>CM041778.1:54407385-54898350 GCA_023374045.1 Limonium bicolor
TAAGTTGAAGAGCTTGATGAGACTAAGAGATTGGTGGTCTTAGTTTTTGATTGGACAAGTGAGCTAGGAGTTACAAGGATTTGAAGATGAAGTCTGGTGGTGGTTGTATTACCGTGAAAGAGAGCAAGGAAGGAGATGGGCTACGTGAGACAGCAAGGAGGAAATGAAGGGATGAAGAGAATCACTGATTGTAGTTGCTTTTGAAGATAGTTGTTACGTAAAGCAAATAGTGCTTTTTAATTACTTACTTATTACTCAATCAGTTAGCAAGGGTGGTGACTCACCACATGCAAAAACCGGCCCCCATTTAAACATAAGGGGTTACTTAGTCTTTATTGCTCAATTAAATTACTTATGTTAACATATGTTACAAACTAGCTTATTTAGTTACTATTCATAAAACAAGGCACTTAGAAGTGAAATTTTTGATTTCCCATTGATTTAAACTTCCAAATGTGATACTAAGTAGTACACATATTAATTAAAGAGTAATGATGGACATTTAGCCATTCAAAACTCATTTACAAGACAATTTTTTTTTAAAAACGTGCTTTAAGACTCCTTAAAGCACATTTGGTTTTTAACTTGTTTCCAAGCTCGGTTTTCTTTGGTAATTGATTTAATAAGCTCATTAATATATAAGTAAGGTCTTGGTAAGTTCATTAAGCCTTAACCAAGATTATCCCAAGCTTAGAGCATATTTTGTCCTTATTGCCTTTTAGGCAATTAATTGTATTTACTATTTATTAAATTGTTACTAATGTTTCTGAGACTCTTTTTAGTCTTAATAATTTATTATTTAATGTTTAAACAACCTATTAAGGTTTGGGGTATTTCAATCTACCCCCCTTAAAAGAACTTTGTCCCCAAAGTTCATACTTCCCATATATCTTATATTCTAAAACATGGGAATCACTTATGAAACAATACTTCCATAACAACATCAACAACATACTTACATAATATCGGACACAAGGTCCTAACAACATACATCACTCAGACACAACGGTCTGTAACATAACAATATGACACATGACATAAACAACAACATAGACAATGTATTCAAATACATGTCGTACACTCCTAACCGAAACGGCTCTACCCCCCTTAAAATAGGGGTACGCCCCGTACCCTATACATATAAACACTAAGAAGTAAACAACAACGGGTACTTCGCCTTCATCTTATCTTCCAGCTCCCAAGTGGCCTCCTCGACGTCCTGGTTAGACCAGAGGACCTTCACCAGTCGTACAGATTATGGCGAGTGTCTCGAGTCTTAGTATCCAGAATCCGTACGGGAGTCTCCACTGATCGCATGGTCGGCTCTAAGGTTAGCCTTTCAGGCTGAAGTACATGAGACGGATGAGATATATATTTCTTCAACTGGGACACATGGAATACATCATGTACCTTGCCCAGCTCAGCGGGTAAATCAAGTCTATACGCTACTGGTCCTATCCGCTCCGTCACAACATAAGGCCCCACATATTTTGGGCTCAACTTGCCTTTCTGGCCAAACGAAACACTCCCTTCATGGGGGATACTCTAAGAAACACCTGATCGCCCACGGCGAACTCGAGGTCACGTCTGCGTACATCAGCGTACGACTTCTGTCTATCCTGAGCTGCTTTCATGTTAGCCCGGATCTGGCGAACTTCTGCCTGAACTTGTTCAGATACTCTGGTCCTATAATGACAGTCTCACTGGACTCATCCCAGCATAATGGCGTGCGCATGGTCTACCGTATAAAGCCTGGAAGGGAGACATCTTGATCGAAGCATGGTAACTATTGTTGTAACTAACTCGATCAGATGTAACTTATCAATCCAGCTGGTCTGAAAGTCAAGTGCACATGCACGTAACATATCCTCAAGTGTCTGGATAGTGCGCTCACTCTGACCATCTGGTGGGTGAAATGCCGTACTCAATTTCAGCTCGGTACCCAGTGCTTCTCGTGTGGATCTCCAATACCTCGATAAGATCTGGTATCTCTGTCAGATACAATCGTTTTCGGTACTCCATGATGTCTACTCTGTCGAAGAGCTCTGCAAGTCTTGCCACTTTCCAGGTGTCCTTCATCGGAATGAATCGGGCCACCTTGGTCAGTCGGTCAACAACAACCCAAATCATATTCAGACCTCCCCTTGTAGGCGGAAGCCCTACTACAAGTCCATAGAAATGTCATGGAACTTCCACTCAGGCACTGGCATTGGCTGCACCATACCACCAGGCCGTCGGTGCTCAAACTTGACCTTCTGACAAGTGAGACACCTTAAACATAATCATTTACATTTTTTCATTCCAGCCCACCAAAATAACGTTTCATACCTTTATACATCTTTGAAGCTCCGGGGTGAATCGATGTCGTAGAACAATGGGATTCACTCAGTATGCGCTCCTTCAGCTCAGCGCTATTCCTCGGAATACACAGTCAGCCATTAAGCCTAATCAAGTCATCGTCATGGAGTCTGAAGTCGTACTTCTGACCCTCGAATGTACCGTCGATATAAGTTTCTGTCTAATCTCCATCATGTACTGATCCGTCATCTGAGCACTCCGCACCTCTTCAACCAAGCTAGTATGAGACACCAGCGAATGGAGAGAGTGTGCTCGGCGACTCAGTGCGTCAGCTACCACATTTGCTTTTCCCTCTTTGTATTGCAAGTTAATGTCATAATCGTTCAAAAATTCTACCCACCTTCTTTGTCTCATGTTCAACTCCTTTGAGTGAACAAGTACTTTAAACTCTTGTGGTCGGAATATTGTCACTTACCCCATACAAATGATGTCGCCATATCTTCAGTGCGAAGACAATGGCACCCAATTCTAAATCGTGGGTAGGGTAGTTCTCTTCGTGTTTCTTCAGCTGTCGGGAGGCGTATGCTACGACCTTCCCGTGTTGCATCAACACACAACCCATACCCTTACCTGATGCGTCGCAATAGACCTCAAAACCATCTGGACCGTCTGGTATAGTCAGGACTGGTGCAGATGTCAGAGCATCTTTAAGCTTCTGAAAAGAAATCTCACAGTTTTGTCCACTCGAATGGAGCATCCTTTTTCATCAACGAAGTCATCGGCTTCGAGACACTGGAGAAGTTCTTCACAAACCTCCTATAATAACCTGCCAGACCGAGGAAGCTCCTGATATCGGTAACTGTCTTCGGCCTAGGCCTGGTGCGTACTCCATCTATCTTTGCCGGATCAACAGCGATCCCGGCCTCAGAAATCACATGACCAAGAAAGGAAACTTGGTTCAACCAAAATTCACACTTAGAAAATTTCGCGTACAACTGATTCTTTCTCAATGTCTGTAACACATTCCTCAGATGGTTTTCATGCTCACCTCTTGATTTCGAATACACAAGTATGTCATCGATGAAGACTACCACTGACTTGTCCAACTGATCTTGGAACAAGCGGTTCATTAGATCCATGAACTTTGCTAGTGCATTGGATAAACCAAACGGCATAACAGTAAACTCATAATGTCCATATCTGGTTCTGAACGCTGTTTTCTCAATATCACTGTCCTTAACGACAATCTGATGATAACCGGATCGTAGATCTATCATGGAGAACACTGATGCTCCTCTCAACTGATCAAATAAGTCGTCGATGCGTGGTAAAGGATAACGGTTCTTCACCGTAACTGCATTCAGCTCTCGATAGTCAATACAAAGGCGGAGGGCGTCCTTCTTCTTCACGAAGAGGACCGGCGCTCCCCATGGTGAAACGCTAGGGCGAATAAATCCCTTGTCAAGTAGGTCTCTCAGCTGCTCCTTGAGTTCAGTCATTTCTGCTGGAGCCATACGATAGGGCGCCTTCGCTATTGGTCCGGTGCCCTGAACCAAGTCAATCTCAAACTCAACTTCCCGTGCTGGCGGCATGCCCGGCAGTTCCTTAGGAAATACATCAGGAAACTCCGGGACTACCGCACATCTGGGCTAAACTCTGGGTCTCTCTCTATGTCCTGGACATAGCAGAGGTATACATCATTCCCTCGTCGTAGTTCATTATACATAGCCATGGCGGTGATGATCTGAGTCGAAGGCTCCCTGGGCCTCTGGCGGTATGATATAGTAACCCCAGACGGACTCCGAAGAAGCAGTCGATGCTCGGCACACAGGATTCTGCCCTTGTACCGCTCCAACCAGTTCATCCTGACAATCACATCAAAACCAAGTCCATCGAACTCTATCAAGTCGATTGGAAACTCCTCATTTCTGATTCGTACAACAACACCTCGGTGGTAGCGGGCACACCTGATCCGTTCTTTCGACGGGAGAGTGACTAGGAAGTCAGGCATCTCTTCACCGTCTAACCCCAGCCTCTTCGCAAAAGATAGCGAAATGAACGTATGTGAGGCTCCGAGTCGAACAAGATCGATGCATCCACACCATTAACTGGGAAGGTACCAGTGAGGATTGTGCCGCTTATGCCGGCTTCTGCTTCATTGCAGACACTCAGTATACCTCCCGTTCCGAGTGCACAGCCTGATTATTTGGCAAACTTATGAGTATATAGTAACAACATGGTTCACACATTTCAAAACAACTCCACTTTATTCATTAAATTCCTTTACACCACTAGTTGGTTTACACTGATGATATAATTAACACATACACATCCCCAACATACACTGGTTTAACACATTACAATATTACACAGGGCTAAAACTGTCTGAAGGTCAAATTCAAACGTCCGGGTTTCATGTGTGTGGCATTGATCACTGTCGAAGGTGCGGTATTCAGTTTGATCTTCTTGATACCGTGGTATAACATCCTTGACTGCCCACCCATGATTAACACATCTCCTGATTTCAATATCAACTTCTTTGCGAGATCACCACGCTTCTGCTCGCCGTACATAAACACTGCGGTATCACCAATGGACCAAGACACCACGGGTACTCCCTTACTTAGAGACTCGGGTGACTCGTCCTTGTCTTGGTGTAAACCTAAACGTCCTCCTTTCTGGTAGAAGTTCACAATACATAGGTTTGCTTTCACACTTGGTATTGAATCAGATTCAACTTGCTGAGCAATTCTCACGGCGTAGTTAACGACCGCAAGGAACTCCTCAGGTATGCTTGGTACAGTTGCTCCACCTTCGGCTCGTTTGTCTTGATATGTCTTGGTGTAAGGATTCCAGTCCTTACCCATGCACATCATCTTCAATTTCATTTTTGACCCACTCGGGTATTCGGGTGTGTAGAAACCTCCGGGTGCTGTTCCCAGTTCGTCGCATCGTCGGATGATGTGGATTTGTGCTTCCGGTGTCAGGTATCCATTTAAGAGTATCATACCTGGCTGGATGACCTGACATTGCTCCATTGGAAAGTCGGTGATGTTGATGGTGGTTTCTTCAGGGTTTGGTGCGGGTGGGATTGGATAGCAAATATTGAAGGTTCCTATGTTTTCAAATTACCTAACTTAGGTGACTTTCACATTATACTTAATTCTTTACTCACATGGTAGAAACACTTAGACTCGCTAACACGCATTGCATGTAATGCGGTATACAATCACTTATTTCATTTAAGGTTTAGGCGGTACCGGTCTAGAAGGGCTCTGGTGCCTCAGACCGGTCCACCACATTAGGGCGGCCTTGCTGGATCCCCGATCCCTTCTTTCTGGCATCAGTATACCTCTGGTCGGGGGGTGGCTGATTAGCCGGCTTCGGGCCTTCGGTAATCGCAGCTGCCTTACCCTTCCACTGTCCCCTAGGCTTTTAGTTTCTGCCATTCGGGTTCTGGAAGCACTCGTAATCACGATGCCCCATCTTCTTGCAGAATCTGCACTGCACATCATTTCCCTTGCAGTCCTTGTCGGGGTGGTCACCGTTGCACCACTTACAGTAATAGTGGCGCTCCGGTCCAGAGCCCGTGCTAGCTGCCAACACATCACACATTCAGTACACACTTTTCATTATAACATCACACACTTAAACTCATTGTTTAGAATAAATTGGTTACCCTTGAATGGCTGAGAGCGCAGGGGCTTAGCCGCGTATGCACAAGTGGTGAGCTGCAACGGCTCCTCAGCAGTGGTGGTCTGGGCCTGGCCCTTGCCACCCTGTTGCTGTCCTTTCTGGGGCTGAGGGTATGGCTTTTTCTTCTTTCCACCCCCAAACCCTTGCGTGCTTTGACCCTCGCTCATGGCCTTGCGCTTAAGTACATTTTCCTCGTCCCTCAGACAGACGGTGATCTCTACTATAGCAGCGGCATGATAGCACTCCTATTATTTAGGGTGTTAGTTATGCCCCACAAAAATAAACTCACAATCACATTAACACATTGTACATACTTATTCACATCTCACTGTTGTTTCGTTACCTGCAAGGTAGTATATCCAGTAGGCCCCATGCCATAGCGTAGGCGGTAGCTCAGTCCGTTGTAGAAACGGTTCACTAGAATTCGGTCTGAGTAACCCAGATCCGATAACAGGTGGATAAGTCCGATGAAGGCTGAGTAGTACTCATCTACCGTCATCTTATCCCCTTGCCTCAGATTGTCCAGCTCTAGGTGCTTAGCCTCTTGCACATGTATCGGGTAATACTTGGCTCGCAGTAGAGCCGTGTACTCCCTCCATTGAAAGTTCGGGTCAGCAACACTGCCCTCCCTTACTAGCTTCCACTAGGTCTGTGCCGAACCCTTCAGGTAGTAAGCGGCAAGACGAACCTTGACCTCCTCAGGCACATTCAAGGTCTCGTAGGCGGTCTCCATCTCAGAGATGTGCGCCTCCAGCTTACCAGGGTCGGTCTCCCCACTGAACGACGGTGGTCTTAAATCAGCCAACGCCTTGACCCAGTTGGTCTCTCTTGGCGGTGGCGGTGGTGGTTGAACTCCGGGCTGTTGCCCCTGCTGCACCGCAGCTACTAACTGTGGGACCATCTGGGTTACGGCGGCCGCAACAGCGTCGGCCATAACTTGAGCCGTAGGGTTCTCTCCCTGGTCCCCAGTTTCATCAGTACCGCGTCCGTGGCCTCTACCACGTGGTCTACCTGACATCTGAATTCACACGAACATTTATTAGCAACATGCTTACACACTTATCGGTCCAACGGTTGTAGTGTCTTCCCGATTCCAAGGTATTTCCACACTTAGTTAGTGTTTAACCTATCCATAACTGTTCACTTTAGTAACTATTGCTAGATTTCCTAACTCGGTATATACCTAAGCTCGGTATTCTAGTCATCAGAGCGATACTTCGCTCTGATACCACTTTTTGTAACACCCCTACTACGTACTTAATAATAACTAGAATCACAGCGGAAATTAAACAACTAAACAATAACTAAATGATTGGTGCTACAACGCCGTCAACCACCCACGTGGTTAACAAGGCTGAATAAATACAAGTTGTACCGGTCTGATGATCAGACTGCCGAGCATAGAACTAAAACCATAAGTACATATACACATAACCGAGTATTTAACTTACAACCCATAATTATACACTGTCACTGTAAACTTCCATTGTACACTGTCAATAACTGAAATACATATTGCCACTGGAGCACAGGCGCATCCCGGGCCAACATCCAAAGGTACTCAAAAGTAAACTACATCCTGGGATCTAGAGCCACTCCGCTTCTTCGATCCTCATCCTGCAGTAAAGAAATATGGATCCCCCGAGGGGGTCAGCAACCCTTGGCTGGTATGGTTAACGCGCAGCCCATCGGCTACCGGGATACGCGCAACCAATTGTCATGATGACATGGCATTCATTTTAAATCACACAACTTTTACATATATAACATAACATGGGTATTGTACACATCATCACACACGTCACTCACATACAATTCCTTTTAGGAAGAGAACCAACACAGTTAGTCCCCATTGAGAGCCTAGAGAATGTTGCCATGCTCATGCTAAGCTCGTTGCATAACTCGCTACCGTCATTTAAAATTGAACGGATAGCTTAATCACAAGGTGTGTCGGATATAGTGATCCCAAGCACGCCGAATAAACATAGTATGCCCCTGTGGCCCGACGTGAGTCAGTAAAATAGCCTTGGATAAGCCAAAGGGAAGATTGAAACCAAATTGGAAAACAACCTCAACATACAAAGAGAATCGAACCGGTAAATGACATCGACTCCCATACTCACACGCATGGCCGGAACTACCGGACTCCTCACTTCCCCGTTAGCACTTGTTAGAAGATCATCATTGTAACACAATACACAGGCCACATACAAGTGGTTAAGTCTTGTTACACACACACAAGGGAAATGAGTCACATCTCAACAACATAATAATATGAACAACTGTAAACTCATTACATGACTTAAGTCTTACAAGGTCATAAACACACAGAAAACAAACAACACACAAGCCGGTGTAAACCGGTAGGCAACAGACTGCAAGAAAACCATACCTTGGCCCTTGCTTCGACTGGTTTCCACCTTGAGAGAATCTTATACACATTTAGTAACGTCGGTTAATTAACGCACTAGTCCACTGCTAACATTTCTACTTCACATCTCTAGTTATCTTACTTCCACCTTTTGTTTTGACTTGTCATCTTTTAAAATGTCATTATTACACTCCTAACATGACCTACATAACTTTATAACATCATCTCTAACTTATCTCCACCTTTAGACATCGTTTAATAACCTAGAACCAAGTTTATATAGTGGTCCGGGACTTGGTCCCCAACTAAGGTCCCGGACCTACACTTAACAAATCTCTCGGCCTCTTTTAATGGGGTGGTCCGGGACTTCATACAGGTCCTAAGTCCCGGACCATTCTAGGCAAAAACTCTCGAGTAATTTAAGGGGTTGGTCCGGGTCCTTGTACAAGACCCAAGTCCCGGACCAAGACTATGTAAAACTCTCGGCCCTTTTTGATATATGGTCCGGAATGTTATCCAAATCCCAAGTCCCGGACCGAAGCTACAGAATTAACGTACTTGCATTTTTCAAGTCCTGCTGCATAAGTTCTTTACACCCATCATATGTATAAACTTCCCAAATGATCTTAGGTACACTCTTATACTCAAAACTTCACCAAATAACACCACATTACAACATAGTGCACAATTTAAATTGCATAGCACTTAGGCTCTTAAAATGCATAAATCTTAAACACTGAATTTCCCACAATATATTTGCCTTTGACCTGCAAATACACACAACAATACATATGTCCTTTACTAGTCTCTTTGAGAACATTTTTGTAAGTCATTTACCATTGGCTCTTTAGGTAGTTTCAATAGACAACATAAGTTCACTTTCCAAAGGAATTATAAGCTATTTTTGGTTAGCATAATTACCTCCTTTCCTCACAACTTCTTTCTTGTTTCAGAAATCGGTAAGGATATTTGCTTGCTTGTCAACTTAGAACTTGAAGAGAGTTTGGAAATGTGTCAAGAGAGGACTCCACCCAGTCCTTGAAAGGTTGGAACGAAGCTAGAACAAGGCAATACAAAGGCACCATTTTAAGGCAAATTTTCGGACAACATAAAACATGAAGGAAACATCATTTTTCTTTGAGTTTCCTTACCTTGAAGCAAAGGAGAACGATAATATATGAAAAGATGAACTCAAGCTCCTTCCATGGAGATTCCTCTTGGCACCAAAATGGAGCTCTTGAAGATTTGAAAGGACTAAGTTGAAGAGCTTGATGAGACTAAGAGATTGGTGGTCTTAGTTTTTGATTTGGACAAGTGAGCTAGGAGTTACAAGGATTTGAAGATGAAGTCTGGTGGTGGTGTTGTATTACCGTGAAAGAGAGCAAGGAAGGAGATGGGATACGTGAGACAGCAAGGAGGAAATGAAGGGATGAAGAGAATCACTGATTGTAGTTGCTTTTGAAGATAGTTGTTACGTAAAGCAAATAGTGCTTTTTTAATTACTTACTTATTTACTCAATCAGTTAGCAAGGGTGGTGACTCACCACATGCAAAAACCGGCCCCCATTTAAACATAAGGGGTTACTTAGTCTTTATTGCTCAATTAAATTACTTATGTTAACATATGTTACAAACTAGCTTATTTAGTTACTATTCATAAAAACAAGGCACTTAGAAGTGAAATTTTTGATTTCCCATTGATTTAAACTTCCAAATGTGATACTAAGTAGTACACATATAATTAAAGAGTAATGATGGACATTTAGCCATTCAAAACTCATTTACAAGACAATTTTTTAAAAAACGTGCTTTAAGACTCCTTAAAGCACATTTTGTGTTTTAACTTGTTTCCAGCTCGGTTTTCTTTGGTAATTGATTTAATAAGCTCATTAATATATAAGTAAGGTCTTGGTAAGTTCATTAAGCCTTAACCAAGATTATCCCAAGCTTAGAGCATATTTTGTCCTTATTGCCTTTTAGGCAATTAATTGTATTTACTATTTATTAAATTGTTTACTAATGTTTCTGAGACTCTTTTTAGTCTTAATAATTTATTATTTAATGTTTAAACAACCTATTAAGGTTTGGGGTATTTCAATGGCACCCAATTCTAAGTCGTGGGTAGGGTAGTTCTCCTCATGCTTTTTCAGCTGTCGGGAGGCGTAAGCTACGACCTTCCCGTGTTGCATCAACACACAACCCATACCTCTACCTGATGTGTCGCAATAGACGTCAAAACCATCTGGACCGTCTGGTATAGTCAGGACTGGTGCAGATGTCAGAGCATCCTTGAGACTCTGGAAAGAACTCTCACAGTCGACTGTCCACTCGAATGGTGCATCCTTCTTCATTAAGGAAGTCATCGGCTTCGAGACACTGGAGAAGTCCTTTAAAAACCTCCTATAATAACCTGCCAGACCGAGGAAGCTCCTGATATCGGTAACTGTCTTCGGCCTAGGCCAGGTACGCACTGCATCTATCTTTGCCGGATCAACAGCGATCCCGGCCTCAGAAATCACATGTCCAAGAAAGGATACTTGGTTCAACCAAAACTCACATTTCGAAAACTTAGCATACAACTGATTCCTCCTCAATGTTTGTAACACATTTCTCAGGTGGCTTTCATGCTCACCTCTTGATTTTGAGTACACAAGAATATCATCGATGAAGACTACCCAAACTTGTCCAACGGATCTTGGAAAAGCGGTTCATTAAATCCATGAACTTCGCTGGTGCATTGGATAACCCAAACGGCTAACCGTAAACTCATATGTCCATACCTAGTTCTGAATGCTGTCTTCTCAATGTCACTGTCCCGGATGGCAATCTGATGGTATCCGGATCGTAGATCTATCTTGGAGAATACTGATGCTCCCCTCAACTGATCAAATAGATCGCCGATGCGTGGTAAAGGGTAACGGTTCTTCACCGTAACTGCATTCAGTTCTCGATAGTCAATACACAGGCGGAGACTACCGTCCTTCTTCTTCACGAGAGGACTGGCGCTCCCCATGGTGAAACGAGGGCGGATAATCCCTTGTCGAGTAGGTCTCTCAGCTGCTCCTTGAGCTCTATCATCTCTGGGAGCCATACGATAGGGCGCCTTCGCAATTGGTCCGGTACCGGAACCAAATCAATCTCAAACTCCACTTCCCGTGCTGGCGGCATGCCCGGCAGTTCCTTAGGAAATACATCAGGAAACTCTGACACTACCGGCACAACTGGGCTAAACTCTGGATCTCTCTCTATGTCCTGGACATAGCAGAGGTATACATCACTCCCTCGTCGTAGTTCACGACACATTGCCATGGCGGTGATGATCTGAGTCGAAGGCTCCCTGGGCCTCTGGCGGTAAGATATAGTAACCCCAGATGGACTCCGAAGAAGCAGTCGATGCTCGGCACATAGGATTCTGCCCTTGTACCGCTCCAACCAGTTCATCCCGACAATCACATCAAAACCAAGTCCGTCGAACTCTATCAAGTCGATCGGAAACTCTTCACCTCTGATTCGTACAACAGCATCTCGGTGGTAGCGGGTGCACCTGATCCGCTCTTTCGACGGGAGAGTGACTAGGAAGTCTGGCATCTCATCACCGTCTAACCCCAGCCTCTTCGCAAGGATAGCGAAATAAATGTGTGTGAGGCTCCGGAGTCGAACAAGATCGAAGCGTCCACGCCATTGACTGGAAAGGTACCGGTGAGGATTGTGCCGCTCTTGCCGGCTTCTGCCTCATTGCAGACACTCAGTGTACCTCCCGTTCCGAGTGCACAGCCTAATTCATTGGCAAACTAATAAGTATTGGGTAACAACACGGGTGACATACTTCAACAGCTTCACTTTATTCATTAACTCACTCTTTTTACATCATACGTTGGTTTACACTGCTAACATAACTAACACATACATAACTTCCTTAACATATACTGGCTTAACACATTACATAATTATACAAGGCTTTAAAACTGTCTAAAGGTCAAATTCAAACGTCCGGGTTTCATGTGTGTGGCATTGATCACTGCCGACGGTGCAGTATTCAGTTTGATCTTTCTGATGCCATGATATAGCATCCTTGACTGCCCACCCATGATTAACACATCTCCTGACTTTAGTACTAACTTCTTTGCGAGATCAGCACGCTTCTGCTCGCCATATATAAATACTGGGGTATCACCAATGGACCAAGACACCACGGGTACTCCCTTACTTAGAGACTTGGGTGACTCATCCTTATCTTGGTGTAAACCTAATCGTCCACCTTTCTGGTAGAAGTTCACAATACACAAATCTGCATTAACACGTGGAATTGAATCCGTTTCAACTTGTTGAGCAATTCCCACAGTGTGATTAACGACCACGGAATTCCTCAGGTATCATCGGCACAGTTGCTCCGTCTTCAGCTCGCACTACTTGATATGTCTTGGTGTAAGGACTCCAGTCCTTACCCATGCACATCATCTTCAATCTCATTCTTGATCCGCTCGGGTATTCAGGTGTGTAGAAACCTCCAGGTTTTGCTCCAAGTTCATTGCATCGTCTGATGATATGGACTTGTGCTTCCGGTGTCAAGTATCCATTTAAGAGTATCATACCTGGCTGGATAACCTGACATTGCTCCATTGGAAAGTCGGTGATGTTGATGGTGGGTTCTTCAGGGTTTGGTGTGGGTGGGATTGGATAACATATATTGAAGGTTCCTTTAAGTTTAGAATTATCTAATTAGGTGACTTTCACACTATACTTTAACTCTTTACTCACATGATAATACACTTGGACTCACTAATACACATATTCATGAAATGCGGTATGCAATCACTTATTTCATTCAACAGTTTAGGCGGTACCTGGTCTAGAAGAGGGCCCTGGTGCCTCAGACCGGTCCACCACATTCAGGGCGGCCTTGCTAGGTCCCGACCCCTTCCCCTTCTGGGAATCAGTGTGCCTCTGATCTGTGGGTGGCTGGTTAGCCGTCTTCGGGCCATAAATAGTCGCTGTGGCCTTACCCTTCCACTGCCCCTTGGGCTTGTTGACTCTGCTGTTGGGGTTCCGGTAACACTCGTAGTCACGGTGACCCCACTTCTCGTAGTAACGACACTGCACGTCGTTTCCTTTGCAGTCTTTGCCGGGGTGGTCTCCGTTACACCACTTACAATAGTAGTGGCGCTCCGGTCCAGAACCCGTGCTAGCTGCTATCACAATACACAATCAATACTTATTTCACAACTTAACATCATACACTTCAACTTGTCACACATGACTAAACAATTACCCTTAGGTGGGTAAGAGCGTAGGGGTTTGGCCGCATAAGCATATGTGAGCTTCAGTGGCTTCTCAGCTGTGGTGGTTTGGGCTTGGCCCTTGTCACCCTGGTGCTGACTCTTCTGGGGCTGGGGATAAGGTTTCTTCTTCTTCTTTCCTCCCCCGTACCCCTGCGGACTCTGGCCCTCGCTCATGGCCTTGCGCTTGTGCGCATTCTCCTCGTCCCTCAGACGGACGGTAATCTCAACCTTAGCAGCGACATGATAGCACTCCTGAATTTAGGATGTCAGCCATGCCCCGTAATACATACTCACAAACTCACATTAATACTCACTTATGGATTACACTTATTCATATCACACTTCATTTAAATTACCTGCAAGGTAGTATACTCAGCTGGCCCCATCCCATAGCGAAGACGGTGGCTGGGACCGTTGTAGAAACGGTTTACCAGCACCCGGTTCGAGTATCCCAGGTCCGGTAACAGGTGGATAAGACCGGTGAATGCAGTGTAGTACTCATCAACCGACATCTTGTCCCCCTGCCTCAGACTATCCAGCTCCAGGCGCTTGGCCTCTTGAACATGCACAGGGTAGTATTTGGCTCGCAGTAGAGCCGTGTACTCCCTCCATCCGAACTGAGGATCCGTCATCCGGTCCTCTCTCACAAGCTTCCACCAACTCTGTGCCGAACCCTTCAGGTAGTAAGCGGCAAGACGGACCTTGGCCCTAGCAGGCACATCCAAGGTCTCGTAGGCGGTCTCCAACTCGGAGATGTACGCCTCCAGCTTACGTGGGTCGGTCTCCCCATGAAATGAAGGGGGTCTAAGATCTACCAATGCCTTGACCCAGTTGGTCTCTCGAGGCGGTGGTGGTGGTGGTTGAACTTCGGGCTGTTGCCCCTGCTGAATTGCAGCTACAAGTTGTGGAACCATTTGGGCTACGGCGGCCGCTACAGCTTCGGCCATAACTTGAGCCGTAGTATTTTCGCCCTGGTCATCCGTATCTCCAGTACCGTGTCCACGGCCTCTACCTCTCGGTCTACCTGACATCTGAATTCACACGGACAACATTAGCATTATGCTTACACACTTATCGGTTCCAACGGTTGAAACGTTTTCCCGACAACAAGGTATCCCACACTTGGTTAGTGGTTAACCTTTCCATAACTGCTCACTTAAGTAACTGTAGATAGGTTTCCTAACTCGGTATATCCCTAAGCTCGGTATTCTAGTCATCAGAGCGATACTTCGCTCTGATACCACTTTTTTGTAACACCCCTACATCTTACTTCACAACTAACTGAAATCGCAGCGGAAATAAACGACTAAACAGTAACTAAACGCTTCGGTGCTACAACGCCGTCAACCACCCATGTGGTTAACAAGGCAGAATAAATACAAGTGTACCGGTCTGATGATCAGATTCCCGAGCATAGAACTAAAACCATTAATACATCATATACAATACCGAGTATTTAAATACATTCCTTCACTGTAAACTGTCAATATACCACCATAGTAGTTTCAACGGAATCAAAATACAATGCCCCGGGAGCATAGGCGTATCCCGGGCTCAACATCCAAAATAAACCAAAATACAACTGCAGCCAAGATCCTACAGCCACTCTGCTTCCTCGATCCTCATCCTGCAGTAAAAATATGGAGCCCCCGAGGGGGTCAGCAACCCTTGGCTGGTATGGTTAACGCGCAGCCCATCGGCTACCGGGATACGCGCAACTAATTGTCATGATAACATGGCATTCATTTTAAACATATCATAACATACATAATATGTGGCATAGCATCAATAGTGCATAGCACAACATCACATACACAGTGGATACTCTTTCCACAATAACAAACCAAGAAGGTTAAACAACATAAGAGCCTAGAGAATGGTTCACCCTCATGTTAAGCTCGTTACACACACTCATTACCGTTCTGTTATTCGAACGAGTAACTTAAGTCACAGATGGTTCGGATATAGTGACCCGAACACACCACACAAACACATGTTCCCACTAAACCGATCATAAGTCAGAATAGGTAAGCTTTGGAGGAAGCTAGCGGGAGATCGAACGCCAAATTAAGGAGAACAATCTTAACAACATAAGAGTCGAATCTGATTCAGATATCTACTCTTAACTTACATGCATGACCGGACAACCGGATTCCTCACTTCCCAGTTAGCACTTGTTAGAAGTTCACGGTGGAACTTAACAAACAATTCACTACAAGTGGTAAGTCAAGTTAGGCACACAAAGGGAAATGAGTCACATCATAACATCACAATAATATGAACAACGGTAAACTCATTACATGATTAAGTCTTACAACGTCATAAACACACAGAAAACAAACAACACACAAGCCGGTGTAAACCGGTAGGCAACAGACTGCAAGAAAACCATACCTGGGTCCTTGCTTCGATTGATTTCCACCGTAGGTCACTCCTATACATGATTAATAACGTCGGTTAATTATTTATTTAACTTCAAACTTACTAAATGTTTAACATGATTGTATGACATGTTTTTAATGCCCAACCAATCCTTCATTACCTTCATTATACCCTAGGGGGCTAACTACATTTGTCACATTCTTTACTGTTTTTTTTTATAAATTTTGGTCTGTCTGACCCACCGTCCGACCCACAACTGGGTCGGGCCCTTCCAGTGATTTTCGGGTTTGGAAAAACTTAACTTGTCTAACCCATGTCTGACCCAACCATGTGGGTCGGACCATTCCAGAGATTTCATCGCCCTTTATACATACACGTCCGACCCATGTCCGACTCACTCGACTGGGTCGGACCATTACAGAACTTTCACAGCCTTACCAAACAACTATGTCCGACCCATGTCCGACTCACTCGACTAGGTCGGACCATTCCAGAACATTTACCGTCCACCAAAACATGACCGTCCGACCCATATCCGACCCAAGTCCTCTGGGTCTGACCGTTCCAGAACCATTTACTGACGTCTAACAGAGGCTGTCCGACCCAAACTTGGGTCGGACCCCTGGGTCGGACGCCATCAAAACTTGCCCAAACTTTGTCAAATATTCACCAAACTTCTCCTAAAGCCTCCTAATGTTTCCTAACATCATTTAGTACCCTCAAATCCTCATGCAACATTCATAAATTCATTATCTATCTCCTTAACACTTACTCATTCCATACCGAAATTCCTAACACTTATATTATTTTCTCCTTGGTTCACTAAGTGGTGTTTCATACCTATGATAACCATTATGCCAATAATGTTTCCTCACCACTACTACATCATCTCCCAAACATCTTTTCTTCCTAAAAAATTTCTTAAACATCTTTACAAGTTTTTAGCTTCTCATATAACAATCCACCTCATCCCTTTTTCACCAACAATACACAAGTCCTAAATACAATCTCATCAAGAATCTTGAAATGTCCCAAAGCATTCTTTTGCATTCTAAATCCTCTAGAACATCACCTAAGCCCTTTTTACATCTTTAAACACCTTAATGCATGTTTCTTTCACTAGAAAAACACTTAACCATTATAAACATTTCTTAACTTATCAAACTCATTTTAAACCCTTAAAACTTCTTGTTTATTCCCTAAATTTTGACATGACCACTCCTAGAACATTACTAAACCAAAACACATTGTTTTCACCATCAAAACAACCAAGAACACTAGAAATCCATCAAACACTTTCTTATACACAAACTTCACACATATAGCACTACATCACAATATAGTGCATAATTTAAATTGCATGGCACTTAGGCCCTTAAATAACATGGCTCTTAGGCCCTTAAGATGCATAAATCATAAACACTGAATTTCCACAATATATTTGCCTTTGACCTGCAAATACACTCAACAACACATATGCCTTTTACTAAGCCCTTAAGATCATTCTTCTAAGTCACTTCCCATAGGCTCCTTAGATCATTTTCTTAAGTAATACAAGCTCATTTCTCCCAAGACTTTAAACCACATAAGTTAGCACATTTACCTCTTTTTCCCTCACAACTTCTTTCTTGTTTCCTTGTTTAAATCGGCTAGGTATTTGATTCCTTATCAACTACTAAACAATATACAAACATTAAAATGAGTATACAAGCTCCAAGCTTAAACTCATTGTAAAGCCTAGGTTTACATTGTTTCAAAAACACTAATGTAATTGTTTTACCTTGGTCTTTGAAGAGAGTTTGAATATCTATCAAGAGAGGACTCCACCTAGTCCATGAAAGGTTGGAATGAAGCTAGAACAAAGTCACACAAAGAGCACCATTAATGGGCATTTTCGGTCAAGGTAAAAACATGGAGGAAACATGATTTTTCTTTGAGATTCCTTACCTAGAAGCAAATGAGAGTAATAATATATAGAAATGTAAGCTCAAGCTCCTTCAATGTGGAACTCCATGGCACCGAAATGGGGCTCTTGAATTTTTGAGAAGATAGGAATGAAGAGCTTGATGAGAGGAAGAGAATGGTGGTGTTTGTTTTTTGATTTGGTTTAAGTGAGCTAGACTTTACAAGAGGTCAAAGATGGAGATGGTGGTGTGTACTATTGCAAACCGTAGAAGAGAATGAAGAAGAGAGGTTGAAGAGAGCTTGGAACCGTGGGAATGCAAGGAAGAAAGGAGAAATGAAGGTAAACTTGCTTTTAGAAGATATTTGTAGTTATAAAGTAAATAGTACTTTAGTTAGTCATCTTTATTTACTTAACATATTAACAAGAGAGTGGTGAGTCACCACACTTAGAAACCGGCCCCCAATAGTACTTAGGGTATTATAGTCTTTATTTGTCAATTTAATTACTTATACAAACATATGTTACAAACTAGCTTATTAAAATCACTATTCATAAAAACAAGGCACATAGAAGTGAAATTTTTGATTCCCATTGATATAGACTTCCAAATGTGATACTATATAGTACACATGTTAATCAAAGAGTAATGATGGACATTTAGCCATTCGAAACTCATTTACAAGACAATTTTTCGAAAATGTGCTTTAAGACTCCTAAAGCACATTTTGTGTTTTAACTTGTTTTCAAGCTTGGTTTTCTTTGGTAATTGGTTTAATATGTTCATTAGTATATAAATAAGGTCTTGGTAAGTTTATTAGGTCTTAACCAAGCTTATCCCAAGCTTAGAGCACATTTTGGCTCTTATTGACCTTAAAGCACATTTTGTGTTTTCTATTGTTTAAATTTGTTTACTAATGTTTTTAAGACTCTTTTTAGTCTTAACATACCATATTTAGGTGTTTAAACAACATACTAGGGTTTGGGGTATTTCAAAGATAATAACAGGAATTTTGCCAAACTATTATAATAAACCGGTAGAGATAGCATAATTAATCAGATTATATAAACCTGAACCCGGAGTCCCGTTTAATTTATCTTATACTCAGTTAATTTTATCTTTCCTTTTTATTTATAAAAGCAAGTATATCAATTCCACCCTTTTGTGACAAGCTTAGGTACTATATTATTTCGCTATAAGTCCCACGGTTTGACCCCGACCGCTTCTGTCTTACTATACTACTGCGACCGGGTCTTATTTGCAGCCCGACGGATAGTTGAGTTATTAATTTCCTTTTCAATTGTTTTAGTTACACCAGTTCCAACCACTCACAATATACAATCTGCAAAATGGCGTCGTTACCGGGGACTTGATTTATTCTAGTCCCTAAGCCCCGATAATTCACTTGCTATATTATAATATTTGTTTATACTATTTTGTTGTTGTTTATTTTATTTCTACTAATTTCTGTTATTTAATTATTTCAGCAGTTTAAATATCACATTAATTACAGTTATTTAATTTCTAGTGTCCTTTAAATTTCAACAATCTAACTTCTGACATTTAAATTTCCAGTAAACTAATTTCTAACATTTAATTTTCTGTCATTTAAATTCTGTCAACTAATTCCTATCATTTAATTTCTGCCATTTAAATTTCTGTCAACTAATTCCTAACATTTAAATTCAGTAATTTAAATTCTGTCATTTAAATTTTGTCAACTAATTCCTAACATTTAAATTCCGTCATTTAAATTTTTGTCATTTAAATTCAGTTATTTAAATTCCCTTGTCATTTTAGTTCCAGTAATTTAATTCTAAAAAATAAGTAGTTCTTAATCTCTGAATTATTTCTGCTTAACTGTTTAATTTTCCCCTTCCCTATTTCTTTCCATTTTTTTTATTTTATCACATCACAAGTTTCTTTTGCTGTTTTGAGTGGTGAATGCCTTTTACCAGGTCACACAGCCTCTCGGAAAATATTAATAATCACACGGTTAGTTACATCCCAGAGATCGAGAGAACCTTTCTGCGCACTTTAAGGCAAAAATGAACTCAACAAAACATAACTACCACAGTGATAGAATATAACCCGGAAGCTGACATGGCATCTTCACCAGCGACAGTTCGAAACATCAATAGGCCGTCTAATCAAGGACAACAGCCTGCCATCATCCTTCCCCACCTTACCCCACCCGAATACGATGAATGGCAAAAGCTAAAGCCATATCATCAGATCCGATGTGTAAAGGAGTTACGCATGTTCGATGGCTCCAGTCCTGACGAAGCTCTGTTACATGTTACCAAGTTCTAACAGCATGCCAATAGTCTAACCGCGACAGACGCAGTACTTCAATACGCGAGACTGTCCCTGTTCCCTCACAGCCTTACCGGAAATGCGAGTAAGTGGTATCACAGTCTTACACCAAGTACCATTGGTACTTGGGATGAACCCCGAACCGAATGTTGGAAATGATTGCTGAGATCTACAATTTCAAGCAGCCAGGGTCGGAAAACATCTGTGAAACTTGGGACCGTTTCAAAGGACTACTACTTACTTGTCCTCACCATGGTCTCACGAAAGAGCAAGTATCACAATTGTTGTACAAAGGCTTAATTGGTCCGTGTAAAACAATGGTACTATCCTCTTTAGGTGCTGATATTTTGAAAAAGCCCGGAGCATAGTTTCTGAATGGCATAGAATCCCTCTGCGAGGAGATCAGAGACTGGGCCATAGGTGGATCAAGAGGCGGCACTCCAGGCTTATACCATGTTAGGGAAAGTGACAACAAGTTTGACCAGCTGATGAAAAGCCATGAGCAACTCATGGAGAGCAATGCGCAGTAGGCAACAAAAGTAAGTACTCTGTAGAAAGTAGTTGAGCAGATGACGATGAACTTCTACCCCTAATGTAACACCCCAACCCAAAATCCAATAACCTGAACGGCGATCACTCCCAAATAAAATACGACTGCAGCGGAAATAAATACAACAACCGGGCGGTATTACAATGCCGTTGGCCACCCTTATGACCAACAAGGCTAAATCCAAATAAAATCTCCAAAAGTCACGGTCTGAATACGAATACAATCCGAGATACTAGGAATCAAACTCAAATGTAAAATACTTAAGAAAAACAAATAACTAGCAGGAGACTCCCATAGCTTGAATCTACCCCACCTACACTCGGTGTGGTAATCTTCTCAACTTCAGGTACCTGAAAAATGGGGGTGCCCCCAAAGGGGCTCAGCAAACAATGCTGGTATGGAAAACGTGCAGCCCATCGTCTACCGGGCCACAACAACTACTTTGTCGAACACATGCAGTTCATTTTTATAAAGCTGTAAACAAGCATAGTCTGATAATAACAAGTATCCATACAAGGACAATAATGTCACATAGAACAAGACTTCAGAAGGTCAAGTTAGCTGAGCTGAATCATTTGATAGCTGTCGGGTCCACACAGTGGGACTGACATATGTATAAAAGTATATCAATATAGTGGAGGTATAGTGACCCCGTTATAGAGAAAGGTTGGGCAGTTAGTCCCCAGGAGATAACGTAGTTAAACCCTGTACTGAGAGCTGATGGGAAATAGAACCCACGAGAGGAATGAAGTCTTCCTCTCCACTGAACTGATGGGCATTAGAAACCCGAGAGGAATAGAGTCTTCCTCTCCACTGAAATGTTCCGTCGCGACGTATAACTGAATAGAGACGACCTGAGACAGGTACAACTCCTGTAGCATGCATGGCCAGATCCAACTGGGCTCCTCGTTCTCGTAGTATAGAATTGTTAAGTGTCATATAAAGACGTTAAACAAGAACACAATGTGTATTGTCAATTATCACGTTTAGGATAATGACGTTTATTATAAAGTGAAGTTAGTGAGAGACTTGAGTACAAGTCCTCGGTATACTGAAGTGCAGGTATTTAATCCACTGGTATAGTAGTGTTTGTATGCGTGGGACATACACGTTGTAGTCAGCATCATTCACGCACATAAAATAATACAACAGTGCACAAGAGTAAAACAACAGTTTACATTAATTATCTTGGTCGTTATTTTAAACAACAGATAGCACACAAGCCGGTGTAATCCGGTAGAAAACAGGTTGCAAGAATCCCATACCGTTCACCGTAGACTGTACTTGTTTAATTCCCGGTCAACGTCTGGTCAAACAAAGTCCTAGAATAGGATTAACTGAGAGGGTTAATTTATGTTACCCTTATATAATGATCCTATTGAATCTTTTAACAAATCTCGTATTTGTTATTTCATGTGAGGTTTATTTCTTTTAATTACCTCATGATTTATGTATAACTTATTTGTTATTCGTTTTGATTTATTTATAAATCCTTTAATGTACATATATATTTATTTATTCATGTACTATATTTGTTATTTATTTTTTTGTCTAGCTGACATAACAACTTATAATTCCTTAACTATATTTATATGTCATATATGGACATAAAGTTCTTATAGTTTTCATTATTCATCATTTAACCCAAAAGTAATAATCATTGGTTATCTTTAAATTCCTTATAACTATATAAGTCATAGTTTAAACCTCATAACTCCTTTAATCAAGATTCTTTCTTTCTAATTCCTCCAAATATCCATGTAGGACCTATATTTATTTTAATCTAATTTCTTACCCTTATATTTCGGTTATTTACAAAACAACCACATTAATTCATAAACTTTATATTTAAATTCTAATCTTATGATAGCATAGAGTTTTAACTCTTATTTAGCTAAATTACAAGGTCACACTAATATTTTGGTATTTAGCTTTTAAATATTATAACTTTCAAAAATTACAACTTAGCCCCTTAAATTCTCGGCCTTAATAATTTATTTCTTATAATTACAATCTAACACCAAAATCTTATAACCTTTACATAATGTCATGTAAACTATAGTTTTAATTTTAATTCTCCATAAATGCCGAATAGATATATATATAAATTCTTAAATTACCAAACTAACCCCAAGGTAATTCGGCTTTGTCATTTATTCTTCCTTAATTACATTTTCATCCCAAAACTTTATAATAGTTTCTTAATAACTTATAAACTATAGTCTAAATATTTAATTCCTCAAAATTTCGAGAGTGAACCTAATAATTCTCTTA
Organism: Limonium bicolor; assembly: GCA_023374045.1. Lineage (NCBI taxonomy): Eukaryota > Viridiplantae > Streptophyta > Magnoliopsida > Caryophyllales > Plumbaginaceae > Limonium > Limonium bicolor. The sequence continues at coordinate 54,430,456 of CM041778.1, forward strand.
ATTATGAATTTGCCCACTAATAAGTTCCAAACTTTCATAACAATTTTTATAAATTACATAATAGCCCAAAACTTTATAAAATGTTACTTTAACACTTGTTTAAATTATCTAAAATTCATAAACTTAATTCCTAACCTTATATTATATCATATATATTCCAAGAACACCCTTAACTCTCGGTTTTTGTAATAACACACTAAACTTTGTAAAAATTACATTTAGGCCACATAACTTAATTAATTAACCATTTGAGCTCTAATAAAATATTTTTTACTCACCAAACTTTATAGTAAGTTTATATACATAAGTAGCTCCTTAAAATCTATTTAACACTTAGAGCATTCGGTCATAATTTATAAGGACCATATGATTCATATAACTTATGTAAAAATTATTGTAATGTCTTATATTGATTCTTAGCTTAAAAATAAGCATTTTTGCCCTTGACATTTCGGCCTTAATTTATTTGTAACTTAAATAAATTTTGTGACACAAAAATGTGTCTTAAGGTAAATATTTTCTATATATGTTATAGATTATATTTTTGGCATATAAAAACCATATAGTTTCGGTTTTAATTAACCTAGGAGATGTACATAATTTTTGTATAATTTTTAGAAGCTTAACAAAGCTTATAACATAAAGATTTACTTAGTAAACTTACTTCTTAACAAAGGTGGTTTAGTGCTTGAACTCTTCTTTGAATCTCCAAGCTTTCTCCAAGGTAATACTGATGCTCCACTTCGGTTATATGCAAGTGGTGAAGGTGTTTAGGAGTTAGATCTTCAATAAAGATCTTAAGTAGATTTGTAAGTAGTTTTACAAGAATTTACCTTAGACTTTTTCTCCTTATATATTCGGCACTCCTAAGGTAGATGAAGAACAAAGTTTCCTTCATGAAAATGAAGAAGAAAGAACCTTAGAAGAAGTAGAACTTGGTTACACATAAAAATGTGCTTTAGGATTTTCAAGCATTAAAACTACCTTAAGATAACCTTGAAATGCTCCTTGGATTAATGTTGGTTTGGACAACCTCCTTGGAGAACTAATTGATGCCGAATGCTTATTGATGTGCTAGGAAGAGTTTTGCTTCAAGGCTTGACAAGAGATGCTAGGAAATTACCTTAAAGATGAAGATAGAAGTTAAAACTCCATTAATGGACTTAAGAGCTTCAAAGGAAGAAGATGAAGCAAGAAGAGAGGAGGGGAGCCTTACCAATTCGTTGATGAAGAGTGCAAGGAGGGAAATGAGACTAAACTCACGTATAAGGTAAGAGAATGCAATTTGGAATTGATTTTTGTTTTGTCAATTTTTAATGTCAAATGACTATTCTTTTCTTTAGTTTATTCCATGGGTTATTGGCTCAATAAATGCCCATGTTATCTGCATAATTTCGGACATGTGGGGTGACAAGGCAAGATGGAGAAAATAATGGGAGCTAGAAGACAAGGTAAGTTAGGTAAGGTATATTCTTTTGATTTTTCTATTTTTGTTGTTGTCTTCTCTTCCTCTTGTAGTTGAACGAATTCAAGGGGTCAAATGAGGTGTCTCAATCGACATTGAAGAGCCAAGGAAGAGCAAAGGAAGGTCACATGGAGAAAAGAAATCAAAAGGTGGAATCTAGATCTACTTTTTACCTTTTTGCATTTTGTTTTCTTCCTAGCTCACATGGCCTTATTACAATGCATAATTTCGACAGCTTGGTGGTCAAATGAGACCTACATACTTTGACATTAAGTAATATAACACATGGGAAGGTGAGTCACCATGTTCTATGCCTTTTATAAACTTTAAATGCAAATTTTATACTAGTTTTTGGGCATAACTTCGGCCCCTATAGAGAGCCTTGTTGACTAGTCTCTCCAACTGATTTAGAAGGTCATTTTAACCCTATTTAAGATTACCAATTCGTGCATGTCAAAAACTACAAGGCAATTGCGTAAAACGCGTTTTCGTGACACTCGAAGGTGTGTTTTGTGCTCTAAGGAAATCTTTGGGAACCAATTGTTTTTATGAGTTTCCAATTGTTTGTAACGCTTATTTATAGGAAATAAACATATATTCAGATGTTATATTGATTCATATTGGGTTTGCATTAACCCATGTCATAATTTACGGCCATCGGGGACCTCCCGGGCCAAAAGGAGCGCTAAGAATACGCCTGAGGTTTTGTTGAATTTTGAGAAACCACTTCGTGGGTTCTCTTTATAATGATTAATATGATGTTAGGAACCTAGGAAATTAATTTTATAGGAGTTCGTGCCACCTCGGCACTCCTCCACCTTTTCGTGCTTTAAGGAGCGGGCTGAGCACTCACCTCATTTTGCGTATTTGACTGAATATAGCCTAGGAATCTGTATATATTCATATAATGAGTGTATGACCATTTGGTTTAATTTTATAATCATACAAGGTCATGCTTGATCACATGTTTTCTAAGCGTTTTAGCGTTTATGGAGAACGACTATTTTTACGTAACGTTCTCATGCATGGGTTTGCATGCGTACTGAAATGATTTATTTTTGAATTATTTCCATTAAATAATGGTTTAATAATATTAATTAGATTTGGGGTATTTCACCTAACAAGCAAAGTCGATGACTTCTCGTTCATCTACAATCCCTCCAGGCTATGCTCCTCTATCCCCCGATCATCTCCTGATATTTCTTGTACGCAATGTGGTGGGCCTCATGATTATGAACAATGCCCCCAACTACTAGAATTAAGCAGCAGAGGAAGCAAACTATCTCACCAACAATTCAGGGTACAGGCACCTTGGCAACGTAACATGCAACCCAATCTTCGCTACTTAAACACCGACAATATCCAAAACCCACATACACTACAACCATCTCAAAATTACAGACCTCAGTCCAATTTTCAAGGAGGCCAATCAACAACATCCTTATGGCAATGATGCTTCTTCAAGCCGACAGACTCAACCTCCTCGAATCCTGAATCTGAAATGTCCCAAATGCAAGAGATGTTTAAAGCGATGATGGGTAAGTCCCGAGACACGCAAGAGGAGGTCGCAGCCCTTCGCAAAGACCAAAGAGCCTTGCAGTCCCAAATACAACAGCTTCTAACTCAACAAAGACCTCCTGGTCAACTCCCTTCACAAACTAACCCCAATCCAAGAGAGCAGGCAAATTTAATCCTTGTAGAAGATGGCACATTCCAATCAACAAACTTGAGTGCAATCTCCCTAAGGAGTGGAAGAGAACTTGCTACCAGAAAAGGAAAAGAAAATCAAGCAGAGGCCAGCATCAATGATGAAGACACAACCAATCCAGCCTCACCTCCCCCAGAAATCCAAGTTTCTATTCCTGCTACTCCTTATCCATCTCAAATAACCATCGACATTCCATCTTCCTCTCCTACAAAAAAAAAAACTCCCATTTCCCAACAGGATGAAAAAGAAGCACCTAGATGAACAGTTTTCCAAATTCTTGAGCATTTTCAAGAAACTGACTCTCGACATCCCTCTAATTGATGCTTTGCAAGAGATGCCCAACTACGCCAAGTTTCTAAAGGATCTCTTAACAAAGAAAAAAAGAAAGCTGGAAATGAAACAGTTCACCTCACGGAGGAATGCTCTGCTGCCCTTCTTCGAGCACTCCCTCCCAAACAAACAGATCCGGGAAATCCCGTTATCCCGTATTTTATAGGTGGAGTGGACTGTGGAAGCGGTTTATGTGACCTAGGAGCCAGTATAAATATCATGCCCTACGCCACCTTCTTTAAAGTAAGAGGAGGGGAGATGCAACCGGTTCCATTCAAAGTACAACTAGCTGACAGATCAGAAATCAAGCCAATGGGAATAGTCCGAGATCTGGTAGTTGGAGTGGCTCGCTTTATGTTTCCAGCTGACTTCGTCATTTTAGAAATGGATGACGATGTTGAGGTTCCCCTGATTTTAGGACGACCGTTTATAAGTACTGCCAAAGCCATTATTGATGTCCATGATGGAAAAATCACTTTGAGATATGAGGATGAAAAGATCGAATTTGATATGCAGAAAATGATGAAGAAAAGCTCAAACTTTTCTCCTCACGGTAAGACAGTGGGATTAACAGATGATGATGAGGAGGAAGGCGATTTTGTTACGGATGAAGACATGTATTCCCTATCTTCCTTCCCGAAAGCTGAAACTGAACCGCTAGAGCAAGTATTAGTTACTTCTCTAGAAAAAAAGTGGAGGACCCGGAAGTTAATGCCATGATGGCGTCTGTGGAGAAAGGAAGGGCAGGTTATCAAGCCTACCGACCATCAATCAAAAGACTTGACAGAAAACCTCAAAAATCAATTCCATCAATAGAACAGCCACCAGAGCTCGAGCTTAAGGAGCTATCTTCTAAACTCAAGTATGCCTTTTTAGCTGAAAATGACCATTTGCCTGTCATTATTTCCTCTTCTCTGAATTCCGGGGAGGAAACGAGGTTACTTGAGGTATTGAAAAAACACAAAACAGCGATCGGGTGGACTATTGCTGATATAAAAGGAATTGCACTAGTAGAAAAAAGATTTTAAATGACGGACTTTAAACCAAGGTTAAAGATGAAACCGTCGTTTAAAGTGTATATGTAACACCCCTATTACGCACATGACACTAAATGAAATCGCAGCGGAAATGAATAGCTAAACAGTAACTAACGCTTCGGTGCTACAACGCCGTCAACCACCCACGTGGTTGACAAGGCAGAATAAATACAAATGTACCGGTCTGATGATCAGACTCCCGAGCATAAAACTAAACCATAAATACGTCATATACAATACCGAGTGTTTACATAGCCATCACTGTTAAACATCACTGTACAACTGCAACAACCAAGTATATATCACGCCACGGGAGCACAGGCGCACCCCGGGCCAACATACAAAAGTATACAAAAGTAAACCTGCATCCTAGGATCTAAAGCCACTCCGCTTCCTCGATCCTCATCCTGCAGTATAAGAAATATGCATCCCCCGAGGGGGTCAGCAACCCTTGGCTGGTATGGCTAACGCGCAGCCCATCGGCTACCGGGATACGCGCAACCAATTGTCATGATAACATGGCATTCATTTATATACATCACATAACATAACATATGGCTGAGCATCAATGGTGCACAGCACAACAACACATACACAGTGGATTTTCACTCCACGATAACAAACCACAAGGGTCAAATAACACAAGGGCCTAGAGAGTGATTCACTCTCATGTCAAGCTCGTTAAACACACTCATTACCGTTCTGTTAGACGAACGAGTAACTTAAGTCACAGATGGTTCGGATTTAGTGACCCGAACACACCACACAACACATGTTCCCACTAAACGATCATAAGTCAGAATAGGTAAGCTTTGGAAGAAGCTAGCGGGAGATCGAACGCCAAATTAAGGAGAACATCTTAACAACTACATAGTCGAATCTGATTCAGATATCTACTCTACTTACATGCATGACCGGACAACCGGATTCCTCACTTCCAGTTAACACTTGTTAGAAGTTCATAGTGGAACTTAACATCAACACAATAGGTGGTAAGTCATGTTAGACACACACAAGGGAAGTGAGTCACAACATCACATCACAAAATATGAACAACTGTAAACTCATTACATGTTTAAATCTTATAACGTTGTAAACACACACAAAAAACAACAACACCAAGCCGGTGTAAACCGGTAGGCAACAGACTGCAAGAAAACCATACCTTGGTCCGCCTCGTTTGGTTTCCTCCTGTAGGTCACTCCTATACATAATTAATAACGTCGTTAATTATTTATTTAACTTCAAACTTACTAAGTATTTACATGATTGTATGACATGTTTTAATGTCTATCTTACCCTAGGTTTACCTTCATTATACACTCTAGGGTTAACTACATAGTCACATTCTTTTCTGTTTTTTTTTTACAAGTTTAGGTCCGACCGACCTTGCCGACCGGACTTGTCCAAGTCCGGTCGTTCCAAACACTTTCCGTCAAAATTTTCTACTCCGACCGACCTTGTAAGTCCGGTCGCATGTTCGGTCTATTCCCGAGATTGTTTTCTTCCCTTTGAAAATTTAGCCCGACCGGACTTGCCAAGTCCGGTCCTATGTCCGGTCGATTCCGTAACACATCCGTACACAAAATACAAGCCCGACCGACCTGCAAGTCCGGTCCCCAAGGTCGGTCCATTCCAGAAGCCATTCTCGCAGGGTAAACTGGGCCCGACCGAACTTGCAAGTCCGGTCGCAAGTCCGGTCTGCCCCAATCTTTGTTTTCCTTTTTACATTCACTCCAAACTTCACCCCATATAACCTAGTACTCCCTAACCTCATTTGGCACTTCAACCACCTTAAGACATCCTTAAACACTCATAAAACTCATTTTCTAATTCCTTAAGCCTTTACTTATTTCCTTGTAAAATTCCTACACTTACAATGTTTTCTCCTAGTTTTTCAAGTGGTGTTTTCATACCTTAATAACTACTATCCCAAAATGCTTTCTCCTTATTTTAACATCATCTCCCAAGCATCATCTCTCACAACTAACTCCTTATATCATTACTTCAAATCCTTTTCAAGTTCACACTTTCTCCTTATTTACCAAAGTTTGCCTAAGTCTTTACCTAAGTCCAAAATGACTTTGGTATACTAAAATCTCAAGCTCATGCCTAAGTCCTTCTCACATCAATCACCTTAATGCTGTTTCTTCACAAGAAAACACCTAACCATTCTAATACTCCTTAACTTATCAAACTCATTTTAACACTTAGACTTCTCATTTATTACCTAAATTTCGACATAGGTTCTCCTAGAACATTGCTAAACCAAAACACATTGTTTTTACCAACAAACAACCAAGAACACTAAAAATCCATCAAGCACTTATTATACACAAACTCCACTCATAAAGCACTACATCACAATATAGTGCATAATTTAAATTGCATGGCACTTAGGCCCTTAAATGACATGGCTCTTAGGCCCTTAAGATGCATAAATCATAAACACTGAATTTCCACAATATATTTGCCTTTACCTGCAAATACACTCAACAACACATATGCCTTTTACTAAGCTCTTGGAACACTTTACTAAGTCATTCACCATTTGCTCTTTAGGTAGTTTTAACAAGCATTATAAGCTCATTTCTCCTAAGGCATTAAACAACATTTGGTTAGTAGATTTACCTCTTTTCCAAACAACTTCTTTCTTGTTTCCTTTAAAACCGGTAGGGTATTTGATTCTTTGACAAGTTCTAAACAATACAAACATTATAATGATATTCAAGCTATAATCTCCATCTCATTGTAAACCCTAATTTTACATTGTTTCAAAAACATTAATGTAGTTGTTTTACCTTGCTCTTTGAAGAGTTTGAATATCTAGCAAGAGGACTCCACCTAGTCCATGAAGAGTTGGAATGAAGCTAGAACAAGGTCCACAAAGACTCCTTCAATATGTTTTTCGGTTACCACAAAAACATGAAGGAAATGAAGTTTTTATTTGAGATTCCTTACCTAGAAGCAAAGGAGAGTAACAATATGTAAAAATACAAGCTCAAGCTCCTTCAATGGAGGAACTCCATGGCACCGAAATGGTGGTCTTGGACTTTTAAGAAGATAGAAATGAAGAGCTTGATGAGAGGAAAGATTGGTGGTGTTTTTTTTGATTTGGACAAGTGAGCAAGATTTTACAAGAGATCAAGATGGAAATGGTGATGAGTATATTGCAAACCGTGAGAGAATGAAGAAGAGAGGTTGAAGAAGATGTTTGGACCATGTGGAAATGAAAGAAATGAAGAATGATATAGAATTTGCTTTTGAAGATATTTATACTTTATAAAGTAAAAGTAGTTTATTTACTTATCTTTACTTACTTAATACATTAATAAGAGGTGGTGTCACCACACTTAGAAAACCGGCCCCCTTTATTATGTGAGGGTATTATAGTCTTTATTTGTCAATTTAATTACTTATACAAACATATGTTACAAAATAGCTTATAAAAATCACTATTCATAAACAAGGCACTAGAATGAAATTTTTGATTTCCCATTAATATAGACATCCAAATGTGATATATATAGTACACATATATATTTAAGAGTAATGATGGACATCTAGCCACTCAAACTCATTTACAAGACAATTTTTCAAAAATGTGCTTTAAGACTCCTTAAAGCACATTTTGTGTTTAAACTTGTTTTCAAGCTTGGTTTTCTTTGGTAATTGGTTTAATATGTTCATTAGTGTATAAATGAGGTCTTGGTAAGTTCATTAGGTCTTAACCAAGTTTATCCCAAGCTTAGAGCACATTTTGGCTCTTATTGACTTTAAAGCACATTTTGTGTTTTCTTTTGTTTAAATTTGTTTACAATGTTTCTAAGACTCTTTTTAGTCTTAATACACCATATTTAAGTGTTTAAACATATATTAAGGTTTGGGGTATTTCAATCTACCCCCCTTAAAAGAACTTTGCCCTCAAAGTTCATACTCCACATATCCTAAATATTAGAACACGGGAACACTTATAAAAATACTTCCATACATCATTAACAACACACTTACATAACATTGGACACCAGGTCCATACAACATAACTCGGGTATAACATTGGACACAAGGTCCATACAACATTATCCACATCATTCAGACACAACGGTCTGTAACATAACAACATAACATAGACGATGTATTCAAATACACGTCGTACACACATAACCGAAACGGCTCTACCCCCCTTAAAAGGGTACGCCCGTACCCTATACACATAAGGACTAAGTAGTAAACAATGACGGGTACTTCGCCTTCATCTTATCTTCCAGCTCCCAAGTGGCCTCCTCAACGTCCTGGTTAGACCAAAGAACTTTCACCAGTCTCACAGACTTATGGCGAGTGTCTCGAGTCTTACTATCCAGAATCCGTACCGGAGTCTCCACTGATCACATGGTCGGCTCTAAGGTTAGCCTTTCAGGCTGAAGCACATGAGACGGATGAGACATATACTTCTTCAACTGGGACACATGAAATACATCATGTACCTTGCCCAGCTCGGCGGGTAGGTCTAGTCTATAGGCTACCGGGCCGATCCGCTCCATCACAACATAGGGCCCCACATATTTTGGGCTCAACTTGCCCTTCTGGCCAAAACGAAATACTCCCTTCATGGGGGATACTCTCAAAAATACCTGATCGCCCACGGCGAACTCCAGGTCACGTCTGCGCACATCTGCGTACGACTTCTGTCTATCCTGAGCTGCCTTCATGTTAGCCCGGATCTGGCGAACTTCTCCCTGAACTTGTTCAAGATACTCTGGTCCTATAATGACCGTCTCACTCGACTCATCCCAGCATAATGGCGTGCGACATGGTCTACCGTACAAGGCCTGGAAGGGAGACATCTTGATCGAAGCGTGGTAGTTGTTGTTGTAACTAAACTCGATCAGATGTAACTTATCAATCCAGCTGGTCTGAAAGTCAAGTGCACAAGCACGTAGCATATCCTCAAGTGTCTGAATGGTGCGCTCACTCTGACCATCGGTCTGTGGGTGAAACGCTGTACTCAATTTTAGTTCAGTACCCAATGCCTCTCGTGTAGACTTCCAATATCTGGATAAGAATCTGGTATCTCTGTCAGATACAATCGTTTTTGGTACACCATGATGTCTTACAATTTCCTTGTCAAAGAGTTCTGCCAATCTTGCCACTTTCCAAGTGTCCTTCATCGGAATGAATCGGGCCACCTTGGTCAGTCGGTCAACTACTACCCATATCATATTCAGACCTCCCCTTGTAGGCGGAAGCCCTACTACAAAGTCCATGGAGATATCATGGAACTTCCACTCAGGCACTGGCATTGGCTGTACCATACCACCAGGCCGTCGGTGCTCAAACTTGACCTTCTGGCAAGTGAGACACCTCAACACATAATCACTTACATCTTTCTTCATTCCAGTCCACCAAAAATACCTTTTCACACCTTATACATCTTTGAAGCTCCGGGTGAATCGAAGTAGTAGAACAATGGGATTCACTCAATATGCGCTCCTTCAGCTCAGCGCTACTCCTAGGTATACACAATCGGCCATTCAGCCTAATCAGGTCATCATCGTGGAGTCTGAAGTCGTACTTCTGACCCTCGAACGTGCCATCAATAAGCTTCTGCCGGATCTCCAGCATATATTGATCCGTCATCTGAGCACTCCGCACCTCTTCAACCAACCAGATATGGAGACTAGCGAATGGAGAGAGTGTGCTCGGCGACTCAATGCGTCAGCTACCACATTTGCCTTACCCTCTTTATATTGCAGATTAATATCGTAGTCATTCCGAAATTCAACCCACCTTCTTTGCCTCATGTTCAACTCTTTCTGAGTGAACAAGTACTTTAAGCTTTTGTGGTCATACTAAATCGTCACACTTACCCCATACAAATAATGTCGCCATATCTTCAATGAAGACAATGGCACCCAATTCTAAGACGTGGTAGGGTAGTTCTCCTCATGCTTCTTCAGCTGACGGGAGGCGTATGCTACGACCTTCCCGTGTTGCATCAATACACAACCCATACTCTACCTATGCGTCGCAGTAGACCTCAAAACCATCTGGACCGTCTGGTATAGTCAGGACTGGTGCAGATGTCAGAGCATCCTTGAGACTCGTGAAAGAACTCTCACAGTCGACTGTCCACTCGAATGGTGCATCCTTCTTCATTAAGGAAGTCATCGGCTTCGAGACACTGGAGAAGTCCTTCACAAACCTCCTATAATATAACTGCCAGACCGAGGAAGCTCCTGATATCAGTGACTGTCTTCGGCCTAGGCCAGGTGCGCACAGCATCAATCTTTGCCGGATCAACAGCGATCCCGGCCTAAGAAATCACATGTCCAAGGAAGGATACTTGGTTCAACCAAAATTCACATTTCGAAAACTTGCATACACTGATTCCTCCTCAATGTTTGTAACACATTTCTCAGGTGGCTTTCGTGCTCACCTCTTGATTTAGAATACACAAGAAAGTCATCGATGAAGACTACCACAGACTTGTCCAACTGATCTTGGAACAAGCGGTTCATTAAGTCCATGAACTTAGCTGGTGCGTTTGATAAGCCAAACGGCATAACTGTGAACTCATAATGCCCATACCTCGTTCTGAAAGCTGTCTTTTCTTTTCGATATCACTGTCACGGATGGCAATCTGATGGTATCCGGAACGTAAGTCTATCTTGGAGAATACTGATGCACCCCTCAGCTGATCAAATAGATCGTCGATGCGTGGTAAAGGGTAACGATTCTTCACACCGTAACAGCATTCAGCTCCCGATAATCAAACACAGGCGGAGGCTCCCGTCCTTCTTCTTCACGAAGAGAACCGGCGCTCCCCATGGTGAAACACTAGGGCGGATAAAGCCCTTGTCAAGTAGGTCTCTCAGCTGCTCCTTGAGCTCTGTCATCTCTGCTGGAGCCATACGATATGGTGCTTTCGCAATGGGTCCAGTACCCGGAACTAAGTCGATCTCAAACTCAACCTCTCGTGCTGGCGGCATGCCCGGCAGTTCCTTAGGAAATACATCAGGAAACTCCGACACTACCGGCACATCTGGGCTAAACTCAGGGTCTCCCTCTATGTCCTGGACATAGCAGAGGTATACATCACTCCCTCGTCGTAACTCACGATACATGGCCATGGCGGTGATGATCTGAGTCGAAGGCTCCCTGGGCCTCTGGCGGTATGATATGGTAACCCCAGATGGACTCCGAAGAAGCAGTCGATGCTCGGCACACAGGATTCTGCCCTTGTACCGCTCCAACCAGTTCATCCCTACTATCACATCAAATCCAAGTCCATCGAACTCTATCAGGTCGATCGGGAACTCTTCACCTCTAATTCTTACAATGACATCTCGGTGGTAGCGGGTACATCTGATCCGCTCTTTCGATGGGAGAGTGACCAAGAAGTCTGGCATCTCCTCTCCATCTAACCCCAGCCTCTTCGCAAAAGATAGCGAAACAAATGTGTGTGAGGCTCCAGAGTCGAACAAGATCGATGCATCCACGCCATTCACTGGAAAGGTACCGGTGAGGATTGTGCCGCTCTTGCCGGCTTCTGCCTCGTTGCAGACACTCAGTATACCTCCCATTCCGAGTGCACAGCCTAATTCATTGGCAAACTAATAAGTACTGGGTAACAACACGGTTGATATACTTCAATAACTCCACTTTATTCATTAACACCTTCTCTTTACAACATTGTTGGCTTACATGGTTGATATAACTTAAGACATACGTAACTCCCTTAACATATACTGGCTTAACACATTACAAAAGTATACAAGGCTTTAGAATTGTCTGAAGGTCAAATTCAAACGTCCGGGTTTCATGTGTGTGGCATTGATCACTGCCGACGGTGCGGTATTCAGTTTGATCTTCCTGATGCCATGATATAGCATTCTTGACTGCCCACCCATGATTAACACATCTCCTGACTTTAGTACTAACTTCCTTGCGAGATCAGCACGCTTCTGCTCGCCATACACAAATACTGCGGTATCACCAATGGACCAAGACACCACGGGTACTCCCTTACTTAGAGACTCGGGTGACTCGTCCTTATCTTGGTGTAAACCTAACCGTCCACCTTTCTGGTAGAAGTTCACAATACACAAATCTGCTTTCACATCCGGAATTGAATCTGTTTCAACTTGTTGAGCAATTCCTACGGCGTGATTAACGACCGCACGGAACTCCTCAGGTATACTTGGTACTGTTGCTCCATCTTCAGCTCGCACTTCTTGATATGTCTTGGTGTAAGGGTTCCAGTCCTTACCCATGCACATCATCTTTAATTGCATTCTTGATCCGTTCGGATATTCAGGTGTGTAGAAACCTCCAGGTTTAGCTCCAAGTTCGTCGCATCGTCTGATGACATGGATTTGTGCTTCCGGTGTCAGGTATCCATTTAAGAGTATCATACCTGGCTGGATAACCTGACATTGCTCCATTGGAAAGTCGGTGATGTTGATGGTGGTTTCTTCAGGGTTTGGTGTGGGTGGGATTGGATAACATATATTTAAGGTTCCTTTAAGTTTAGAATTATCTAATTAGGTGTCTTTCACACTATACTTTAACTCCTTACTCACATGATAATACACTTGGACTCATTAATGCACACAAGCATGAAATGCGGTATGCAATAACTTATTACATTCAACAGTTTAGGCGGTACCTGGTCTAGAAGAGGGCCCTGGCGCCTCAGACCGGTCCACCACATTCAGGGTGGCCTTGCTAGGTCCCGACCCCTTCCCCTTCTGGGAATCAGTAAGCCTCTGATCAGTGGGTGGCTGGTTAGCCGTCTTCGGGCCATCAATAGCTGTTGTGGCCTTACCCTTCCACTGCCCCTTGGGCTTGTTGACTCTGCTGTTGGGGTTCCGGTAACACTCGTGGTCACGGTGACCCCACTTCTCGCAGTAGCGACACTGCACCTCATTCCCTTTGCAGTCCTTGCCGGGGTGGTCTCCATTGCACCACTTACAGTAATAGTGGCGCTCCGGTCCAGAGCCCGTGCTAGCTGCTAACACGATACACACTCAGTACTTGTTTCACAACTTATCAATATACACTTCACTTATCACACACAAGATTAAATAATTACCCTTAGGCGGGTAAGAGCGTAGGGGCTTCGCCGCATAAGCATATGTGAGCTTCAGTGGCTCCTCAGCTGTGGTGGTTTGGGCTTGGCCCTTTTCACCCTGGTGCTGACTCTTCTGGGGCTGGGGATAAGGTTTCTTCTTCTTCTTTCCTCCCCCGTACCCCTGCGAACTCTGGCCCTCGCTCGTGGCCTTGCGCTTGTGCACATTCTCCTCGTCCCTCAGACGGACGGTGATCTCCACCTTAGCAGCGGCATGATAGCACTCCTGAATTTAGGATGGTCAGTCATGCCCCGCAATACATTCTCACAAACTCACATTAATACTCACTTGTAGACTACACATATTCATATCACTCTTTATTTAAATTACCTGCAAGGTAGTATACTCAGCTGGCCCCATCCCATAGCGAAGACGGTGGCTGAGACCGTTATAGAAACGGTTTACCAGCACCCGGTTCGAGTATCCCAGGTCCGGTAACAGGTGGACAAGGCCGGTGAAGGCAGTGTAATACTCATCAACCGACACCTTGTCCCCCTGCCTCAGACTATCCAGCTCCAGGCGCTTGGCCTCTTGAACGTGCACAGGGTAGTATTTGGCTCGCAGCAGAGCCGTGTACTCCCTCCATCCAAACTGAGGATCCGCCATCCGGTCCTCTCTCACAAGCTTCCACCAGTTTTGTGCCGAACCCTTCAAATAGTAAGCGGCAAGACGGACCTTAGCCTCTGCGGGTACAGCCAAGGTCTCGTAGGCGGTCTCCAACTCGGAGATGTACGCCTCCAGCTTACGTGGGTCGGTCTCCCCATGAAATGAAGGGGGTCTCAGATCTGCCAATGCCTTGACCCAGTTGGTCTCTCGTGGCGGTGGCAGTGGTGGTTGAACTCCGGGCATCTGCCCCTTCTGTATCGCAGCTACAAGCTCGGGTACCATCTGGGCCACAGCGGCTGCTACAGCCTCAGCCATAACCTGAGCCGTAGTGTTCTCGCCCTGGTCACCCGCATCACTAGTACCACTTCCGCGGCCTCTACCGCGCGGTCTACCTGCCATCTGTATTCACATGAATATTCATTAGCAATATGCTGTCACACTTATCGGTCCAACAGTTGTAACGCTTCCCGACCATAAGGTATCCCCACACTTAGTTAGTGGTTAACCTTTCCATAATGTTCACTGAAGTAACTGTAGTTAGGTTTCCTAACTCGGTATATTCCTAAGCTCGGTATTCTAGTCATCAGAGCGAAGTATCGCTCTGATACCACTTTTTGTAACACCCCTATTACGCACATGACACTAAATGAAATCGCAGCGGAAATGAATAGCTAAACAGTAACTAACGCTTCGGTGCTACAACGCCGTCAACCACCCACGTGGTTGACAAGGCAGAATAAATACAAATGTACCGGTCTGATGATCAGACTCCCGAGCATAAAACTAAACCATAAATACGTCATATACAATACCGAGTGTTTACATAGCCATCACTGTTAAACATCACTGTACAACTGCAACAACCAAGTATATATCACGCCACGGGAGCACAGGCGCACCCCGGGCCAACATCCAAAAGTATACAAAAGTAAACCTGCATCCTAGGATCTAAAGCCACTCCGCTTCCTCGATCCTCATCCTGCAGTATAAGAAATATGGATCCCCCGAGGGGGTCAGCAACCCTTGGCTGGTATGGCTAACGCGCAGCCCATCGGCTACCGGGATACGCGCAACCAATTGTCATGATAACATGGCATTCATTTATATACATCACATAATATAACATATGGCTGAGCATCAATGGTGCACAGCACAACAACATATACACAGTGGATTTTCACTCCACGATAACAAACCACAAGGGTCAAATAACACAAGAGCCTAGAGAGTGATTCACTCTCATGTCAAGCTCGTTAAACACACTCATTACCGTTCTGTTAGACGAACGAGTAACTTAAGTCACAGATGGTTCGGATTTAGTGACCCGAACACACCACACAAACACATGTTCCCACTAAACCGATCATAAGTCAGAATAGGTAAGCTTTGGAAGAAGCTAGCGGGAGATCGAACGCCAAATTAAGGAGAACAATCTTAACAACATAAGAGTTGAATCTGATTCAGATATCTACTCTTAACTTACATGCATGACCGGACAACCGGATTCCTCACTTCCCAGTTAACACTTGTTAGAAGTTCATAGTGGAACTTAACAATCAATACACAATAGGTGGTAAGTCATGTTAGACACACACAAGGGAAGTGAGTCACAACATCACATCACAATAATATGAACAAATGTAAACTCATTACATGTTTAAATCTTATAACGTTTAAACACACAGAAAACATACAACACACAAGCCGGTGTAAACCGGTAGGCAACAGACTGCAAGAAAACCATACCTTGGTCCTTGCCTCGTTTGGTTTCCTCCGTAGGTCACTCCTATACATAATTAATAACGTCGGTTAATTATTTATTTAACTTCAAACTTACTAAGTATTTAACATGATTGTATGACATGTTTTAATGTCTATCTTACCCTAGGTTACCTTCATTATACACTCTAGGGTTAACTACATAGGTCACATTCTTTTCTGTTTTTTTTTTTCAAGTTTAGGTCCGACCGACCTTGCCGACCGGACTTGTCCAAGTCCGGTCGATTCCAGAACACATTTCCGTCAAAATTTTCTACTCCGACCGACCTTGTAAGTCCGGTCGCATGTTCGGTCTATTCCCGAGAGTTTCTTCCCTTTGAAAATTTAGCCCGACCGGACTTGCCAAGTCCGGTCCTATGTCCGGTCGATTCCAGTAACACAATCCGTACACAAAATACAAGCCCGACCGACCTTGCAAGTCCGGTCCCCAAGGTCGGTCCATTCCAGAAGCCAGTTCTCGCAGGGTAAACTGGGCCCAACCGAACTTGCAAGTCCGGTCGCAAGTCCGGTCTGCCCCAAATCTTTGTTTTCCTTTTTACATTCAACTCCAAACTTCACCCCATATAACCTAGTACTCCCTAACCTCATTTGAGCACTTCAAACACACCTTAAGACATCCTTAAGCACTCATAAAACTCATTTTCTAATTCCTTAAGCCTTTACTTATTTCCTTGTAAAATTCCTTACACTTACAATGTTTTCTCCTAGTTTTTCAAGTGGTGTTTCATACCTATAATAACTACTATCCCAAAATGCTTTCTCCTTATTTTAACATCATCTCCCAAGCATCATCTCTCACAACTAACTCCTTATATCATTACTTCAAATCCTTTTTCAAGTTCACACTTTCTCCTTAATTTACCAAAGTTTGCCTAAGTCTTTACCTAAGTCCAAAATGACTTTGGTATATACTAAAATCTCAAGCTCATGCCTAAGTCCTTCTCACATCTTAAATCACCTTAATGCATGTTTCTTTCACAAGGAAAACACCTAACCATTCTAAATACTCCTTAACTTATCAAACTCATTTTAACACTTAGAACTTCTCATTTATTACCTAAATTTCGACATAGGTTCTCCTAGAACATTGCTAAACCAAAACACATTGTTTTTACCAACAAACAACCAAGAACACTAAAAATCCATCAAGCACTTATTATACACAAACTCCACTCATAAAGCACTACATCACAATATAGTGCATAATTTAAATTGCATGGCACTTAGGCCCTTAAATGACATGGCTCTTAGGCCCTTAAGATGCATAAATCATAAACACTGAATTTCCACAATATATTTGCCTTTGACCTGCAAATACACTCAACAACACATATGCCTTTTACTAAGCTCTTGGGAACACTTTACTAAGTCATTCACCATTTGCTCTTTAGGTAGTTTTAACAAGCATTATAAGCTCATTTCTCCTAAGGCATTAAACAACATTTGGTTAGTAGATTTACCTCTTTTCCAAACAACTTCTTTCTTGTTTCCTTTAAAAACCGGTAGGGTATTTGATTCTTTGACAAGTTCTAAACAATATACAAACATTATAATATTCAAGCTATAAGCTCCATCTCATTGTAAACCCTAATTTTACATTGTTTCAAAAACATTAATGTAGTTGTTTTACCTTGCTCTTTGAAGAGAGTTTGAATATCTAGCAAGAGAGGACTCCACCTAGTCCATGAAGAGTTGGAATGAAGCTAGAACAAGGTCACACAAAGAGCTCCTTCAATATGTATTTTCGGTTACCACAAAAACATGAAGGAAATGAAGTTTTTATTTGAGATTCCTTACCTAGAAGCAAAGGAGAGTAACAATATGTAAAAATACAAGCTCAAGCTCCTTCAATGGAGGAACTCCATGGCACCGAAATGGTGGTCTTGGACTTTTAAGAAGATAGAAATGAAGAGCTTGATGAGAGGAAGAGATTGGTGGTGTTTGTTTTTGATTTGGACAAGTGAGCAAGATTTTACAAGAGATCAAAGATGGAAATGGTGATGAGTACTATTGCAAACCGTGAGAGAATGAAGAAGAGAGGTTGAAGAAGATGTTTGGGACCGTGGGAAATGAAAGAAAGAAATGAGAGAATGAGATAGAATTTGCTTTTGAAGATATTTATACTTTATAAAGTAAAAAGTAGTTTATTTACTTATCTTTACTTACTTAATACATTAATAAGAGAGTGGTGAGTCACCACACTTAAGAAAACCGGCCCCCTTTATTAATGTGAGGGTATTATAGTCTTTATTTGTCAATTTAATTACTTATACAAACATATGTTACAAAATAGCTTATAAAAATCACTATTCACCTAAACAAGGCACTTAGAAGTGAAATTTTTGATTTCCCATTAATATAGACACCCAAATGTGATACTATATAGTACACATATATATTTAAGAGTAATGATGGACATCTAGCCACTCAAAACTCATTTACAAGACAATTTTTCAAAAATGTGCTTTAAGACTCCTTAAAGCACATTTTGTGTTTAAACTTGTTTTCAAGCTTGGGTTTCTTTGGTAATTGGTTTAATATGTTCATTAGTGTATAAATGAGGTCTTGGTAAGTTCATTAGGTCTTAACCAAGTTTATCCCAAGCTTAGAGCACATTTTGGCTCTTATTGACTTTAAAGCACATTTTGTGTTTTCTTTTGTTTAAATTTGTTTACTAATGTTTCTAAGACTCTTTTTAGTCTTAATACACCATATTTAAGTGTTTAAACAATATATTAAGGTTTGGGGTATTTCATGAGAAGAGAGAGAAAACTCTAGAATAGCTCTCTTGCATTGTAACCATAAGGAAAGGAATAAAGAAATTGTCTAGAAGTGGATGTAGGCCGAATTATTGGCTGAACCACTATAATCCTCGGTGTTCTATTCGTTTGTGAGATTTGAGGGACTAATTATACCATTTCATTTGGCGCCGTCTGTGGGAAACGAACGACTGGAAAACAGTAACCACGATACAACCACAGCGGAAAGATGAATGTCGGAGTTGAGTTGATCGGGAGAATTCGGTGTAGCCAAAAACTGAACATGAAGCTAAGTTCCTCCAAATTCAACAGAAAATGGAGAGAAATCACGATCTAGAGCCATCCTGTCGAAATCGCTGCGACTTAACGCTAGAATGCTAACTCCTGTTCTTTCATCAAACGTTCTCGTAAAGTAAGAGTTTCGCGTGGTCGACTACGAGATGGAGATACGAGAAACAAGAGGAAGAACTGCAATCACCAAAGGATCATTCGCCTCCAAGTCAAAGCAGAAATTGGATTAACGGTGAAAGAATCAAGAAAAGCTCTAACTCAGCTTATGATGGAACTCGCGAAGCATAGCCTGATCTCGGCAGGCGGATCAAATCTCAAATCGAGCCAAAGCCAACCGAGCACTCACTCTCTCTCGATCCTTCGCCCCGTTTAAATTTTGTTGATTAATAAAACTAATGAAGTCAATATTATTAAGATTCGCACTAACTACACCTTTCTCAGGAGATAGGGAGACGAAATCAGAACCCTACGAGCAGTGAAAAACCAAATCGATCATTACCTTCAAGATACTACGGCACCGGTAACCAAATCTCGGCTGATGATGGAAACTCCACCAGAGAGCGAAGGCAAAATTTTGAATTGGAAATTTGGATCGGAAATCGCAGAACACTGAAGAACGAGGTGTTGTGCTGAATTTTGAGCCAAATATTCTAAGGTAACCCGATGAAGAGCAGAGTCACGCCTTCAAGATGTGCGGTGCTACGAATCTGCCTTAAGACCTGGCGTCATTCTCCTTCAATTCAGACGACCGGTGGGAGGCCTCGAGATTGGGACCGGGCGTCATTCTCCTACAACAACCAGGCAAAGGGCATCTATTACCTCGATTTTTCAAGACGAACGACTTCCAAGCGACCGGGAGTTTGTGGTGACCGGGAGCTTGCTGTGACCAGGACAATCACCTTCAATTCAATGACCGGGCGATGTCTCGCATGACAGGGAGGAGTTGTCCAAGTAGCCAGGCAACCGGGCGATGATTCGCATGACCGGGCGATGTCACAAGCCACGACCGGGCACCATAGTGTGGCGTCGAGATCCAAACATTAATGACCTTCAAAACAACCGGGTGATCCTCAATCCATGACCGGGAGGCATCTCAATCCACGACCAGGAAGCATCGACCGGGAGGCATCGACCGGGAGCAAATTCACCGTGACCGGGTACAAACTTCTCACTGCGGTCAGACGATGACTACCCAAGTTCAACAACTGGGCAATGGCAATTCAAGTTCAACGACCGAGCAATAACTATTCACTGATCGGGCGTTACCCTTAGCTCAAAGCCGGGCGCAAGCGAGACTACGATAGGGAACCAGTGGTAAAATGGAGAATATGATAAACTCTGAAGAAAACTGAGGACGCAAATCAATAAGGTCGAATGGCGTCCCCCTTCAGAATTCAAGCTTGGGCGCAGACACTCAATGGCCAAGAATTGACCAGGCGCTCTTGACCGGGCAGTAGCTTTCAGCACAACCGGGCGATAACTTTCAACCACCAGAGGAGTCGCAGGGAGGGAACTCAGAGCAGGTTCATCCCACTTTTCCCCTTCACCTTCTTCTCCAGAAACAAGGTAACAATTCTGAAGAATCCTATCTAGCAAACGCCTGCTAAATCTGCTGGGAACTGGATAAGACTTCGTTAAAATAATTTCCTAGCTGTTTTTATCTGTGCCATTGCTTGCTGTATTAGTTCTTCGTTAATATCAGATGTCTCGTATGAGCTAATTTCGAGGACTGCGTTGAAACCAGAGGCTATATCACGATCAATAGTCCTGGGCTTATTTTTCATCAAATTTTGGAATTTGTTCTGAAGAGATTGCTGTTGTTATTGCACTACTATGGGCTATCAGAGGTGATCTTATGTTTCAGCATCTACTTCTGAATATAAGCTCTAGCGTGAGCAGAAAACTGGTTTATTTTGGATTTAATTTTATAAAATCTTTAAAAGAATGTGCAAATTACTTTTGTTTCTACTATGTCTGTAACGTTTGTTGCATCAAGTTTTAAATTCCCATGCACTATTTAGGTTCTGATTGATGTGTCGAAGTATTTGGCACATTGGACCCATACTGCTATTGTTTTAAGTTCCTCTGTCTAAAATCAGAAAAACATGTTTATACTTTACAATTAGATTCTGCCTCTGTTTAAAACCAAAATATTGATTCCGACACTTTGCTTAAAGGAACATATTTTTTGAAATCAGAAATACAGCTGTTCTATTTTTAAACCCTCTGGTTATGAACAGCCCTGAAATCTGAATTCTTCAGAAGTGTTACTATTGTCGCATTATTAAATTGACTTTTGCAGTTGCTACTCCCTTTTGCATTATGGCTTCAGATCTTTGTTACTATACACACAACAAGCTATAACATGCTAGTTGACAAAACCATTTAAACATTTGTTTCTGCTAGACTGGAACTACATGTTCCTGATTCATTCACCAAATAGAATCTGTTCAATCATTAATCATAGATGATTGTCCCTGCCTCCCGCATAAAATTGGCTGTTTGCACAAAAACCGCTCTCATACTTCGATACTGTCGCCTCCTCACTTCTGCACGACTTGCCTTGGTGATATCTCTTACTGTCCAGAACTGTATGCCTTAATAGTTAACCTACTGTTGGCATTGAGTGACAAAGGAATTCAGTAAACCTTGTTTCCGTATTTACTACTTAAATCATTCATTTTCTGCATCTCAAGGAAAAGCTCGTGTTGACACTCCTCATGGCAGCTTATTTTTTACTAGATGTTCAAATCATTTTCTGATTTTGCTGAAATCGGAAAGCTGTTGATATCCCTTAAAACACTTTTCCTACTTCTGTGTTTAGAGGTTTAGTCAGGCAGGTTCAGGATTGCTTTTGTCTCCTTATTCCTATTTTTAATTACTGCTGCTATTGAGTATTGCTTCAACTATTTGTCCTTAAAGATAAGTCTATCTGCTACGATTAAAATAGCAAGTTAATAAGGGATGATTAAAGAGAGCTTTGGTTGAATCGCTCAGCTTCTTGAAACAAACACTGAACATCTGCTGGTAGCAGTCTGTGGATGAAATAAAACATCATTTTAAAAGATGTCACCGATTGTTATGCTGAGTTGATACTTAAATTCTACGCTGCTACGTTTAAATAAATTGGTTTCAGCCTTTGTTAAGCACTATTCTGATTACGAGTACTCGACATCAATCTGAACTGTTAGTCCAGCTGCTTCAACATGTTTCTACATAGAAAATACATACCATTCTGCCCGATATGTTTCTGCCACCTTATTCCTTTGAGTAAAACATTCACGTGGTTTCACCAAAATTCAAGCGTCAGGTACGTCTCCATGTTACAGTACCGTAACTTAATTTGCTCCTGATTGACTTTGTGAATTTTATCCACTCCTATTATAATCTAGAAAGAATGATTAACAAATATGATAGGGAATACCATGGGCGTTTCATAATAGTGTTGTTAACTTTGATTATGTTCCATGCTCCATTCTAGACATAGTCATGTATAACAGTCCTTTGCTTCTATCTACGGCACATAAAGGCACATAATCTGAACATCCAAAGTCTGAAAACTCGTTTACACTCCTTTGCTGCTGTTACGCCTAGACAGTCTTAGACCTTTTTCCGTTTGTAACTCATTCTTTTCTCATTTTCCGTTTGTTTTTATTATTCCCCACCGCTGCTGCTATGAGGCAACATGAATGGAAATAACAGAAGCGGCAGCAAGTCAAAGGAAGAGTTATCCAGAGTTGCAAGTCCAAAATACTCCTGGATGAACCGGATATAAGGTATCCATGCTTCTCTATCTCCACAAAATCAAGGTAATTCTCATATCCTTACAATAAAATAAAATCCAAAGGCTAAATAAGGAGCAATTACCCTCGCTCTGGATAAAGCAATGTTGTTTAAATTTTCCATTTCCATTCCGTTTTTGGTTTCTGTTTAAAAGCCTCTAAAAAGAGCGCATTACACCTGATCTTATTTGTGTTCATACTTTACCCCTGAATTATGCTACTGCTAGTAGGAATTTACAGGTAGTTCAACTCTGATTCAGAATACATGTTGCGATGTGTTATTTGCACTATTACATCACTCATGGCATAGACTGCCTGCTTAAAAGATTAGGCATTCTCGATATGTTGCTTCGGAAAGTGGCAATCTCAGCAGTATTAGTCTCTAAATAATGATATTCTACCTCTGCCACGAATAAGATTTAATTGTGCTAAGATAGCTCTAAGATTCGCACCTACAGGTACCTTTTGAGTAAGTTTTTCCTGCCTAAAAGCTGTCTTTGCTTGAAATTGCGCATCTATTTCACAGGCATTTGTTTTCTGCACTTTAATCAGTTTATTAAGACACTTGATTCTTGCTTCTTTTACTACTCTTTCTTGTTGTACGTTTTATCAGATTCATTTGCCGCCAATAAAGAACTATTTGTGTTCAGCCATAAAAATGTTTTCAGCATATTTACTCATGGCTCCTGTTTCCGTTCTTGCTTACTTTATTATGCCTTGTCCTTACTTCCTGAAACTCTTAACTGTTTATATATTGAAGATAGTTTCCTTCTAAAAAAATTCTGGTTTAAGAAGAATATACCATCTAAGAAAGTCAAAGGCACGGGACTACAACCTGAAACTGCGGACCATTTTGGAATGCTTGCTCTATACAGATCAGGGGTGCACATTCATTTTGTAACTGCATGGACCTCGAGTTTCTGCTCTTATTAATATTGAAACCTGAAATTGTAAACCAAGGTCTGAAACGCTCGTACATATTTACTTAGCTACTGTTGCTGCTATCTGCAGATGTTAATAACAGTTCCCAATACCTGGTCTGACACAAAAACAAATTTGCTATACAGCGATGGAGCGGACCGCTCTGTTGCTTCCATTTTCAGCTTATAATCAGAATAACTGAACTGCGTTGAACTTATGGTTATGATGAAAAATTACGGTTAAAACTACACTGTTATATTGGTCTGACACACATTAGTATGATTGCTTACAGCAAGGTGTACAATCTGTTTCCGTCAATGTTTGCTTATTATAACTTGAATAGGATGAAAGGATCCTTTACATTTGCCTTCACTGTCGCGTGATTTTTAGGAACAATCATCAGCACCTGTAAGTGCGCTATCCCGAAGGAATTATCAGATTGAACAAACAGAATTGGTGCAAGCTGTTTATACTTTAGTTCTTAACTGTTTTAAGCTGCATGGTCTTTAATGTTTCAAGCAATGAAGTAATTCAGTGGCTTATAGGCTACAAAATATGTTAATTCCTTTACTTCTATTTTTACTCTTCAAATAATGAAACTTGTCATCTACTAAAATCTGAGATACCATCTGACTTCCATTATTGCTTATATTTTGCTACAAGAGTTACAGTCGCTACTGAAAATTCATTCCTGCACACACTAGACCGAGGAAATGCAAAACATCCAAAAAAAAATGTAAGGACACTGTTGTCAACAGTCAAAAGCCTACCTGTCCGCTCCAAGGAGTTCAATTCCCAACGATTACCGGAAGAGTATTTCAGGGGAGTTTCACTTGAAGAGGTATCATAGAGGTATATCCATACGCTTTAGCCTTAATCAAGTCAAGCATAACAAGGTAATCTCCAATCTTAATTTACCTAGCACCTGTTTGTCAAAGTAAAGTAAGAATCGGTATAAACTTGGGTTGAAGATATGCTTTCTACCTGAGTTACATATCGTAATTTCCTTATCAATACACTAGGATCATGCACAATAATTTGTATAAATTTCAAGCTTTGCAAAGCTCTATTCATGTCATTTATCTACCAAGGATATGAGGGAAGGCAAGCTCTAAATGCTCCCATTCTCACTGCATTAGCAAAAAACTGTTACAGCAGTTTCAACAACCTTTAAAATCCCTGGTTAAATACTTCATTCTGAAGCAATATTATATGACACTTATGCTATCATTTCATAAAAGGTTTCCTTTACCGAAACTGTTACAACTTTACTACTCACTAGACTATGCTGGCCTTGAAAACCTTGAAAATTTCAAAAGTATATGAACGCTTAGCTCTTCTCTGACAGTTAACTTTTCCTATGGATAAGAGATGTGGCTACAACTAAGTTTTTGCTTAAATATTTTTCTCTAATCTGCTTAAATCTTTTTTCCAGCTTCTATTTCTTTTGCTAAAGCTAAAGTAATGGGAATAGCAAGCTCTTTTTGCTACCAGTTTCTGAAATTCCTCGTTCTTAAATCATAAGGTTGTTTGGCCGCTGATTGATTAATGTCATAAGTTCATCCAACTGTTTTCTTACTTCTGTTATAGCTTGACAGCAGGATTTGAAATGTATTGTTGTGCATAAACGTCTTTGACACTATACTTGAATACTTATGAGCTATTATAAACCATAAACTAAACGGAGTTTACTCTGTTTACAGTTTGGTTTTATAAGCTTTGTTTTTGTGTGTTTATGAACTGAGGGCATAATGGTATGCAGGTTCTAGTTGCCTCCGTTTTTACTGCATCAAGTAATATTTTTTTTCCTCTAATTATACTACTGTGATAATATGCAATGTTGTAAATGTATAATATGGTTAATAAAACCAACCGGAAACTATGACATAATTGTGATCAGCTCGTGGAGTAAATATTATTTAGACTGAGTAAAGAGTCCTATATTCAGCTTCTCACTGCTTAATCATGTAGTAGTTTTAGTTTGAGAACTAACTTGCACCTACCCTGTATTTATAATTAAACATTGGACTAACGATTAAAACTATTTACCATCTGATAAATTGTCATGACGTCCCGTATGCGAGAGCCGCATGAACGAAGGGAAGGCTGTAAGGTCTATCATACAAAAAACCAACGGTCAGGCAACAATAAGCGGTCTCTTCGAAAGCCTCCATCATCCAGAAGCTATCGTTATCCAATGATGCTGGCAATCTGATTCAGAGTACGATCAAGATCAGAAGCAAGTTTAGACCTGAAGGAAGTTTGAATTGATAAGACAAAAAATCATCATCCGTTTTTCCTTCTTTCTCTATACACCAAAGGTAACCTTACTAATCTTACTTTTACTGAAATTTTAGTAGCAGCGAGGGCGAGCTAGTAACAAATAGCATGTTGAATCACTGAATTGATAGCTTCCTGTTTAAAATCTATCAGTTTCTCATATTAATAATCTCATACATCCGCTCTGAATTTCTCCTATTATTAGTACGGTAGTGATTAAAGAACCTGAAACTGCCATGATACTTTACAATGAAGACGATCATTCTACACGTGCCAGGATGTATTTGATCAGTGTTTAAATGTCAAACATATCATAAGTGCATGACCTGTTCCAAATGTTGTAAGTGCTATAAAGATCAGCCTAATTTTCCAATTTTCATTTTCTGTTTGGAAGGATCCATGTTTAAAAAGCATTTTTCAACCATGCTTTACCTTTTATATGCTTCTATTATGGGCTGCGAATGTAGTGCAAAACCAGATTTTGATTGTTTTCCGTTCATGATGCTATATCATGTTTCGCAATATTGATCGTCATGCTGCACACCCTTCTTAAAATGAGTGTCTACTTCCTAGGTTGGCAGTTAGACAGCAGCAGTGTTATGACATGATTTACTTTTGAATCCCTGGTTACCTTTACTCTCAGCTGATCAATACGCAACAGACAAACTGGTACAACAAATCCTTAAACACTAGAAGGGTGTACCGCTGAAATCTGTTTTCTTAGAAACTGTGTTTATATTATCCAAATATATTATGTTGCTCAGGTAAATTTGCTTCTGTTACTTCTGTTACCTCTGTTCTTCCTGATATACAATTTCACTACTGACTTGAAAAATGCTTAAACTTAGAAACACCTTAGATTACTATGTAAGCATGTTTGCATATAATTACATAAGAGAAAGATTTTGTTTCAATCGGCTTATTTTTGTTGTAGAAGAAAATAGTTTCAACAGCTTTGTGCTAACTACTATATCCCTTGCACAATCCTGGTATATTATGACAGTTGCTTTTGGCTGGCTGTGATCTGACATGGGTCTGTTATATTTTTGGGGTTAACGAGCCCATCCTTCTAAATTCTGGTTTTACGGCCACGTTGTATTTGATATTCATACGTTTCCAGGTTACTAAAGTAATATACGCTGAAAGATCAATGTTTTTTGCCGCCAGGGAACTTGATCTCTATTCTAACAGCTACAATTTCAGGTCTCCAAAATTAGCTGCTATTAATACTTTCTGTAACACCAAGCTCTGAAGAAAAACCGAGTTGTTCAACAACAAGGATATTACTTGTGTCTGATTCAATTGGGTGTGGCTAAAGTCTTTGGCAACATCTTTTAGTCTGATTCAACAATAAAGTGGCAATGTTTAGGTATATCCCTGGAAGGTTGATCTACTTCCCCATATCTAAGCTGGTTGCAGTATGCACCATATACACTTTTTTGCATAAGTATGGTATAAAGGATCGTGCATGACCCACGCATTTATGAACCCATGAATGCTAATAAATTTTTAAGAAAGTGCAGGTACTATTCCGAGGGACTGATCACCCCCTGAGGTATTAAGGAAAGTATGAAAAAGAAGGCCATAGAGCTACCTTGGGTTGAGACTTATGCCCGGCAAAGTCGCCAAGAAATCAACAGACAACTGTGTCAGCAAAAATTCAAAGGTATTATCAGAATCCATGGCGCTTTCATAGGCCTTATGATAAAAGAAACACCCGGGCTATGTCCCGTAGAAAGAAACACCTGGGCTATGTCCCGCAGGATGCAATGCCCTGAAACACCTTGGCTTGGGTTGTCGCACCCGGTCAAGAGTGAAAACAAAAGAAACCCATCTCTGGCTCCATCAGGAGCTCTGGTCGCCTGTAATGGGTGAATTATTAGGTGTGGGACGCCACACCGTACCTCGATCCAATACCTTCTAAAAGAAACACTTTAGAAGGGTATGATCATAAGTACCATCCTTTGGCTACCACAAGCAAAGTTGGGAAATATATATTAAAAGGAAGTACCATTCTTTGGCTAACATGAGCAAAGATGGGAAAATATATTATCTCTCTTCTCCCTTTCAGGAAATTATCATTCTCTGGCTAGTATGAGCAAGGATTGGATCGTTATATTATCTTACCCTTCAAAAAGGGAATGGTTGGTCTTCTGCATGGAGATCTTATCATGGACTTCCGGACTTCTGGCATTCTTACATATTGTATATCGAAACATCAGGGGATTCATCCATCAAGATATTGAGGGATTCATCCATCAAGATATATTATCCCGAAGATTTATGCCCCAGAATTTCCGATTTGTCTGACTCAGCAGAAAAGGCACTTGTGGGACTTTTGATTGTACCAAATTGTACCAACTTTTTGTAAGTTCATTTTCCTTTGTAAAAGCTAAAGAAAAAGAACTTGTGGGACTAGGAGATAGGAGAAGGAAAGGTAGAAGGCATGCAATTTTTTATCTTCTTCTTTGTAAGTTCCACTTTTTTAAGTGCCAAAAAGTAGAACTTGTGGGACTGATGAAGAGGGCAAAAGTATGACGAGACAGAAGAACCAAGGTGGCCCAGACCCCAGGCCCCGACTCAGACCCCAAGCTTCTTCAAGACCCTGTTCAGGCTCCAGTTTGGGCGCCAGGCACCAGATCCGGGCCCTGTCCGACCCTTGCTTTAGAAGCTAGATCTTATAAACGGGCGCTGCATCCCGCACCTCACGCTCTGTGACCGGGCATTCAGTGACCGGGCGCTGATGAGGAGAAAACATGGTCAAGTACCAAAAGGTGTGAAGCGGCTGAGGTAGCACCGAAAGTCCACACCAAGAAGAGGGAATAAAGAAAGAGCGTGTAGCGACCGGTCGGCCATGACTGGTCGTAAAGTTTGGAGCAAGTGTAAGGGAACGACCGGTCGCCTGTGACCGGTCGCCGAAACCGCAAAGTAGTCCAAGATAGTGACCGGTCGTCTCCGACCAGTCAAGTAACTAAGAAAAAGAAGTAGATGGCGACCGGGCGCCTGTGCCCGGCCGGATAGCTAAGGAACAGAAGATGTAGAAATCAGGATAAGATATTTATAGTGACAGCCTGGTAAGATATGACAGGTTGGCAAGCCTAGGAACCCTAGAAAAAGTCTATAAATAGAGATAGAGGAGCTCATTTGAGAGGGGGGCACAACATGAGAAGAGAGAGAAAACTCTAGAATAGCTCTCTTGCATTGTAACCATAAGGAAAGGAATAAAGAAATTGTCTAGAAGTGGATGTAGGCTGAATTATTGGCTGAACCACTATAATCCTCGGTGTTCTATTCGTTTGTGAGATTTGAGGGACTAATTATACCATTTCAATAGGTTTTTGGATAAAGTCAGAATCTCATAACCTCAAGAACCCTGGACTCTCAAAGAAGGCAGCCGTCCCTCTCTCTCCACGTTTTTGAACTCCAGAGCCACAATCAAACACCGAAATCTCACCAAAATCAACACCAAAACATATTTTTCAACTCCCACAACATCATCAATCATCAAACATCAACCAAACCACCTCCAAAACGTGAAGAACACCTTCAACAATCAACAACCAGAAGCTCGGGTCGAACACAATCCAGAACCGGCACCATCGGGGCCTCTGAAGAATCCCGACGTGAAGAACCCCCTTGAATTCGAAGGTAAAACAGGTTACAATTCTACTTTTCTAATTCCCCATGACCTTATTAACTCTCTGTCAAATTTTGGGTTCAAACTAACCTTTTTACGCTTATGTATTGCTGTTTGTTTAAGCTTCTATCCAATAACTTGTTTACCAAGTTTTGTGCTTAATTCGAATTCAAATTGAGAACTTTCAATCACTAACGTCTTTTACATCTTTCAGGCTACACACCCATAAAATTTGAGCCAAAAACACCTTCGGGAACAGCCTCAACGCCGCCGTCCGAGGGCGGTCCGCACCCACGGACGTCATGTCCGGGGTCCCGGACTCCCTGTCCGTAAGCCCGGACGCCCACGAACGGCGGCGGGATTTTAAAAATTCAAAATTTAGGTTTTCTAATAATGTCTGGGCCCACGGACAGCCTGTCCGTGGCCCCGGACTTTGCAATTTTTTGTTTTCCTTTAATTTCGACTCTTCTGTATAATTAGGTTAACTGGGGTCCGTGGTCTCAGACATGGGGTCCGTGGCTACGGACGTAAGAAAAATTCGACCTAATTCTGCCTCTGAAACCCTAGTTTAGGTATCTTTCAATTTCACTTTAGTTTTCTGTCAAGAAATGCTAAAAAACACAAAAAAACAGAAGCTCGCGCATTTAGGTTAAAACGACTCGTAATAAGCCGTAAATAAACCAAGTAGAGGAAAAACGACTTCTGGGGGTAATGAAAGTAATTGAACCCTAATTAAGTCGAATATCAAGCCCCCGAACCCAAACTCTCCTTTCCTAATTTGATCTAGGTTAAAATTAGGTGGCGACTCATAATAGGTTCCAGTGAGCTAGCTTAGGTTTTAATAATTATTGTTATATGACATAGTTATTGATCTTGGGTTATAAGTGGACCTAAAACCCGACTAGATCTTAATCACTTTAATCAACATAGGATAGGGTTTAAAATCGAGGCTCACAATAGGTTAAAGAAAAGGGACCTTGATGAACAGCTTGGGAAATTTCTTAAAATTATTAAGAAATTAACTAAGGATATTCCTTTTTCTAATGTACTTAAATTGATGCCAAATTATGCTAGACTAGCAGATGATATATTGGCTAATAAATGTTTAATGCAGGAAAAGGAAACATCAAAGATGGTGACTACTAGGAGTGGTAAAGGTAGAGTTACTGAGCCTGGGGTGGTGGACATAGAGGAACCGATGCTAGAGAATGAGCAGAATTGCGAAGCCACCCAGTCCTCTCCACCTACACCACTTGTAGTTGAATTTGCTCCTCCAGTTCCTTTCCCAAACAAAACTAGGCATTCCAAAGAGGATAGTGAGTTTGATAAGTTCCTTATTTTACTTCACCAATTATCAGTTGATATTCCTTTTGTTGAATTAGTTGCAAAGGTGCCTAACTATGCTAAATATTTGAAGAAGCTTTTATCCAATAAGGCAAAGTTAGTTGAGACAGGGTCTATTCAACTCACAGAAACTTGTTCAGCAATCATACAGAAGCGCCTACCAGAAAAACGCAAAGATCCTAGGAGTTTCACAATTCCTTGCAGAGTAGGAGACATTGAATTCGACCACTGCCTTGCTGATTTGGAAGTGTCGATAGTCTCATGCCATACACCGTATTTGAAAAGCTTAGAATTGGGGACTTACAGCCTACACGAATGACGCTTCAGCTAGCAGATCGCTCAATTGTTTATCCTTGTGGAATTGTAAAGGATGTGATGGTTAAGGTGGAGCATCTGTACTTCCCTTGTGATTTTGTCGTACTCGACATGGCTGCAGATCCGACAGTTCCTATCATCCTTGGAAGACCCTTCCTAGCAACAGCCGACGCTCAAATCGAAGTTACTCACGGTACAATTACTTTGAATGCAAAGGGTGAGCAACTATTGTCTTATGTTGGTAGGTCTTCGAAACAAGTTTTGGAATCTTCTCGAACTTCTTGTCACTGGGTTCCAAAGACAGCTCAATCATCTAGAGTCTTTTGAGAGAACAAGACACATCTAGCCAAAGACGTTAAAGAAGGGTAGCTGGTTGGGAGGCAACCTAGTGTTATATTTTATTTTGTTAGTTTTTAATATTTGTGTTATTTTCTATTTATAGTTATTTTTCCTGATTTTGTTGTTTATTAACTTTTAACTCCATTTGTAGTATTGGTTGCTTCTGGTGTTTTTCTTTTCAGATGAATTCTTCATGGTGCTACTACAACCAGGATGCAACACTTGAGCAAAGCTCAAGTGTGGGGTATGGTCATTATTCCTACAACAACAACAAAATCCAGGGGTGTAACACCCCAACTGCTAATCTCATCATTACCTCTTAAACTGTTACAATTTACCATTAAGCTCGCAGCGGAATTCTAATACAACAGAGGGTGATACAACGCCGTTAGCCACCCTCGTGGCTAACCAGGCCTGACTAACATACAGTAACGGTCTGATGGACTGGAACAACCGAGTACTTCATACAAATACAATACTCAATTCATACCTCTACTATACCGAGTCTACAATATACGGATGCCGATAACATACTCGGACTTACACCTCATTCAAACGCATAAGTAATTACAATCTAACTACCCATGCTCACAGCAGTCCCCGTCCTACTCTCTCGAACGGTGGTCAGCTTCAAGTACCTGCACACTAAAAACGTTCCCCCTAGGGGGTCAGCTTACACTGCGCATGAAATTCGCATATACCGCGTGCTAACCGCGGTACGCCGACTACTTTGGGTCGGATATACATGGAGTTCATTTTAATCAACAACATGCATCATGGCAATACAATATATATGTATATCACACAAGGAATCCACATCCAATCACGGAACACGATTCCGAACTAACTTAACAATGTTGTTAGTGGTAACTGGTTACACTTAGGCATTGAGGGTTATTCCTCACTATGCCTTGTTTACTTATTCGATACCTCACCCGCTCTCTCGGGTTACTTATTCGTATACACACCCATTCTCTTGGGCTACTCATTCTTATACTTACCCATTCTCTCGGGTTACACATTCATATACTCACCCCTTTCTCTCGGGTTATTTATACTCATTATCTCACCCACACTCTTGGGTTATTCATAATCAAGCTCTTGTAGATTCTCGAGACACTACAGGTCTCCTACGTCACGCTTGTTACTCTCTTTACATACTTAAGCCAAAACTCATGGCTCTCTAGCATAGTCTTACTTCCCCGGTTTCGACCCTACTCTGGGTCTAGCATGGTGGGAAGGTTCAACTAGCTCATGGAACTCTCTCTTAGTTCCTAATTCTTTTTACATAGGTCCGACTACTCTCGGACTACTCACATTCCCATATACTCCTCTCTCGGAGTTATAATTATATCATGTATATTAGTCTAGAAGCATCATTCTCGATGTTTCTAATGACTTAGGGAACATTACTCAAGTTTGGTTAATCTTAGGTTTTAAGAGTTACCTTTACAATACATATACTCATACTTTCGGTTATATTCTTATACCGGGTAAACCCTCTTATAGGAGGTCGACCATGTCTCAAGGGAGTTACTAATCCCCTAGGTCTCTTTTACCTTCCTTATAAGTTCACATTATTGGACTAACTTCAATCCTCTCGATGGAGGTTCATTTGTCTCTCCACTCATATTTATTTCGTGGATTGTTTCAGTAAGGTTTACTAACCGTTATCGGGTATTTACTCAACCCGTACATCTCCTCACATTCTAGGGAGTTCATATGTTTGCGTTATCGTTATACTTTAATCGATAGCTTGTGTGTGTTTGCATATTTTCGTTATCATACGCATCGTTCCGTTCTACGGATCTCTAGCCGAACGTTACTCACTATGAGTCGGTCTTTACACTATGTTAGACCACACCGGCATACAAGTATGTTAGTTCATTCAACATACAACAAGACATACATAATCAAACAAGGGATTATTTTCATGCTTTAGTCTTGATTAAGCCGGCACACAAACACACAAATCAGAGTAACTCGGTTAGCATACGGGGCATGAGAAAATCATACCTTTCACCGGGGTTTTTACTTTTACCGTGTCATCTCACCATGCTCGGGTCACGCACGATTCTCTGATAATGTTTCAAACATATTATTAATACTAAGCTCATACGGTACATTATTAAATGCTACTCCCGTACTTACCCCGTTATCCCGTTAACTCGGTTTTACTCTTGTCAATTTGAGTTCTCACTTCTCAATCACTTCTAACACTTTATCATACTTCCTAGGGCCTTTACATGTCACCAAACAAGGCCTTAACATCTTATAACATCATTAACATTCAAACCCCCATCATTTACAACCTTTAAAACACTCACGGCATGATTCTGGGGGTGGTCCGGGACTTGGTCCTACCCTAAGTCCCGGACCAATTGCAAACATAACTCTCGGGTGAAAATTACACATGGTCCGGGACCTTGTCCTGGAGTATAGTCCCGGACCAAAGCAAGGGGTGTGCTCTCGGCATAAAAACAGGGGGTGGTCCGGGTCCTTGTCCATGGACTAGGTCCCGGACCCTGCTACAACCTGAAACAAACATTATTTTTCACCCCCATTTCAACCCTTAATCCACACTCAATCTTTCCCTAATCTTTCCACAAGATTTCTACATGTTTAATCACCATTAAGCATGCTCTAAACCCCTTCAAATCATGGGTTAAACCCTTACACAAATTCTTGCTCCAAATCACAATTTCTTTCATTCTCATTCCTACACTAATGCACACTTGTGCATTCTCAAACTTCTCTTGGCACTTGCATCTTGTTCTCTCTTAATTTGACCAACCCAAACTTCCAAGATAATGCACACCTCATACCAAGTTCCAAAACTCACTCTTAAAGCCTTAAATCTCCTTTGTTTTCTAATACTCTTGTAACAGATTTTGGTGTTGCCTCCCACCATTCAATACTTCATTCATTAATGCCATTACCAGCACCCAAATGACATTATCCTCACTGCTAACACATTCTTCTTCTTGGTTTGGTTTTCAAACCATTAATCACTCACCTAACACTTCTTAAACCAACTAGTTTCTTCCTTATAATGGAACACCCAAGTTCATAATCTCCAAGGAAATTTTGACAGCACTTGCCTACTTCTCAAGCATATTCACCACACATAAAACAGCTCATAAACACTTCTTCATTCCTGTTTAATGATACACAACAACTACAATACACCAAATTTCCCTCTTGTTTACATATATACACTAACTTGGCTTCTAGGTTTGTTTACACACTTAAACCTCATTAAAACACTCCCTTTCAACTAACATCATTGTAGTATCATAACTACACCCATTCAAGAGCATTAATTCAACTCTAAAATCAGTTTCACAAGCCAAATAAATCTAACACAAGGTAAGCTCTTTACCTCATTTGTTTTCGGTTTTCACCTCTCTCTTCTTCCTCTTTGTCTTGTTCCCTCTTTCTCTCCTCGGTTTCACAACACACAAGGGGTCAAGATTGCCATCTACAATCATATCCCCATACACATATATTGAGCTTATTAATTAAATTTTTCCCACACAAAAACTAGTACTTCAAGAACTAGTTTTTAGGCTCTAGCTTAGATATTACCTTAGAAAGTCCAAGAGGTTAGCTTGGCAATCAATTGAAGGAGTTTCCAACAGCCCACAAGAGCAAGGTGCCATCGGCTGAAATGGGGAAAATTTTCAACGTGGAGGATTTTTTTCCAAAATTGGAAGAACTACCTAGAAATGAGCAAAACTTTTGCTTATAATTACCTTAAGGCATTAAGGAGGTGGAGGAGAGTTAAAATCAGCTCTCCAAGCTTCAAAAGCTCCAACATCCATGGAAGTGAAGGTGGGGGAATCAAGATTTTGAGGGGTACAAAACGTAGCCCTCGCCGATACGAGTCTAACGGTGGCAATTTCGTGCGATTCGGTGAAGGAATGAGCAAGTTAGAGGAGATTGAAGATGGAGGTGGTGTGCTGTGTGGAGTCGCCCAGCGTACAGAGGTAAAGGAAGAAGAAGCTCTGGTGGGGGGGAAAGGAATCGTGAATGAAAGAAAAAGAGGGGGAGAGAGTTCTAATATTACATTAACTATTCACCCTTTTACTTTTTCTTTTCTTTCCTTTCTTATTTATTTACTAGCTTAGAGTGTGTGTGGTGGGTGACTCACTAAATAAAACCGGCCCCACTAAATTAGTAAGCTGGAGCGTTTTTCGTTTTCTTACAGAAAACGCTCGTTATTTTACCCGGTTTGGCACTATTCATTAACCGGGCCCGTTTTTCGGATTTTTCTTGTTTCTTTATTTTAATGGTTATTAAGCTTCCATTAATACTTAATTATAGTTATTTAATCAACTATAATTTTTACGGGTCCATCTGACCACTTAAAGTCACGTTTTCGGGTTTTCTCGAAAAACGTGCTTTAAAACTCCGTTATCGTTTTAATCCATTATTTGGATCCGTTTTCTCGGGAATCATTCCCGTATACTAATTAGGCCTAACTAAGCCTTAGGAATCCATCTCGGACCCTCTCGAGATCATATATCTCTTACACTCATTTAACGCGCATTTTAGCGTTTTTCGCTTTTCAAGCGTTTTCTCTTTTCTTTTGGTTTTATTCTTTTTACCAATACTCTTTAGGCACCATTAGGCCCTTAATAATTTTATTAGAGTAATTTAATCACCATTTTTAGATCCGGGTATTAAAATCTACCCCCTTAGGAACTTTGTCCTCAAAGTTGGTGAATCTAGATGGTTACTCTCATGGCGTACTATGCCAAGGTTATAATACATGTATAACCTTACAGACTCCACAAGTCTGTCTCATTTCATACTACACATACCACACACATATCACAGCATGTATAGCAATCAAAAATACTTTTTGTTCTCTCCCCATGGAATCGGTCCGAAGACAAGAAGGCATTACAGTCCTCGAATCCATGTTGAGTGATATACTACTGATCCCTCAGGTACCGGTCACGTTGAACACTTACTCTTTCTGGTTCACGGCCGTTTCATGACAAATGGGCACTTACTCTCTCTGGCCCACGGTCCCTTCGGTTCTGATCAAAACATTACACATATACATATCCTCAGGCACTCTGGTTGACTCACTCAACACAGGAACATCTCAGGGTACTCTCCCCGTCCCGCTGCCTTTGGAAAAATCACACACTGTCACCGCCCCAACCGGTCACTTAGGACCGCCGCACGTACGGTGCAATGGTTTCAAAACTAATACACGCCCACCGTTCTACCGGTCATCAAGACTTAAGGCTCAGCCATCGGCGGGTGATAGCGGTTTCAAAACCAGTTTCATTTCCATCTTCATACTTGAAGGAAATTCTTTTTCAAAATCTGTTTGAAAATTCTTTTTAAGACATCACACAACTCCAAATCAGATTTATGGTAGCTGTATCTTTCTTAGCGTGATTACTTGTGACCACTATAGGGAGCTTCAGGAATCATCTAACCCTGATGTGATCAGCATCAGTGTTGAACTATCCTTCCACTCCAATTTGTGTTCGGTTTCCCTTGATCGCTAGCAGATCAAGTTCCACCTCCCACGTCAGTTTCAAACAATCAGATAGTCAAACATTTTTGTTTTCTATCTTTTACTCTTTCTAGTCATATTCACGAAACAATTCGTTTCAATTAATCTCTAGTTCCTAGTACTTAGGTCATTTGTCATTCTCATTGCTTCACTACTTTACCTAGGTATTCCATACCTATGGCTTCATTTACTCAAATTGTTGCTCAATTTAAAACACATAACGTACAACTCCAAAGGATGGAACTCACTCCATCTATCATTCTCAAATAAAATCACCTAGGGAACTCACTCCCTCTTAGGTTACACTCACCTAGGGAACTCACTCCCTCTTAGGTTACACATCACCTAGGGAACTCACTCCCTCTTAGTCACGGTTTCATGCCGATTCATACTCATCATATCTCATGTCTAATCTCACTAGACATATACTATAGGGATTCTCATTCCCCAGGAGTTCTCTACTCCTCTTTTCATATTTATTACATACACATTACTCGCATCTCTCATGCACAATACTCATACTTACACGATGAATGGGTAGACATGTTTATGTAACATGAGTTCCAATCATCAAAATAATTTCTTTTGTGCTATGCACATAGTAGTTTACGCACCAATACGTAAAACATACTCTAAGCGGTTTCTCGCCCTACCCCCCTTAAAAGGGGTTACGCCCGCGTAACCAACCATATGTTATCACTGAACATTGGTTCACTAATTCGAGTATTATGAAGTGTTTAAACTTCAGTACGGTTAATTAACTCATAACCGGGTTCGGTTCTAGCCTCTAAGGCTTCAAGGGGTTTATGATATAGGTATACTTAACCCTGAATCACGGTCCACAAGCTTCTGCTGCGTGACCTGATAACTAGAGCTTAATTCGCTCTTTGGTATTCTCAATGTATTTCAATCGTCGCTTGGTATCTCTTACCGTATGCGAATTCGATGAGTTATAGATTTTCTCTCCAACTCTCTGGAAATCTATTTGTATAACTCTGTATACCTTCGTGGTTATTCACTTACTTTTCCCGACTTGTTGTCGGTTGAGGTCAAGCTACTACTTAGCATGTAGTGCTTCCTCGTTTAATAGTGGCTCATGGATTATGTTTGTTTCTTGGTTCTGTGCCAGAGTTCTTCATTCATACTACTCTGCATTTTTCCACATATCGATCCTGGGCCCTGTGGGTTACTGCCCACGTTCTTTGTGCATCTTTGGCCAATGGCCGCACGGTTATCTCTCTAGATTCTCACTCAGGCTTTGTTGACATTTCTCAATTCCTGGCTCTCCCACTCGATCATTACCGCACAAGTGCAATACCAAAACACTCAGTCATACAGAGTGCAGAAGCGTAAACCCTTGACAGTAAATCTCTCATGATAGGAATGATCATGTCTCCTTTACCACATTTCTCATCAACTTCTATCACTATTGAATATACTCTTACAATGGTCGCTTACTGCGTACCTTGGTCTTTCATTTTCATGGCATCCGCTACTACTTTAGCTTCCGCCCATGTTCTCGCCATTTACACTATGGCTTGCCATTCACTTGGCTCAACAAATACACTATTCTTAAATCTCTCTGCGCACTTGCGCGCTGCTTACTCTGCAGTTCATATTACACATACAGTGTTCACTACTCATCCGATTACTCTATCGGTTTTTGACTGCCATCAGGTTCCTCTTTACACTCTACTATAGTTCATATACTCCTTGGCAATATACACATGCTCAAGTTTTACTACACCGCTCTAGCGGTTTCACATTACATACTTAGGTGGTAGCCTTTCTCTGGAGGATTCACGCAAATGCCGCTCCATAGGCCCCATAATAAAGTGGTATCCCCACTCTAAGGTAGTGGTTCATTCACCACTGTTCCTCTTATGCCTCTATGCATAGGTTTACAACGTTTGATCTACGTATTGTAGTTGTTACGGCTTACAAGCCACCTTGCCTCGAGTCGCTCCATGCGGGCTGTTTATACAGTTTCTTCTTCTCCGTATACCATTAAATGGTTTGGAGGTATTACTGGGTTTTTCGATAAGGTTGTCTCAACACACTTCCATACATGGAAGGCCCTTTTTACTGTATTAATTCATGCCCTCTAGCAATTAGGGTATCCCGTGTTACGAGGGATCCCTTCGGGTTCTACCCGAGTGTTTGCTTAAACACTTGTGTTCTCAACACGATATTTCGTTCAACTACTGTTGACTCCGGCACCCTTCTCGGATTGCTCCTGGGTGTTACTGAGTAATGCCATTACATTGGCTTGTACTCATGGTTATGTTCAGTTGTGACTTCGCCTTGCGGCTATGTCCTTGACTATCCCGTTTAGGGTTGTAATGTCTCCATTATTGGGTAGAGTATTAACTTTTCCTTTACCTACTTAATTAGGTCGTTATTCTCTTAGTGAGATATACTGTGGGAATTCTATCCCGTTTATCAAACATTGATATGATCAATTAAGGCATTCATCTTATTGCTTACACTGGTATCATTCCAGTTATTAGGTATTTCCTGGAGACATATCCAATGTCTGTGCTTAATACTCTGTGCTTCTCGCACTTATTAACGCTTATCTTAGGTCCATCACCTACTGGATTCTAGACTCCTTAACTTGGTAAGCTTCCTTGTTTCTTCGATCATTCGAGTGTCCAACTGTCTTGGTTTGATTGGCTCTTTCGTCCGTAGTATGGAGTGGGCTACTTCCCGTGTACCGTACTCTACTTGTATACATACATGGAGTATCTTATTGATACGTTACCACTTACCCAACTAACTCATAATGGTCTGTCAGGCCCGCAAGCTCCTTTGGAGTGCGGTTGTTCCATGTCTCGTTTGTGTACACTTGTAGTGTCGGTCACGCCTAAGTGAAGTATTCTGTTGCCAACTCCTCTTATATGTCCTATAATACTTATCGTGGTTCTGGTTTGGTTTAAAACTTTGGGGGTTTTTGGAAAATTTCATGTTTTGAAGAAAAGTTTGAGTCTTGAAAGTAAACTCTTTGCGGCATTTCAATGCCGGTTGCTTCTTACCAGTCTAGCTCTTGCTGACCGGTATATTCTTTATACAGTGGTCAGGCCTTTAGGCCTTTCCAAGGTTTCGTTTCAGAATTCTTAGGTTTGTGTGCTATATTGGCTTCTCTTGCCGTCTGGTACTTACTAAGTACTGTCGCTTGTCAAAGCTCTTCTTATTGGTCCCGCTATTACTGCACTTGCCGTGGCAAGTGCGCGGTACTGGCGGTTTTTGGTTAACTCATACCGGTCACGGTATTGTTCACATTGTATTTGGTAGCCTTGTCGGCTCTTCCTTGATCCTTTAGTTGGATAACTGCTAGCTGCCTTACATGACTGTCATTCATTTAGGTGCTCCTCCACTCTCGGAGTTCCTTAATTACTTTAATTCTATGCTTTACCTCGTTGCTCGTTCCCACGTCTTTACTGTGGTTACCGAGGTTTAACTTATTTAGGTACTACTTTGTAGTCCTATTCGGGTATATCCCGTAGTTATGCTCGAGCTGTCTAAGCTATATCAGTGAAGTATTGCAACTTCTTCGGGTGTGGCAGGGTGGGTGCATCTACCTTCTAGATTCTCAGTCTATATACCATTGATGGTATTAGTTAACTATGGCGGTCCGTAGACATGTGTCCCGGTTCTCGTTATTTCTCGTGAGTCCGCCTTGTGCACGGTTGGTGCTTTCTTCTTGCTGCTGCTCGGCCAGCTAGGTTCTCGCGACTGCTAAGCATGTCGCCCCAAGTTGCCACAGATTTCGGTCTCCTTGGATTAGGATTTCTCGATCTCTCGCCATTATGTGCGGTTATTGTCATTCCAGCGGGATCCGTCTCCGGGCTTTCCGGTTCTCGGGACTTACCGCATGACAGGTTCTGGTTCATATTGAAATATTATAACTGCCAGATTGGGTTTCCCTCTCTCTGGCGTTCTTTCCCAAGCTTTTAATGCGGGGGTTGTGGAGGGCGGGTCTGGTATTGTAGGTATCCAGATCATACTGGAAGTTCCTAACTAGCGCATCTCTCACGCTACCACTCAACCCATAGCCCTAAGTCTCTATATCCTAACTCGGTATTTCCTAAGCTCGGTATTTCCAGTCATCAGAGCGATACTTCGCTCTGATACCATTTTTGTAACACCCCAACCGTTAATCTCGTCATTACCTCTTAAACTGTTACTAATTACCATTACTCGCAGCGGAACTCTAATTACAACGAGGGTGACAACGCCGTTAGCCACCCATGTGGCTAACCAGGCCTTTCTTACATACCGTAACGGTCTGATGACTGGAACAACCGAGTACTTCATACAAATACAATACTCAATTCATACTCTACTATACCGAGTCTACAATATACGGATGCCGATAACATACTCGGACTTACACCTCATTCAAACGCATAAGTAATTACAATCTAACTACCCATGCTCACAGCAGTCCCCGTCCTACTCTCTCGAACGGTGGTCAGCTTCAAGTACCTGCACACTAAAAACGTTCCCCCTAGGGGGTCAGCTTACGCTGCGCATGAAATTCGCATATACCGCGTGCTAACCGCGGTACGCCGACTACTTTGGGTCGGATATACATGGAGTTCATTTTAATCAACAACATGCATCATGGCAATACAATATATATGTATATCACACAAGGAATCTACATCCAATCACGGAACACGATTCCTAACTAACATAACAATGTTGTTAGTGGTAACTGGTTACTCTTAGGCATTGAGGGTTATTCCTCACTATGCCTTGTTTACTTATTCAATACCTCACCCGCTCTCTCGGGTTACTTATTCGTATACACACCCATTCTCTTGGGCTACTCATTCTTATACTTACCCATTCTCTCGGGTTACTCATATATACTCACCCCTTTCTCTCGGGTTATTTATACTCATTATCTCACCCACACTCTTGGGTTATTCATACTCAAGCTCTTGTAGATTCTCGAGACACTACAGGTCTCCTACGTCACGCTTGTTACTCTTTACATACTTAAGCCAAAACTCATGGCTCTCTAGCATAGTCTTACTTCCCCGGTTTCGACCCTACTCTGGGTCTAGCATGGTGGGAAGGTTCAACTAGCTCACGGAACTCTCTCTTAGTTCCTATCTCTTTTACTTAGGTCCGACTACTCTCGGACTACTCACATTCCCATATACTCCTCTCTCGGAGTTATAATTATATCATGTATATTAGTCTAGAAGCATCATTCTCGATGTTTCTAATGACTTTGGGAACTTACTCAAGTTTGGTAATCTTAGGTTTAAGAGTTACCTCACAATCATATACTCATACTTCGGTTATATTCTTATACCGGGTAAACCTCTATAGAGGTCGACCATCTCAAGGGAGTCACTAGTCCCTAGGTCTCTTTTACCTTCTTATATGTTCACATTATTGGATTAACTTCAATCCTCTCGATGGAGGTTCATTTTCTCTCCACTCATATTTATTTCGTGGATTGTTTCAGTAAGGTTTTCTAACCGTTCGGGTATTTACTCAACCCGTACATCTCCTCACGTTCTAGGGAGTTCATATGTTTGCGTTATCGTTATACTTTAATCGATAGCTTGTGTGTGTTTGCATATTTTCGTTATCATACGCATCGTTCCGTTCTACGGATCTCTAGCCGAACGTTACTCACTATGAGTCGGTCTTTACACTATGTTAGACCACACCGGCATACAAGTATGTTAGTTCATTCAACATACAACAAGACATATAATCAAACAAGGGATTATTTTCATGCTTTAGTCTTGATTAAGCCGGCACACAAACACACAAATCAGAGTAACTCGGTTAGCATACGGGGCATGAGAAAATCATACCTTTCACCGGGGTTTTTACTTTTACCGTGTCATCTCACCATGCTCGGGTCACGCACGATCTCTGATAATGTTTCAAACATATTATTAATACTAAGCATACGGAACATAATTAAATGTTACTCCCGTAGTACCCCGTTATCCCGTTAACTCGGTTTTACTCTTGTCATTTGAGTTCTCACTTCTCAAACACTTCTAACACTTTCTACTTCCTAGGGCCTTTACATGTCACCAAA
This sequence comes from Limonium bicolor, assembly GCA_023374045.1. NCBI lineage: Eukaryota > Viridiplantae > Streptophyta > Magnoliopsida > Caryophyllales > Plumbaginaceae > Limonium > Limonium bicolor. Next base: position 54,473,795 of record CM041778.1, read on the forward strand.
CAAGGCCTTAACATCTTATAACATCATTAACATTCAAACCCCCATCATTTAAACCTTTAAAACACTCTCGTAGGTTCTGGGGGTGGTCCGGGACTTGGTCCTACCCTAAGTCCCGGACCAATCAAAATAACTCTCGGGTGAAAAACACATGGTCCGGGACCTTGTCCTGGTATAGTCCCGGACCAAAGCAGGGGTGTGTTCTCGGCATAAAAAGGGGGTGGTCCGGGTCCTTGTCCAGGGACTAGGTCCCGGACCCTACTACAACCTGAAACAGACATTATTTTTCACCCCCATTTCAACCCTTAATCCACACTCAATCTTTCCCTAATCTTTCCACAAGATTTCTACATGTTTAATCACCATTAATCATGCTCTAAACCCCTCAAATCATGGGTTAAACCCTTACTCAAATTCTTGCCCAAAATCACAATTTTGCATTTCCTTTTAGCACTAATGCACACTTGTGCATTCTCAACTTCTCTTGGCACTTGCATCTTGTTTTCTCTTAATTTGACCAACCCAAACTTCCAAGATAATGCACACCTCATTCCAAGTTCCAAAACTCACTCTTAAAGCCTTAAATCTCCTTTGTTTCTAATACTCTTGTAACAGATTTTGGTGTTGCCTCCCACCATTCAATACTTCATTCATTAATGCCATTACCAGCACCCAAATGACATTATCCTCACTGCTAACACATTCTTCTTCTTGGTTTGGTTTTCAAACCATTAATCACTCACCTAACACTTCTTAAACCAACTAGTTTCTTCCTTATAATGGAACACCCAAGTTCATAATCTCCAAGGAAATTTTGACAGCACTTGCCTACTTCTCAAGCATATTCACCACACATAAAACAGCTCATAAACACTTCTTCATTCCTGTTTAATGATACACAACAACTACAATACACCAAATTTCCTCTTGTTTACATATATACACTAACTTGGCTTCTAGGTTTGTTTACACACTTAAACCTCATTAAACACTCCCTTTCAACTAACATCATTGTAGTATCATAACTACACCATTCAAGAGCATTAATTCAACTCTAAAATCAGTTTCACAAGCCAAATAAATCTAACACAAGGTAAGCTCTTTACCTCATTTGTTTTCGGTTTTCACCTCTCTTCTTCCTCTTTGTCTTGTTCCCTCTTTCTCTCCTCGGTTTCACAAACACAAGGGGTCAAGATTGCCATCTACAATCATATCCCCATACATATATTGAGCTTATTAATTAAATTTTTCCCACACAAAAACTAGTACTTCAAGAACTAGTTTTTAGGCTCTAGCTTAGATATTACCTTAGAAAGTCCAAGAGGTTAGCTTGGCAATCAATTGAAGGAGTTTCCAACAGCCCACAAGAGCAAGGTGCCATCGGCTGAAATGGGGAAAATTTTCAACGTGGAGGATTTTTTTCCAAAATTGGAAGAACTACCTAGAAATGAGCAAAACTTTTGCTTATAATTACCTTAAGACATTAAGGAGGTGGAGGAGAGTTAAAATCAGCTCTCCAAGCTTCAAAAGCTCCAACATCCATGGAAGTGAAGGTGGGGGAATCAAGATTTTGAGGGGTAAAAACGTAGCCCTCGCCGATACGAGTCTAACGGTGGCAATTTTGTGCGATTCGGTGAAGGAATGAGCAAGTTAGAGGAGATTGAAGATGGAGGTGGTGTGTTGTGTGGAGTCGCCCAGCGTACAGAGGTAAAGGAAGAAGAAGCTCTGGTGGGGGGGGGGGGGGGGGCAAGGAATCGTGAATGAAAGAAAAAGAGGGGGAGAGAGAGTTCTAATATTACATTAACTATTCACCCTTTTACTTTTTCTTTTCTTTCCTTTCTATTTATTTACTAGCTTAGAGTGTGTGTGAGTGGGTGACTCACTAAATAAAACCGGCCCCACTAAATTAGTAAGCTGGAGCGTTTTTCGTTTTCTTACAGAAAACGCTCGTTATTTTACCCGGTTTGGCACTATTCATCAACCGGGCCCGTTTTTCGGATTTTTCTTGTTTCTTTATTTTTAATGGTTATTAAGCTTCCATTAATACTTAATTATAGTTATTTAATCAACTATAATTTTTACGGGTCCATTTGACCACTTAAGTCACGTTTTCGGGTTTTCTCGAAAACGTGCTTTAAAACTCCGTTATCGTTTTAATCCATTATTTGGATCCGTTTTCTTCGGGAATCATTCCCGTATACTAATTAGGCCTAACTAAGCCTTAGGAATCAATCTCGGACCCTCTCGAGATCATATATCTCTTATACTCATTTAACGCGCATTTTAGTGTTTTTCGCTTTTCAAGCGTTTTCTCTTTTCTTTTGGTTTTATTCTTTTTACCAATACTCTTTAGGCACCATTAGGCCCTTAATAATTTTATTAGAGTAATTTAATCACCATTTTTAGATCCGGGGTATTAAAATGTGTGAGAACTGCTGGCAGATCTCCCCTCCTCCATTGCACGTTCGAAGCTACAAGCCAGTTGCGGTGGGACGGTTCGCGTTGTGGTTTTTTTGGTTGTATGATGCAGTAGACTTAGGAGGACTATGGTGGGCGGGTGTGGTGTGGTCATAGCTTGTTGATTCAGGTAAAGGTTTTTTGGCTGGGTGTTTAGGTGGTAATCTGGAGGAGTTAGAGGCGGTTACTAGTGTTTAGGCTGAGAGACCGGGTATTGGGTGAGTTAGGCCTGGTGGCATGGTGGTTCACAGGGTGGGGGCGTAGGTGCGAGGGAGGATGAGAGAGGAGAGGGGAGGAGAAAGAGAGAGGAGGAGGGAGCATATCTAGAATTAATTTAAGTTCCCTCCCCTTTGATAAAAAAATCTATTCTTTAAGATTTAATGTTTGTTTGTGTTGTAGTAGCGGACCTCTGACATCTTGTACTCTTTTTCCTCTACGAAATTGAGTTTTGTCCATAAATATTTTAACGAGCCACATACCCTCCAGACACGAGGCTTAGATATTCGGTTGTAAGAATGTGGCTATAATAAACGAACTACTCATAAATTTTTTTAGCTTGCAGTTTTCAAATAGAGATACTTAGATAAGGGCAAATTCGACCAAACGGTCGGTTTGTACAGATCATTACACGGGATGTAATATGTCATCCAGTCGCATACTGACTGTACTGCTGATGTGGCAGATATGATGGAAAGAAAATTTATATTAATTTTAAAATGGTTATAACTTTTAATATATAAGTCCAAAATGAAAAAAAATTATATCACTGTTCACCTAAATTCAAGCTCTTTAAAACAAGACCAGTCATGGATATGTTTTGATAACTTTTAAAAAAAATTATTTTTACATGTGTATGATGATGCACTAAAATGATAATATGATTCATTAATTTTGATATTATGATTCATTAAAATTAATATCATTCATTAACTAATAAGTGGTGAATTAGATTACAAATTTAGAACGATAAAAAATCATTATTGTTTTGTAGTGTATTATTATTGTTGTATGGTGTATTTTAAACCTTATATGGTGAATAACATATTTTTCATACATACTAAATATTGTTTTGTATTGTATTATTATTTTTTATTTTTATATGTTTGTGTTGATATGATTCATTAACTTTGATATTTGATTCATTAAATTGATATTATGATTCATTAACTAATAAGTGGTGAATTAGATAACAAACTTTGGAACCGATAAAAAAATCATTATTGTTTTGTAGTGTATAATTATTGTTGTATGATGCAATTTAAATCTTCTATAGTGAATCATGTATTTTTCATACATACCAAATATTGTTTTGTGTGCATTATAGTTTAATTTTTTTTATTTTTATAAGTTTGCGATGATACACTAAAATGAAAATATGATTCACTAAGATTGATATTATAATTTATTAACTAACATGTGATGAATTAGATAATAAACTTTGATAAAAAAAATAATGGATCATTATTGTAATACATTATTATTATTATTTTGTGGTGTATTATTATTATTTATATGATGTATTTTAAGTCATATATGAACATACCGATTTCAAAACAGATAATGAATCATTATTGTTTTGTAGTGTATTATTGTTGTTGTATGGTGTATTTTAAACTGTATATGGTGAATCATGTATGGTTGATATGTATAGATATATACATATAAAAAAAACATAAAATTTTAAAGTTGTCAAAATATATCCATGAGTGGTCTTGTTTTGAAGAGCTTGAATTTAGGTGAACAATGATATATTTTTTTCCATTTTGGACTTATATATTGAGAGATTCAATAATTTAAAGTTTATATTGTAAAAAGATAGTCCAGTCAACAAAAATAGTCCAGTCAGCAGCTGACTACACTGCTGACTGGACTGCCAATTAGATTGCCTGCACCAAGTATGGTGCAACCGCGCTGTAGCTTCTCCGTGCTGTAGATAAGATATAACAGGAAGAGAGATATGCGCGTACTTAGAAAAGGTAACGGCCCAGCTGGCTAATTAATTAAATATGTGTTATGGATAAATAAAATGGGCTATATATAGGTCATAAACATCAGACGATCGATTGTGCGGATTGGCCGCGTACAGGTTTGTGTGGTCTGTCCATTTGGCAGTCCAGTCAGCTGCTGACTGGATTGTTTTGCTGACTGGACTATCATTTACTATATTAACTTCAATTGGTTGTAACTTTTAAAATATAAGTCTAAAATGAAAAAAAATTATATCATTGTTCATCTAAATTCAAGCTCTTCAAAACAAGACCATACATGGATATGTTTTGACAACTTTAAAATTTTATATTATTTACATGTATATATGTAGATATCAACCATATATGATTCACCATATACAGTTTAAAATACATCATACACCAATAATAATACACTACAAAACAATAATAATTCATTATTTGTTTTAAAGTTGGTATGTCAAGAAGATAGATGATCAACCACATGACTTAAAATACATTATATAAATAATAATAATAATACACCACGAAACAATAATAATACATTACAAAATAATAATGATTTTATCGGTTCTGAAGTTTGTTATCTAATTCACCACTTATTAGTTAGTAAATCATAATTCAATTTTAATGAATCATAATATCAAAACTAATGAATCATATTATGATTTTAGTGTATCATCGTATACATGTAAAAATAAAAAATTTAAACAATAATACAAACAAAACAATATTTAGTACGTAAGAAGAATACATGATTCACCATATAAGGTTTAAAATACACCAAACAACAATAATAATACACTACAAAACAATAATAATCTTTATCGGTTCCGAAGTTTGTTATATAATTTTCCACTTATTAGTAAATTAATTATAATATCAAATTTAATGAATCATAAAATCATTTTAGTGTATCATCAGTAACATATAAAAATAACAATTTTAAACAATAGTACAACACAAAACAATATTTGGTTCCTCTGCTCAAACAATATTTCTCTGACCAGCTTCAACCTTGAGCTGGTCAGAGAAATAGAAATTCGCGCACCAAGTTGCTCCGTGGTTCAACATGTTGTTTATGAATGGGAGCCAATCTCCTGCTCCTCCTGCAATCTTCTTGGGCATTCTTCAGCTCGCTGCCCAAGTACTGCCCGCCCAGATCCACCCCGATCAGGGCGCTATCAAGTTTCTAAACCGCCCTCCCACCGTTCCTCCCTTAAAGGAAAGGCTCAAACCGGGCTAGGTTCGCAGACTTCCTCTGCTCAAACTGACCCCTCCCTGGTAGGGGCCCCTCAGATTCCCCTTGCTTCGAAGTCTACGTCGCAGCCTGCCCTGGATTTGCCCGCCTCTACCCAGGCTACTAGCCTTCTTCCTGGCCCTCTCGACCCCGCTCCTCAGGTGGAGTGCCTCCCACCCAGGCCCCTAATATTTCGGAGTTAACATTGTCCCCCTCCCTCCAGCTTGTGCTCAACCCCATCGTTGAAGAGCCTTGGCAGGAGGTCCCCACTAAAGGAAGGAGCCCCCAGTGAAGGCTTTGACATCTATTCACGAAGACCTTTCCCTCCAGTTGACTAATACATTTGCTATCTTTGATATGGGCAATGCCCTTCCCGCCCCCTCCCCCACCCCTTTTCTATGAATCTGGCTGTTTGGAATGTTAGGGGTTGCAACGACCACCCCAAGCTCCTTGAGATCCAAAAATTTGTGGCTAACAACAAGCTTTGTATGTTTGGCCTCCTCGAAACCCATGTTTCAATCCAAAACCACCAGTCTATTCTTGCTCGTTTTTTCCCCGCTTGGAGCTTTGTCCACAACTATGGGGCGAACCAAAGTGGCCGCATCTGGATCCTTTTCAATCCCTCCATCATCACTCTCAACCCCCTCCATTACACTGATCAAATCCTTACGTGCAAGGCGTCTATCCTAGGCAGTTTTAACTTTACCATTTCGATTGTCTACGGGAGGAACTACCCCAACCTCAGGGCCCTCCTCTGGGAAGACATCATTAATCTCACCCACTCAATTATTGGGCCTTGGGTTGTGGCCGGGGACTTCAATAATATCCTATACGCTCAAGATAGAATCAGCACGCGTAATCCTCAGCCGTGTGACTACCGTGACTTCGCTGATTGTGTCTCTAGAGCTGAGTTGCAGGACCTTCGCTTCTATGGACGTTTTTTCACCTGGTGGAACAACCAATTTGACCATAGGCGCATCCTAGGAAAAATTGACCGAGTCTTAGTCAATGAGGAATGGATTCTGAGGTTCCCCACGAGCTTTGCTACCTTCCTCCCACCCCTGGTCTCGGATCATAGTCCAATGATCATCACCCTCCCCGCTCCCTCCCCCGTAGGAGCCGCTTTAAATTCATCAATTTTTGGACCCAGGACCCCTCCTTCCTCCCCCTTGTAAGGGATGCGTGGAATATTCCCTTTCGGGGGAGCCGCATGCACACGATTATTCAAAGACTTCGTCATCTCAGACCCGGCCTCATCTCTCTTCATAAAAAGAGTATGCCTCCATTGGGGATAAAGGTCAAAGCCTCAGAAATGACCTTGCTGACATTCAGAATCGCTTGGAACGTGATCCATGGAACCCTACCCTAATCTCTCAGGAGAAATCTATGAGACATAAGCTTCTTGCTAGGGACTCTCAAGAACTTCTGTTCCTCCGCCAGCTCTCCAAACACGCTGGCTAAAGCTCGCTGATTCTAACACTTCTTTCTATCATAGAGCCATCAAAGCGAGAAGGAACAAAAACTCCTTAGCGTCCATTACGAATGACCGGGGGGATATTCTCACCACCCCCACGGACATTGAGCAATGTCTAGTTGGCCACTTCCAGCATACTCTTGGCTCTAGAGCCCCCCTGTAGTTCCCTCTCTGATCTTAACTTGGACAACTGTAGACTGCTTGACCAATCCTCTTGGGCTCCCCTAACCCGGCCGGTGGACAATAACACTATTAAATCAGCTCTCTTTTCGATTGGTGATGACAAATCCCCAGGTCCCGATGGTTATTCTGCCAAATTCTTTAAAGCAGCATGGACCATTATTGGTAACGACGTCTGTGATGCCATCAAAAGTTTCTTCCATAGCGGTAGACTTCTCAAAGAGATTAACGCCACCCTCATCACGCTTATTCCAAAGACGGACAACGCCTCTTCCCCTGGGGACTTCAGACCTATCTCCTGCTGCAACACCCTCTATAAAATCATTAGCAAGATCCTTGCAGAGAGACTCAAGTTTGTCCTCCCCTCTCTTGTGAGTGCCAACCAAGGGGCTTTCATCAAAGGCCGTCTCATCTCAGACAATATTCAGCTCTGCTCATGCATTATGAAGAACTATCAAAGAGCCCACATCTCCCCTCGTTGCACTATGAAGATGGACATTAGAAAGGCCTTCGACACTGTTGATTGGACTTTCCTCCAGGATACCCTCTCCTTCCTAAACTTCCCCCCGGAATTTAGGAAGTGGATTTTGCAATGTGTTACCACCGCTTCCTTCTCTATTAACATCAATGGCTCCCCTTCTGCTTCCTTCAAAGGGGAGAGAGGCTTGCGCCAAGGAGACCCCCTTTCTCCCTACCTTTTCACCCTTGTGATGGATATGCTCTCGCGTCTGCTTGACAAACTCCAAAGCTCCCCTGGCTTCCATTACCACCCATCTTGCAAATCTCTTCGCATCACCCACCTTTTCTTTGCTGATGATGCCTTACGTTCTGTAGAGGTGATCAAAACTCCATTTCCCTGATGCTAAACAAAATAAATCTTTTTTCTGATGCCTCTGGGCTTATGCTTAACCCGTCCAAATCCGACTTATTCCTTGGGGGGGTTACCCCCGCGCTTACAGATTCGCTTATCCAACTCACGGGTTTTAATCGGGGATCTTTTCCCTTTCGCTATCTGGGCATCCCCATCACCGCCAGAAAGCCTAGAGCGGCTGATTTCAACCCCCTAATGGATAGCATCCGCAAAGCTATATCTTCTTGGGGTCATAAATCTCTCTCGTTTGCGGGCAGACTCGCTCTCATTCAAAGTACTCTCTTTGGTATTGTTGGCTTCTGGGCCTCTTGTATCGCGCTCCCTAAGCATGTCATTAAAAGGGTCAATAATTGCCTTCGTTCGTTCCTTTGGTCAGGAGAGGCAGAATGCAGCTCTGCTCCTCCTGTGGCTTGGAGCTCCATCACAAATACAAAAAAAAATGGGGGTCTTGGGCTGAAAGACATCCACAAATGGAACATGTGCTTCATGCTCAAAACTATATCAGCCATCACCCATGACCCGGAGCGCCTTTGGATCCAATGGATACATAAGCTCTTCCTGCCCAACCTTACCTTATGGACGGCTTCTACTAAAGGAAATGATCCATGGACCTGGAAAGCTATCATTCATGCCAGGGACTGGTGGATTCAACAATGTGGGTCATCCGATGATGCCTATTCCCTCTTCCACTCCTATCCCCGACGCCCTAGGGTCAGCTTGTTCTATAAAGATATCACATCCCCTACCTGGACCTTCCCTTGGTTCAATGTCTGCTGGAACACCTGGTCTGTCCCCAAGGCTAAATTTATCTTATGGGTTTCGCTGAAAGGTAGACTTAAAACCTGTGATAAGCTCCAATCGTGGGGCATTTGTATTGCTAACAGATGCTGGCTCTGTGAGCGCGCTCAAGAGACTAGCGACCATCTCTTCTTTCATTGCAGGTACTCGAGCAGAGTTTGGTGGAGCACTTGTGACTGGCTGAGACTTCCTACAAACAGGAGAAGCCTGCGTAGCTGCTCAGCCCGGATCAACCGATACTGTAAGAGACGGCGCCCAATTGACCTAGTTAAGAGAGCGGCTGTCGCTAACGTTGTCTATCATCTCTGGATTGAACGATGCAAACGAGCTATGGCCAACCAAGCCAGAGATCCCTCTCTTATTTTTGCTGATATCAAGGCGGCCATGAAAGCTATCATATGGACGAAGATGAACGCAGCCAGCACAGATTTTGACTGGCTTGATAGGGTTCTCTGCACTTAGGAGAGACTTGTATTTTGATTCACCTTTTGTATATCTCTGAGTCTGTTCCTTGATAGTTGGACTTAAGAACTTTTTGTCGGCGTATCGCTGTCTTTGTATCGCGCTTAGGAGATGTTTCTCAGCACCCTCCCTAGCTCTGATGGACCCTAGTTATCAGATACATAGGCCCCCTATGTATCTACCTTTATTGTAACAGTTTACCATTTATATATATTCATAATTTCTTTCAAAAAAAAAACAAAACAATATTTGGTATGTAAGAAAAATACATGATTCACCATATAAGGTTTAAAATACAGCATACAACAATAATAATACACTACAAAATAATAATGATTTTTATCGATTCTAAAGTTTGTTATATAATTCACCACTCATTAGTTAATGTCATAATATCAATTTCAGTGAATCATAATATCAAAATTAATGAATTATTTTATGATTTAGTATATCATCATATACATGTAAAAATATTTTTTTTTCAAAGTTGTTAAAACATATTCATGTCTGATCTTGTTTTGAAGAGCTTGAATTTAGGTGAACAATGATATAATTTTTTTCATTTTGGACTTATATATTAAAAGTTATAACCGTTTAAAATTAATATGATAAAAAGACAGCCCAGTCAGAAAATAATCCAGTCAGCAGCTGACTGGGACTGCCAAATCAATGGACTATTCCTATCTCTACGCGGGCGTCCCGCACACCAGAATTTGGGCACAAACATGCACCCCCAGATAACCTATTGGTATATTCTACATGAATATGAAGAATATTCTATATAATTAAACATAATAGTCCTATATTAAGCTATAATTAAGATAAAGAACACAAAGAGCACCCAGTTTCCATTGCCGGTTGTTCTCTCGGCGACCACCGATCTTTGTCTTTCTCCAGAACTATTGTAATCGCCCCCTTGACCTGTATCAGCCGTAGGATAGCCTTCTTGACCTGTATCAGCCGTAGGATAGCCCGCTTGACTCGTATCAGGCGTATGATCACTACCACCCTTACTTCCATGATCGCTCAGTTGTACAAGGTGGCTGATATCCACTGGATATACGTCACCAGAATCTTCAGCTTTATAAGCCCTTCTTGCTAAAACCTTGTTTGCTGCTTCCGTTGGATGGGCATTGTCCCAATAAGCGTAATCATTTCTATCTGAACATGGATCTGCTTGTGGCAAGCAGAAAAACATTTCACCAACTCCACAACATGGAATATTGATCACCTTTAATCCTGTATGTAGATTGTTTTTGTCAGTGTTTTGATGAGAAGATACTCGACGATTTAATGAAGAAATGAAAATGGAAAGGTACTGATCTTGCCTAGAGCTGAGAGATCAGGTGAGAAAATCTTCATGGTATCCACAAAGATGAACTTAGCACCAGACAGCTTGATGTTAAACTCTTTAACAAGGGTAGAGATGTTTTGGTTGAAGTGTATAAGTGCACTGTTGATGGGTTCAGAACATCCTCCAAATTGATTAAGCATTGGAAGGCATCCTAATGGTCCCAACCCAAATATCACCACTTTTCTTGCTCCATACTCGTACAGAGTCTAAATTATAATGAAAATAACCAAAAACCAGACTATTTTGTCAAATGCAAGCAAGCACTTGGTTCAATCTGTAAATTTATATATGATGGGAGGAAAGGTAATTACGGACCTTAAGCTGCTGAGTGTAGCGAGTGACCAAGGATAGTGTGAATTTGTCAAGGGCAGCAGAATTGTTGAGGCCAACCATTGATAAGGCAGTATTTGTCATAAAATAGTTGAGCATGTAATCATTGCTTCCAGCGTAGACTGAATACAAACACTGACTCAAATGATCCTTAACTTTTGCCTCGTTGTGTCCCAGCAAAGTTGAAATCTGTTGTATTACAGTTTGGTGGTGTCCTAGTTGTTCATCTATAGGTATCCTTGCACCCTATATAAATTAAACAAGATGGGAAATAATATTGATGACATTTGTATAAAAGTTTAACAGATTTTAAAAAGACGAAATAACAACTAGATATTTGTCTAAATTAAAATTTCAATTTCTAACTGCGTGAACTAGTTTCAAGTAAGAATATAAGAAATCGATTATTTATTATTTTTGATGAGGTAAGCAATCAATTATTGGTATAGACTATTATAGAGCAGCAGAGAGGACAAGAAGGTAGAGTATCAGTTTTGGGAAAGTGCTTTTTTTAAAAAAAAAAAAAAGAAAAACTGAATAAATGCTAGTTGTTGTTTAATTTGACAGAATTAGTAGAGTTTAATTACCACACCAGTTCCGGTTTCATTGAGAATCCCGGAAGAACCAGAAGCATAATTCACTCCTTTAAGCACTAGTTCACCGTCAGCATTCCAAAGGGGCGGAATGTATTCCAAACCCAGATGTTCACCTTAAATAATGCAACATAACGAAAAAAGATTAACCCAAATATACTACAGTGAAACAGAATTAATGATCTAGCTAGTAGCCGAGTATGCAATATACTTATCAGATCAACGGTGGTACGTCCGTTAGTGAACCTGCCAGTAGGTCCGCTGGGGAAGTCGATACCATAAGGTAGAAAATCAGCTTTCGCAAGTGAAGAAAGTAAGTTGTTGTTCCCACTGTCTGATAAGGAATCCCCGAATATAAAGAAGCAAGGGACTTGTGGTGGCTGATTATGACATCGTACACCAGAGTGATGAAGCTCGACATAGAACACAAGAGAGAAGAAGCCCACTAATGTAAATCTAGTCATCTTTCTCCGGCCACTCTTCCTAGCATACTATAATGTCCAGCCACACCAACATATAAAGAACAGAACAACAGGTGCTATAGCTATAAGAACTTTGCTGAATAATGGCGGAGAAAAGGAAAGAAGAATGAAAATTATGACTAGCATAAAGGGGAAAGGTGAGGCTACACTACGCCTCTTATGGGTATAGTGAAATTTCTAACTACTAAGGAGGCTCACGTTATGTGTATATTAATTTACTAACATAGTTAGTTGATATCTGCCGTGAATTCATCATGAAGCTACCGATATCATTGCATATTAATAATTTTAGTATGCAAAGTTGTTGATTGAAGTGAATTTATTAGATAGATATATGAGGAAATTTCGTAGTTTATTACTTTTTTTTTCTACTATTTACAAGTTACCCGACGTGACAAGAAAAAACAAACAAGAGGCGTGTGGTAAAAAACAAGAATAGAACATGCCTTATTCGTGTTCTGAAGTTTAGACAAGCTGTCTCAACTCATACGTAATCTTGGATCCAAATATGTTACTAAATATGTTATATATAGTTTCTATTTTTAAAAAAGGTAATGATATATATTATTGTGAAAGGTAACTCTACAAAAGGATATATAGGGAGTCAGTTGCTGAATGATATACAAAAAGACTAAGGGAAGGGGGACGAACAAAAGCTTCCCTAGCACCATACAAAAGAGGTAAGGAGCCAACAGAGGCAGCACTCGGGGGAGATACAAAATAGAGGGGAAGTTACAAAAATAAAAGCTTTCCACACTGAAATACCCCGAACTTAATTAGGGTGATTAAATTACTCTAATATGATATTTGAGGGCCTATTGGTGCCCAAAGAATGTTGGTGAAAAAAAAAACCGGAAGAAAAGAGAAAACACTTAAAAAGTGAAAAACGCAAAAATGAGCATTACGGGACCATAGGAGGAATACGACCTCGACAAGGGTCCTAGATGAATTCCTAAGGCTTAGTTAGGCCTAATTAATATACGGGAATGATTCCCGAAGAAAACAGATCCAAATAATGTGTTAAAACGCTAACGGAGCCTTAAAGCACGTTTTTCGAGAAAACCCGAAAACGTGAAATTAAGTGGTCAAACGGACTCGTAAAAATTATAGTTGACCAAATAACTATAAATGAATATTAATGGAAGCTTAAGAACCATTAAAATTAAAGAAACGAGAAAAATCTAGAAAACGGGCCCGGTTAGTGAATAGTGCTAAAACCGGGTAAATTAACGAGCGTTTTCTGTAAAAGATGAAAAAACGCTCCAGCATGTGTATAAGTGGGGGACCGGTTTTTGACGCATAAATCAGCCTCTCTCTCTCTCTCACACACACCTAGCTAGAAAATAAAAGAAGAAAGAAAAGTAAAAAGTGGAAAAGTTACAAAAGTAACTTTCCCTCTCTCTCCTCCCTCATTTCCTTCTTCTTCCTCTCTTTCCTTTTCTTCTTTCCACCGTAAGCTCTCCTCCCTCCCTCTGCTGAAGTGATTTTGAGCAGCCTCCCATGGCTACTCCACTTTCTCCTTCTTGCCCAAGCTCCATTCATGCTCCAAACTCAAAAATAATCACATATTTGAACACCCCTCACCAAGGGCTATCATTCCCTCTTTTTAGAATTTAAAAATGATGAAGTTCATCTCCATGGGTTTTGGGCATTTGAAGAGAAAATCACATTTTCTTGAAGCTTGGAGTCACCTTTTTCTCCTGAGGTAAAAAGTTCCAAGAAAAATTCATTTTTCTTCATCCTTCTTTCTTGGCCGATTTTTGCCCCTTGTAATGCCTTGTTTTCTTTCTTGATTTGGGCATTGGTTCAACTCCTCAATGGTGGTGGAACCCTCTTCTTGATTCAAGGGTTAAAAACCCTCCTAAAACTCTAAAGGTAAAAACCTAGCTTTTGTGCTTTAAGCCCTTTCATTGAATTAGAATTTTTCCTAAGGGTTTAGAAGTTTAATTGAATACATTTTGTGTTCCTTGGATTTTGGGATGGATTTTGGCAACTCCATTGCCCACTTGACCGAAATTGAGAAGAGGAAGCGGAAGAGGAGAATTGAAAAGAAACTTGGAAGATTAAGGTAAGAAATCCACCTTAATGTTATTTTGATTGTGTTTAGAACTTGGGATGGGAAATTAAGAATGATTGAAACCAAAATTGTGCTAGAAATGTGCTTGGTTGGCTTTAGAGTGAAATTTGTGAACTTGTTTGGAATGAGGGCCTTGGAGCCAAGTGATTTGAGATTGTGGCTATATTGTTGTTTGATAAGTTCGGATGGAATTATTGTGTGCTGGTAGGACCCTTTATGGGTGTGGCTAGTTTAGGATTGAATTAGGTGAAGATTGATGAATTTGGATATGTTAGAATTGTAGGCAAACTATGGCAAAATTTGAGTAGAAATTGAATGGTTAAGGTGACTTGGTGAATGGGAGAACCTAGGTGTTTATTAAGTTGAGTTAGGTTGGTTGATCACCTTGGAATGGTAGTTGGATAAGGGAGATTTGAGTGTGTAAAATCTGTAGCAAATGGGTGTTGTAGTGCATTAGAAGAATTAGAAATGAGTTAGTGTGCAAGACTTAGAAATGAGAGTTGAACTTGGGTATAGCTAATGCAAATGTCTAGGAGGGTGTGGTTATGGCCAATAAATGATTTGGTAAGGTGGTAGAAGATTGTAAGCTACCAAGAAGAAGTAGAAATGCACAAGTGTGCAAAATGCAAAAATGTGAGATTGAAATTGTAGGAATTGAGCAAGAATTGGGTGGTGGATTTAACCAATGACTTGAAGAAGTTTAGAGCATGTTTTAAGGTGTTTAAACATGTAGGAAATGTGTGAAAATATTAGGGAATGATTAGGTGTGAATTAGGGGTTGAAAAGAATTCAAAAACTGTAGATTTTGACGAATTCCAGGGGTGGTCCGGGTTTGCAAATCGGTACGCAAACCCGGACCACATCAAAAATTAGGCAGAAGGTCATCCCAGGGGGTGGTCCGGGTTTGTAACCCCGAACCACATGAAAAACTTGCCAAAAACTTATTTCCGTGTTTGGTCCGGGTTTGTAACCCCGGACACAATCCTAGACCAATGTAAAAAGTCACCAGAAAGTATTTTAATGCATTTTAAAGTTGGGGAATTGATTGGGGATGGTTTTAGATGATGTTTAGGACTTGTTTGGTGACCTATAAAGGTCCTTGGAAGTGTAAACAAGTTTGAGAAGTGAATGAGAAATTTGTGAACTTAAATACACTTAAGTAAAACTTAGATTAACGGGGTAAGTACGGGAGTATTAGTTATTTACATACCGTAATTCCTTAATGTTAATAGAACCACTTGATATATGATCAGTGATTCGAGAGTAAACCGAGGAACGTGAGGTAACCCGGTAAAGTTAATCCATGGTGAAAGGTATGATTTTCCCATGCCCCGTATGCTAACGTGGTTATGTTGATTTGTGTGCTTGTGTGCCGGCTAATAAAGATAAAAGCATGAAAATGGTTTATTGCATTTGATTGTATGTCTTGTTGTATGATGTATGAGCTAACCCTTCTTGAATGATTGCGTGGCTTAACTTAGTGTGTAGACCGACTCATAGATGAGTCCTGTTGATTAATGACTCGTAGAAGGAGTCATTTCGCAAATAACGAAAACGTGGCAACACACGAAAACTATTGAGTCGAGATTAATGAAATGTAAACCTATGAACTCACTAGAACGTTAGATAGTTGTGCGGGCTTAGTAAACTCCCGATACGGTTAGAAAACCGAATTGAACAATCCACGAAATAAGTAATAGCAAAAGTAATAATGAGACCTCTACTTAGAGGATGTTGATAGTTTAAGATATGAACCTTGAGAGAGAAGTAAAAATAATAAGGGACCACCAAACTCCCTTAGAAAAATAGTCGAACTACAATATGAGGATCCGACCTAATTTGAGAAAATGTCCCGAACATAAAGTATTCGATAAGTTGGGTAAATCCTTAAATCTGAGAATACTACATTGTGAACTTCCCTAAGCTAATAGATGATATCGAGAGAGATACTTCTAGGCTAATCTATGAGATTATGAAATAACTCCGAGAGAGGAGTTATGGGAATTTGAGTAGTCCGGTAGAGAAACGGGCATTTGAGAATTTGAGGAGCTAAGTGTGTAGTTCCATTTGATAGTCGAACCTTCCCACCATGCTAGACCCAGAGTACGGTCGAAACTGGGGAAGTAAGACTTGTATTTGTAAGCCCGGTGGTGAGTCTTGTGTATGACTCTGCCCGAAGGTCATGGCTAATGACTTAAAAGATATCCCTTGAGAATTTGAGTATTGAGAATTGAGTTGAAACTTGAGAGATTTGAGAAATTGAGTTTGTGTTGAGAATCGAGTTGAGTATTGAGAACTTGGAAGTTTAGGTCGAGACGGAGTATTGTAGAGCTTGATTGAGGTTGAGAGTAAGAGTAACCCAAGATAATGGGTAAGATAATAATTAAGTGACCAAGGCATAGTGAGGTAGAAACCCTCAAGCCTAAGAGTAAGTTAATACTAACTAATAAACTTGTTGTGTTAGTGTGATTGTATTCCTTATTGAACGCTTTTGTTTGTGAGCATGTTTATTGAATTAAAATGAATCACATGTTCTCGACCAAAGTAGTCGGCGTACCCCCGTTAGCACGCGGGGTATGCGTGTAATACTCCGTATTTTTCGTTTCAGATTTCATGACATTTCGGTTTATATCATTGCTTATGTTATGTGTTACTTTGGTTAGCTGATGGGACACCGGAGTCTTTAAGTTAAAAGACAGGGGCAAGGAGGTCATTCCCCTCCCTTTTATTTGGTAAGACTTATTAAGAGGGATAAGTCATATTTTATTTCATTACAATTCACGATCATTAGCAAACCGCTCGTTCGTTCTCTCGACAGTTTCTTGAGCGCTTCTTCTCCCTCTACTTCCTGCTCATCCATTGGTGTTGGTTCTGGAATCTGTGTGTTGCTGCTGCATTTGGTTCGATTCTTGATCTGTCGTCGTTGTCTTGTCTCTGCGGTAATTCAGGTTTGGTTTCTCCTTTGGTTTCGGTGGGTTTCGCTTCTGTTTTGAGAAGGATAGTTTTCTGATTGTCGAACTGCCTGGTTGTGAATTCAGCGTTGATCTGGGCTTCCCCTCTACTACTGTTCGTCTGGTTGCGTGTGGGCAGTGTCTGGTCTGAATCTTCTCTGTGAATTGATGTAAGTAGGGGATGGAATCGGGGTTGTTTGCTCACCCTCGGGGAACTGTTTTATTCTAGCATTTCTGGTTTGCAATTGTGTTGTGATTGTGTGCTTTCTCATCGGTTTTGTGTTGTTGATCGATTGGCTAAACCCCCGAGGGTACTGATTTACAATTCTATGAGTTTTGTGTGAGTTTCTGATGATTTTGGCTGTTTTCTGCGCGTCTGTTCTTTCTGGAATTCGACAGTTTTGCACTGTCCGAACGTCTGTCCGAACTTGTAAGTTCGGACAGGTCATCGGGCGCGTTTTGTTTTTGAAGATTTTGGAGTGTCCGAACATCGGTCCGAACATGTAAGTTCGGACCTGACGCGAGGACGAGGCTCCGTAAAAGTTTCGAAGTGTGTCCGAACTTGCAAGGTCGGACGCAAGTTCGGACACGAGGATTGTTTTTGGCTTCTGAGTCTCGACTTACGTCCGAACTTCGACGTCCGGACGTAAGTTCGGACTTTGGCATTTCTGTGACTTCTGATTCTCGGCCTCTGTCCGAACTTGCAAGGTCGGACGCAAGTTCGGACATGCCACTGTTTTGAGCATAACTTCTCTGTTTAGCTCCGTTTTGAGTTCCGTTTGCGGGGTTGGATTCCCCTATCTGTGTACAAGCCTCTTATGTTGTTTATATGCATCTCCATGCACTAAAGATCTGATTTGTGAGCTTTTTTTTGGGACCTAGTTACTTTGCTTCTGAGCCTTGGATAGTCGGGTCGGGCTGTCCCGTAGCATGCTGCGTAGGAATTCCTTCTGTTTATACTCCTTAGGGTCTCCCTTAGGATGTTATTTGACCGACGGGTCTGTTAGCTGTCTCTACGGCTTCTGTTGTGGGATCCTCGGATCCATAGGACCTTATGTGAGTCCTTCTGTTGTGTTAGCTTGTTTCTAGTGTCCCACTCTTCTGTTTCTGATCTGAAAGTCCGACTGTGTTTTGAAGTGATATTCCGTTCTGCTCTGCCTCTGTTTGGTGGTTTCATTCGGTCTATTTATATTGACTCCGCTATCCTCTCTGTTTATAAGTATTCTTCCGCTTCTGTTTTGAGTGGGCTTCCTTGAGGAAGTCTTCTGCTTGCTGGGCTGTTTAGCTCACCCCTTTACTTTGTTGCAGATTGAGCTCGTGGGATCCTCTCTTCTCATCCCCTTCTGGAGCTTCGTTATTTTATGTGTCTTTAGACTTTGTTTGCTTGCGCTTTGGACGCTTTAGTACTTTGTGTAGCCTTCGGGCCTCTCTCTTGTATTTGACTTATAAGCATTTGGATCTTGTAAACTCCTTTGGTATTTATACAAGTTTCTTATTCGGTTTTGGGATTCGTTTGCTTAGAGCCTTGCGACGTTAGGTAGTAGACTCGCGGCGTGTAACGGCCCTAACTCCTAGGCCGGTTTTGGGGTCGTTACAATGCGAATTTCATATGCAGCAATTTGCTGAGCCCCTAGGGGCACCGTTTTTATTTTCCAGGTACATCGAAGCCGAACACCATCCGAGAGTGTAAGACGGGGTTGCTGTATAAGCATGGTAGTTGGTTTAGGAATGTTGTATTTATTTGAAATGTTGAATTGGGAGTCCGAATTGTTATCGGAAGACTTGAGAATTGTAGATACTTGGTATAGAACAAAATTGGGGTTGTAATTGTATAATATGGAACTGAAGTTTGTAGTTGGTTTGAGATTTGACTAAGGAATGGAATGCATCATTTGTATAGAGTACTCGGTATAATAATCCATCAGACTGATATTGTATTTGAATTGGATTTGGCCTTGTTAGTCACATGGGTGACTAATGTCATTGTAATACCCACCATTGTTGTGAATTTTCGTGCTTCGGTAGTGGTAATTGAGATGGATTAGGAGGTAATGACTAGATTAGCGGTAGGGGTGTTACACACACTGAGAGAATTTCTTGGAGCAAAACAAATTACAAAAAAAACAGGATTTAGCGTCCGAAGTTTTCGGATGCTAAAAGCCTGGACGCTAATTCTTTTGTGTCTGCGGACACTAATTTGCGTCCACTTGGTGTCCATTTTAGTTTCGGACGCTTTTTTGCATCTACTTGTTAGCGTCCACAATCGGACACTAAATATCGTCTACTAAATGGTCGCAAGTCGCTTAATCGGATGCTAAATAGCGTATGCTAAATGGTCACAAGTCGCTTAATCAGACGCTAACTAACTCATAACAAATAGATTACAACTTTTCGTCCAATTTTTTTTGGACGCTAAATTGCTTCTCTGCTCATTGGACGCTAATTCAGATCTTCAAACGCTTGCTTTACTCATTAGACACTAACTTATATTTTCGGACGCTAAATTGCACCCATCTATCGAATACTAATTTTGTGTCCGTTTATTGGACGCTAAATCAAATTTTCAGAAGCTAAATTATAACAATTTATTGGACATAAACATATTTACAGATGTTAAATTGCTCCATTCATATGTGACAATTTTTACATTATATCTCTAATTTAGTGATTTAAGACACAATTGATCAAATATTTATTATATTGCAACTCATAATAGCTAAAACGTATATTCAGAGAGAATATTAAAGTGAATCATTTTTACAAATAAATTAAAGAGCATTAGTTTCTAAACTAAAATCAAAACGACCCTAAGACAAGTATAGATCGTAGGAGTAATCCAATATTAAACCGATATACTGAAATACCCCAAACTTAATTATGGTGATTAAATTATTCTAATATGGTATTTAAGAGCCTAATAGTGCCTAAAGAATATTGGTGAAGAAAATAAAGCCAAGAGAAAAAGAAAACGCTTAAAAAGCATAAAACACAAATGAGCGTTACGTGACCATAGGAGGAATACGACCTCGACAAGGGTCTTAGATGGATTTCCAAGGCTTAATAATGCCTAATTCATGTACTGGAACAATTCCCGAAGAAAACGGATCCATAAAATGGATTAAAAACGCTAAAGAAGCTTTAAAGCACGTTTTTCAAGAAAACCCAAAAACGTGAATTTAAGTGGTCAAACAGAACCGTAAAAACTATAGTTGACTATATAACTATAATTAAACATTAATAGAAGCTTAAGAACCATTAAAATTAAAGAAACGAGAAAATCTGGAAAACGGGCCCGGTTAGTGAATAGTGTCAAAACTGGGAAAATTAACGAGCGTTTCTTGCGAAAAGATGAAAATGCCCCCAACTAAATTAACTAATGAGGCCGGTTTTCATTAGTAGTCAGCACTCCTCTCTCTCAATTTTTAAACTAGCTAATTAGCTAAAAGTAAATAAAAAGCAAAAACTGAAAAAAGTGAACAAATACCTCCTTTTTCTCTCTCCTCTCATTTCTTTTTCCCCTCACGTACTGCCTTCCTCTCTTTCCTCTCCCTCTGCCGCCGATTTCTTTCTTCTTCATCCCCTTACCATGGCGATTTGCAGCCCTCTCCCAACTCTTCACTTCTCTTCCTTGTACAAGCAACACCAAAGCTCCAAATCAAAAACAAATTGCATATTTGAACTCCCCTCACCAAGAGCTTCATTTCCATCTTTTCAAAATCTCAAATGGAGGAAGTTGACCTCCAAGGGTGTTGGCCATTTGAAGAGAAAACTACATGTTTTTGGAGCTAGACACCTCCTCTTTCATTTAATGTAAAAGATTCAAGAAAACTCATGTTTTCTCCACTCTTTAATGTGCCGATTTTTGAGCTTCTCATGAGCCTTGTTCTTTCCTTGTTTGAGTTATTCTCCAACTCTCCAATGGTGGTGGAACCCTCCTCTTGATTCAAGGGCTAAAACCCCTCATAGAACTCCAAAGGTAAAACCCTAGATTTTTGTGCTTTAAGCCCTTTCATTGAATTAGAATTATTCTAAGGGGTTTAGGAGTCTAATAGTTGTTTATTGTACTCTTTTGGATGTTGGGCTGGAATTTGGCAACCCCATTGCCCACTTGACCGATGATGGGATGAGGAAGAGAAGAGAGGATTGAAAAGAGGAGCTTGTGAAATTGAGGTAATTAAACTACTTTGATGCTAATCTATATGTTTAAGGATTTGGGATGGGAAATTAAAAAAAAAAGAATGAAACCAAAATTGTGCTTGAAGTGTGCTTGGTTGATATTAGAGAGAATTGTGAACTTGTGTTGGTTTAAGGGCCTAAGTGCCATACAATTTGAGATTTGTGTATATTATTGTGCTTGATGAGATTTTGGATGAGTTGGTGAAATGTTGTGTGCTGGTATGACCCTTCATGGGTGTGGCTAGTTTTGAGATGATTTAGGTGAGAATTGATGAATTTGGGTATGTTAGAATTGTAGGTAAGTTATAGCAAAATTTTAGTAGAAATAAAGTGTTTTAGGTGTTGTTATGGGTGAGGACAACCTAGGGAATTAACTAGGTGTAAGGAATTTATTTGGGTTAGTTAACCACTCTCTAGTGGATAAAAGAGCTGAAAATGGGAGAGTAAAAATCTGTAGCAAAGATGGGGTTGTAGTGCATTGAATTTCTGGGAAAGAGTTAGTGTGCAAGACTTTGAGGATAAGAGTTGAACTTGGGTATAGCTAATGCAAATGTCTAGGAAGGATTTGAAATGGTCAAAATGAGTGAGAACAAAGTGTAAACTATCAAGAGAAGTTTAGAAATGCACAAGTGTGCAAAATGCAAAATGTGAGAATTTGAATTTGTAGAAATTAAGCAAGTATGGAGGTAAGGATTGGACCAATGATTTGAGGAGGTTTAGAACATTATTAAGAGTTTTTAGGGTGTTTAAATATGTAAAAAACATGTGGAAAGATTAGGGAATGATTAGGTGTGAATTAGGGGTTGAAATAGGATTAAAAATTGACAATTTGACAGCTTTTTAGCAGGGTCCGGGACTTGGTCCTTGGACAAAGTCCCGGACCACACCTTAAAACTTGCCGAGAATACAAAACCAGGCTTGGTCCAGGACTTGAGGGATGGACAAGGTCCCGGACCTCTACATAAAATGAGCTGAAAGTTTAGTCTTGAATTGGTCTGGGACTTAGGGTAAGGACCAAGTCCCAGACCACCTCTAGAATTATCCCGAGAGTGTTTTTAAGGGTCCTAATGATGGGGATTGATTGGTATTGGTTTTAGATGTTGTTTAGGACTTGTTTGGTGACATCTAAATGTCCTTAGAAGGATAAACAAGTGATATAAATGATTGAGTAGTGATAACTTAAATTAACAAGAGTAAAACCGAGATAACGAGATAACGGGGTAAGTACGGGAGTAGTAGTTATTTACATACCGTAATGCCTTCATGTTAATAAGAACATTTGGAATGTTATCAGTGGATCAAGTGTGAACAGGGCAATGTGAGGTGACACGGTAAAGTTAAACCATGGTGTAAGGTATGAGTTTCTCATACCCTGTATGCTAACCGGATTACACTGATTTGTGTGCTGTGTGCTTGTGTGCCGACTTAATCAAGATAAAAGCATGAAAAATGTTCTATTGCTTGATTTTATATCTTGATGCATGCTGTGTGTACTAACATCCCTTGTATGAGTGCATGGTCTAACTTAGCGTTATAGACCGTCTCATAGTTGAGTAACGATTGGTTAGTGACTCGTAGAAAGAGTCATTTCGCAAGATAACGAAAACTATTGAATTATGAATAACGATAATGCAAACCTATGAACTCACTAGAACGTGAGAGAGTTGTACGGGATTAGTAAACGTAAACTCCCGATAACGGTTAGAAAACCAAATGTAACACCCCAACCCGAAACTCCACAACCTGTACGATAATAGCTCCCAAAGATAATTGGAAATGCAGCGGAAAATATATACATAACAACGGGTGGTGCTACAACGCCGTTAGTCACCCATGTGACTAACAAGGCTAACTCCAATACAACTTACAATTGATACGGTATGAGCGCTGAATACAAACCGCTTAAGATAACAAAAGCTAATAGTAAAAGAACAGCACTGTAAAATGATACCGGTAGTAATAATCCCCTGTCTTAATTCTACCCCACCTACACTCGGTCGGGTAATCTCTTCTTTCTTCATGTACCTGGAAATGGTTAGCCATGAAACGGCTCAGCAAAATAAATTGCTGGTATGAAAAACGTGCAACCCACAAGCTACTGGGCCACACCAACTATTTTGTCGAATACTGAAATACCCCAAACTTAAATTGGGTGATTAAATTACTCTAATATGATATTTGAGGGCCTAATGAATTTTGGTAAAAAGGAATAAATCCAAAAGAAATAAGAAAACGCTTAAAAAGCAAAAAATGCTAAATTGAGCGTTAAGTGACCCTAAGAGGAATACGACCTCGACAAGAGTATTAAATGAATTTACAAGGCTTAATAAGGCCAAAATAAAATATGGGAACAATTCCCGAAGAAAATGGATCCATAAAACGAGTTAAAAAGCTAATAAAGCTTTAGCGCACGTTTTTCGAGGAAACCCGAAAACGTGACTTTAAGTGGTCAAACGAACCCGTAAAAAATTATAGTTCATTAAATAACTATAATTAAACATTAGTGGAAGCTTAATAGCCATTAAAATTAAAGAAACGAGAAAATTCCGGAAAACGGGCCCGGTTAGTGAATAGTGCTAAAACTGGGTAAATTAACTAGCGTTTTCTGTAAAAGACGAAAAACGCTCCAGTGTGTTTTTATTAGCGGGCGGGTTTTATTAGTGTAAACAGCCCCCTCACACATGACTAGTTAACTAATTAAATAAGTCAAAAAGCGATAAAGTAAAAAGTGGAAAAAGTAACTTATACCCCCACCCACACTCTCTCTCCTCTCATTCTTTCCTTTCCTCACGTGAAGCTCCTCTCTTCCTCTCTTTCCTGGCTCTTCTTCTTCCTCACGGTAATATGCAGCTCCTCTTGGACTTCCATGGCTACTCCACTCTCTCTCTTCATGCCCAAGCTTCATTCAAGCTCCAAATCAAAAACAAATTACATATTTGAACTCCTCTCATCATCCTCTATCATTCTCTCTTTTCAAAATCCTAAAATAATGAAGTTCATCTCCATGGGTTTTCCCCATTTGAAGAGAAAAGCACATCATCTTGTAGCTTGGAGTCCTCTCTCTCTCCTAAGGTAAAAAAATTTCATTGAAAAACTCATTTTGGTTCTCCCTCCTTTGGTGACCAATTTTTACCCCTT
The DNA here is from genome assembly GCA_023374045.1 of Limonium bicolor. Lineage (NCBI taxonomy): Eukaryota > Viridiplantae > Streptophyta > Magnoliopsida > Caryophyllales > Plumbaginaceae > Limonium > Limonium bicolor. The sequence continues at coordinate 54,498,342 of CM041778.1, forward strand.
GTAATGCCTTGTTTTCTTCTTGATTTTGAGCCTCATTTCAAACCTCCAATGGTGGAGTAGTTCCCTTCTTGATTCAAGGGTGAGAACCCCTCTCAAAAACCTCCAAAGGTAAACCCTAACTTTGTGTTTTAAGCCCTTTAATTGAATTAGAATCTCTTATGGGTTTAGATGATTAATTGAATGCATTTTGTTGTTTCTTGATGTTGGGATGGAGTTTGGTAACTCCATTACCCATTGACCAAAATTGAGAAGAGGAGATGAGAGTTGAAAGGGAACTTGGAAAACTTAAGGTAAGAAATCTACCTCATTGCCTATATTAATTGTTCTAGAATTTGGGTTGCGAAAAATAAAAGACGAGGAAAAATCTGGAGCAAAATTGTGTTTGTTTGAGGTTAGGAGGAATTGTGAACTTGTGTGATTTAAGGGCCTAAGTGCCAATGCATTTGAATTTGGAGCTATATTGTTGTTTGGATAATTTTGAGGTTATATATGTGCTGGTAGGACCCTTGTAATGGTGTGGCTAGATTAGGAATGAAAGGATGAGAATTGATGGTTTTGGGCATGTTAGGTTTATGGGGAGGTTATGGCAAAATTTTGGTAGAAAATAAGTGTTTTAAGATGACTAGTGAATTGGAGAACCTAGGTGCTTATAGTGTGAGTAGAATGGTTTAATAGCCTTGAAATGGTATTTGGAGAACTAGGGAGATGAGTATCAAAATCTGTAGCAAATAGCTTGTGAGGAACTTGGGATTTATAGAAAAAGAGTTGGGGTTTATGACTTGTGAAACAAGGAGTGAACTTGGGTTTAGATAATGCAATTGTCTAGGAGTGAATTGGAATGGTCAATAAGAGATTTGGTAAGGTTGGAGGAGGTAGCAAGTGCCAAGAGAAGTTTAGGAAATGCACAAGTGCAAGAAGCAAAATGAGAATGGAAAACTTGTGAAATTGAGCAAGATTGGGTCGTGGGTTAAACCAATGATTTGGAGTGGTTTAGAGCATGTTTTAGGGTGTTTAAACATGTGGAAAGATTGTGGAATGAGTGGGAGAAGATTGAGGTGAATTTGGAATTCAAAGTAGATGATTAAAAGGGGCTCTGCAGCCGACCTACCCCAGACTGGGTCGGTCGGGCTGAATTCTGTAACGCGGGTGCTTTCTGCAACCGACCCACCCAGGCGACCTACCCAGAGTGGGTCGGTCGGCCTTTACAAAAAAAAAAATTAAATAATTATTAATTAAAAATTTAATTAGATAAATATATAAATACATATAAATATATGTATATATATATATATACATATATACATACATATATATGTGCATGAGTAAGGCGTTAGTGCTAAAGTAAGGAAGGTAAGAAAGTTGTGATATAATGAACATTAAGTTAAACCAAATAACAGAGTAAGTACGGGGGTAGCAATTATGTACGTATTGTAATGCTTAGTATTAATTGAATCATTTGACATGTAGTCATTGGTTCGAGAATAAGGATCGAGGAACAAGAGTGAACCAAAGGAACAAGGGAATACCCGTAAAGTAAATTCTGGTAAAAGGTATGATTTCCTCATGCTCTGTATCCTAACTTAGTTACCCCGATTTGTGTGCTTGTTTGATTGTGTGATCACCTAACAAGATAAATGCACAAATCAGATTGTGTGCACTTAATAGTGCTTGTATTGTATTACTGTTTGCTGGATTGAATTGAAACCAAGTTTGTATAATTCATGAAATGGATGAATGATGAATGAGTCGCTTGTATGTGATTGTGTATCGTAGTGTGCAAACGGGAAAATTTGATCTACTAAAAACTACGAAATTAATCCTAGAAATTAATAAATTAAATCCCTACGGGTTGCAAAATACCCGGTCGCTATAGTAAATTAAGCAAGAAACCGAGAACGAATCCACGGGGACTATGTGATTAATCTAATCCTAAGAAAACAGCAAATGAAAGGGTTGTCGGTTGTTTTGGTTTTGAGAATTTTAATAACAAGAAAACTAGTAAATAAGCGAGCAAATAAATTCAATGAAAACTCTATGCGAAATGGAACTCCGGGTCAGGTTATCTTTTTCAACTGTCAGATTATGCAATTCCTGCTAGTTAGATTGAGATGTCGATTGGCAAATTCCTAAAACTTTTCCAAAGACTAAATCCTAGCCTTAAGAACTCGCCTAGCAGAATGTACTAGATCTAATCCAGATTTAGCACAACATGAATAGACGGAATAGGCGCGGGGAATTAATGTTTGCACTTGAGGGAAAATCTAACTTATCCAGTATAATTTTCCACAAGTTTACAGGTAAATTGACCTATCTATTTATCACGGATCTGATTAAAATAGACTTCGAGAGCAATTCAACAAATTAGCAAGATTTATTGAAAGCGCAAAGAATAAATTAATCTGTAACAATCGATAAACTTCTCAAACCGACGAGTAGCAGAAATTACAACATCAAAATGACAGATAACCATCCCCGGAGTCTAACCCTCTTAGCCGAGCATAATCAAAGAAGAAATACAAGAAGAGAGAGTAGAAATCATCTTGATATTAATTCTGAAATTTGCCAGATGAAAGGTTGAGCAGTTGAGTGAATTTGGAGCAGAAATCTTCTTCTCTGGTGTTGAAATGGTCGCGGCGCGAGAGAATAAAAGAGGTGATGTGTGCAAAATGGTGATTGTTTGATGGATGCCTTTCACTTCCAAAGCCTTCCTTATTTATAGTCAAATTCAAGACTTTCTGTTGTCCATGATGGTTTCTTTTAGTCTCTTCAGTTTCATAAAATAAATAAAGACCTTCTAGTTCCTTTAAGTTACTGTATTCAATTGTCTTCATCCATTAATAACTCTTGGAAGGAAGTTTCTTTATTTATTTAACTTCATCCATCAATAGCATTGGAAGACTCCGGAGTTACCTGCGCGCTTCTCTCCAATTCTGCTTGTCCCTTTTTTTCTTTGTCGTTGCGGAAATATCATAGAAATATATATAATAAACGTTGTTCCGGACACAACTTCGATAGGGTCTAAACTATTCATATGAGCTTCGATTTGTTCCCTGTTTGTGGAGTTGGAAAGCTGTGAGGAGATCTATGCATTTCTACCATCAAATCCTGCTTTAAACATATAAATTGGCATCAGTTCTTGCCCAAAGTAAGAGTCATGAAAAACATATGATAAGTGTGAAAAAGCACATAAAAAGGTTGCATAAATAAGAATTTAGCACCAATAAAACCATATCAATTTCACACTTATCAAATCACCCCACACTTAGCCTTTTGCTTGTCCCCATGCAAAACTCTCAAGCACAAGTAGAACCGAGCTAATGGAACTCAACAGGAAAGGAAGAGCACAGAAGAAAGGAATTGCTTGCTTAACCATTAAAGGGGGCAATTCAAATTATTCAAAACAATTATTCTTTCCAAAAACATGAAGTCATTCGGAGCTAACAAATGAGAAACGAAACCATAAGAGTCTTGCCTTTAACCTTGAGCCAATCCACCTTTTTCCTTCACAAACCATAGAAACGGCAAGGGGCATGAAGTAAGATCATATTCCATCATACCTTTCAATGCCACATACTCTTGATCCATAAGAGAAATTAATCTGTACTTAGCATAGCATTTACATAAATATTTCAATTAAAGCGCTTTTAATTTTTCACCACAGACTTTTTCTCCACCAATGTAGCAACTTTGGGTCAACTATCCCAGATCACAAGGACCTTAGGTAGCTAGGTGATAAAGCACCCCAAAGGACTTAATAACCAAGTGGACGAGGCCTGATTTGGATCAGAATTAAAAATAGCATGCTTAGGATCAGCGGAGTACCTTGCCTTATTTTTCCAACCATTTCAATCCAGTTCATTCCAAGGCTCAAAGCTAAAAGCAAGGTTCAGATGGAGAATATTCTCATTTTTTTCAGCACTTTCAGAATAAAGACTTCAATTCAGCAATTAAAAACCAGAAAAATTTCAAAATTTTGCACCCCAAGATCAGCTAAGCAACTAAACTTCCTCTATAGCTTCCTTCCAAGTTGAGCAACCACGGCTTAATTTTAACAAATGCAAGAGAAAAGAGCTCAGAGACGCACAAAAAACAAGCGGTGAATGAGCTTACCCCACCCCTCACTTAGAGTGAAGCAATGTCCTCATTGCTTTGGAAAAATTAACATTGTGCAAGCAATCCAACGGGGAAACAAAATCACACACAACAGTTCAGAGGCGAGCGTGAAAAATTGTTAAGAGAAGAAAAGGTAAGAATACTCCCCAGAGTCCGCTCAGGGTGTGTAGCAAGGCCAACCCCACACTTGAGTTCAGCTAAGCGCCGAAGTAAGCAACCTGAGAAAAATCATCTTTAAAGCCAGAAGAACTCAAGTGGAACTAGACAAAACCATCAGTAGAAAAATAAGAGCTAAGGCTCTTGCAATAAGCTTAACATCAGCCAACACACCACAAACTAAAAAGAAAAGAGCAAAATAAACAACTAAACTAAGAAAAGGAAAAGAGATACAAACGGGTGGGTTGCCTTCCACCAAGCTGCCCGGAGTTAAAGTCTCTGGCTAGACTCTCACGTCGTTACCCCGGATCAAAAATAAAAGTTGACCATAGTGTCACTGGGAGTAAGAAGTGAACAACAAGCAGGACCAAACCACCTGGATCAAAACAAACGTTACCACAACAAATAGAATAGGAAAATAAACACTCCACAAATCCTGGTGCTTGAGGAGGTAGTGATGGTAACGATCTTCCAGGCGAAGATGGAGCGGTGGAGGTTGTGCTTCCTCAAACTTGAGAATAAAAATATCCTCATCGATGTGGTGAGGCTTGAAGAAAGTGTGATAATGGCACAATGGCAGTGGCTCGTCCTTCTCAAATCCTAAGATGTAAGCATCCTCGTTAGCTCGGGGAAGCTCTGCTGGCTGGTGGATAGGTGGAGGAAGAAGGTCCATGAGGTGCGAAGGCTCAAGTGGAACCAAGGGTGGGGAGGGAGGGCTACTGGAGACTTCAACAAATTGCTCCATTGAATTGTTCCCCAACTCCTGCAGGTTACCACTGACAACGATTGAAGACTGTTGTTGAGGAGCGAGTTGCTGCAGATATTCTAATTGGTCCTCTAAACGTGTAACACCCCAACCGCTAATCCTATGCTTACCGTCTAATCGTCCTATTAATCCTACGAGTTCGCAGCGGAATTATTACTTACTTACTACGGCGGGTGAAACAATGCCGCTAACCGCCCATACGGCTAGATAGGCTACAAATACTTACAGTAACGGTCTGATGAACATAACGTACCGAGCTACTAAATTACTTACCAAAACAACATATGCCAAGTACTTACACCCTGGATCACCGAGTATTTAAGTACATTAGATTACAACCTTTCAAACTTACCAAAAGAATGAGTTTCTAAAACTACTCATCTATACCCCAATCAATGCTTCCATTATCCAAAAAGGTGTACCCCATGGTACACCGGCTATTCAAAAACTACAGCCATGTACTACTTAGTACACCCATCATAAATTCACTGTTCACAAACCAAAAAGAAGATAAAGAGATATAACTATGTCCTCAGCATCTTCGTCAATCTCGAGTACCTGCGTGTAGTAAAAATGGTGCCCCAAGGGGCTCAGCAAATTGCTGCGCATAAACTCCGCATATACCGCGTGCTAGCTAGGGCACGCTGACTATTTGACGTCCACTAAACATGCCATTCATTACTCATACATACATGCTCTTCATACATCATACATGCTATACAATTCATTACACAATCAAGGCAACATTACAAGTACACATCTTACTTACCTTCACAAGGTTAGCCAAATTATGCATCCGGGTTAATCGGAATGCTTTACTCTTTTACTCATTACTTACTTCTTCTTACTTACAATTACTTACTTCCTTTTTACTTTACTTACTCATTCTTACTTACTTACTTATACTCAAGTCAAGTCGTCGGGACCTCCGGCCTTGGGGACTACACCGTCCCACATCCGGGATTTACTTGACTCACTAATCCGGGATGCTACCCACTTAAGGGATTTGGGCCGCGGACCAGTTTAAGAGTCAGGAATTGGAGCCAACCTCTCGTGACTCCGCATCCTCACGCGTGGCCGAAACTATATCGGACTTCTACTCATTCCAATTTAATTACCAATTTAAGTTAGGATGGTTAGCTTGTTAGGAATAAGTTAGAAGTCCAACTCATCACAATCGGTCACAGTACAGTACATCATACATACACACATTCATATCATCCATACATTTCATGAAGTATACCAACTAAGATTTAAAGAAAATATACAACATCATACAACACTACATATTCACAAGTATGCATATTAACTCCGATTCGTGCATTTATCTTATTTGGTGATCAATTAGCACACAACACACAAATCAGAGTAACCAAGATAGCACCCGGGGCATGAGGAATCCATACCGTTCACCGTCGTACGTGTTTCCAAACGTCCTTCGATGTCACAAACCAAATCCTAAGACATACATGCAAATGAATGATTAACTATCTACAATTTCTTTACTTGTACTCTTACTATGTTCCTAACTCATACTTACTAACATTTCCTGCTTGGTACTTAGTAATTCAGGTTGTTCAAATACTTATACTTTGTTACTTACTTAAAATTATTTTCTAAGCTTGTTTATGGCCTTAATGACCTTTAAACATCATTAATTATGTCTTAATCATCTTATAATATCATTACCCATCCTTACCTAAGCTTAGAAACACATTCTGTACAATTTTTGGCATGTTCCGGGTTAGTGTCCGGGTTTACAAACCCGGACCAACCCACTGGAGCAACCTACGGGTGAGAAATGTGTATGTTCCGGGTTTGCTTCCCTGTTTCAAACCCGGACCATTCTGTGTAGTTGCTCTCGGGTGAGTTTTTGTACTGTTCCGGGTTTACATCCCAATTTCAAACCCGGACCGTTTTATTTTGTAAGCTTACGGGTATGTTTTTGGGATGTTCCGGGTTAGCCTCTTGGTTTTAAACCCGGATCATCCCACTGCAACACATTCTGTCTAATTTTATGGCTAGTCCGGGTTTGCATTCTGGTTTGCAACCCGGACTAGTTGCAGTATGGTAATACATGTAAGTTTTTGAGCTTGTATAAATTCTAAACTTCTACCAATCTCTTCCCTAATATTTCTACATCATCTAGCATGTTTTAACCTTGTTTAAGCATTTTAAACTAGCATAAACAACACTATACAAATCTGTTACATTAACACTCTCACTTTCATTCTTTTCCTCCTCTGTTGCATCTCTACTTCACCCAATAATGCTACAGACCTTCCTATTCTTCCCCCACTAACACAATGACTCTTACACTAGCCTAACTTAGTTTGACAACTCTCAATACACCATCTACAACTCCACTCAACTACACTCTTTCTTCTTGTTACCAAATCTGTTGCAACACATAACATTCACCTAGTTTCTAATCTCTTGTTCTATTTCTAGATAAATTTTGCCATAGTCTCTTGTATTTCTATACACTCACCACATGGTTTTACTCACATTTCAACACTTATCTCACCTGTTACAATGACATCAAAACACAAGCTCCCATACACAACTACTAATACCAAAACAACACTAAAATTTCCTGCACTCACATTAAATTCCCAATCTGTTTTAAATGAGTTATACATAGCTTTTAAGGCTTCAAAATACTTATATTCTCTTGCACATTATACTACTAATGCATTATTATTTTACAATACACATTTTTATTCTTAAAAACCTGTTACATTACATATATACACAAGAATACACAATGAGAGTTCTCACCTTGTTTTCCTTCTAGATTCCTTCCTTCTTCTTTCCTTCTTTCTCTACCAGTTTTGACTCAAGTTCTCTACTACTACAACCATACAAATACATTTCAATATACTCTTTTAATACACTAAAACTAACCCTAACCATTAATCAAGCTTAAATGTACATTTTAGGGTTTAGGAATTTATATTACCTTCCACTAGTGCAAGTGCTGTTTGAAGTGGCTCAACAACAATATTTCCAACTCCACCAACAAGCCAAAATCGGCTAGAACAACAAGGAACAACAAGGGTTTAGTTATGAATTTCGTTTTGCCATTTAGGCTAGAAAAAGATGGAGTTTTTGGAGATGTTTTTACCTTAGAAGAACAAGGAGACCAAGGTGCCTCTAATGGTGGTGTTGAAACATCAAATGGGATATACCCAAAAAATCGAAATTGCTCCTTTTTGGATTTTGGAAAGGTGGAAGTGTAGCTCTTGGAGAGAGGAACACAATGGTGTAGTTTTTACAATTTTTGGGGAAGGTTTGCTAAGATAACAAGAGGAGAGAAGTGCTAGTTTTTGTGTTTTGTTCTCATTCCTCCATGGAATCGCATGAGGTTGAAGAAAGGAAGAAAAGAGAGGGTGAGAGGGGGCTGCTCCACGTGAGGGAAAAGAGAGAATGGGAATAGGAGAGAGAATATGTGTGAGTGGGGTAGTTTATTAATTTTGTTTGTTTGTAAATAAGAGAGTGTGAGTGAGTGTGTGAGAGAGTGTGAGGGGGGGGGGGAATAAAGCCCATCGGCTACCCCCCACACACACACAAATTTTACTTTTTATTTTAAAAGTGGACACATAACTCTTGGTTATTTATGTTTCTACCCCACAACTTCCCGTTTTTGACAGTTTTTACTAATCTCTTTTTATTGATTTTATTGGTTCTAAAGCTTCACTAATGTTTATTAATGAATATTTAGTTGACTAAAATTGTTACGAGTCTATTTGACCCGCTTAAAGACACGTTTTCCCGGTTACCTCGAAAAACGCGCTTTAAGTTCCGTTAGTGATTTTAATCCATTTTAAGGATCCGTTTTCTTCAGGATTTGTTCCCTTATAATTATTTACACTTAATTAAGCTTCTAAAATTATTTATTAGCCTAATTAATCACTATTTTTAATTACGGGGTATTTCAATCTACCCCCCTTAAGAAACTTTGCCCTCAAAGTTGCTCAAGGTTAATAGTTTAAGTATTTACTCATTAGGCAAACCAATTGTCCTAATGTGTCTTTCTACACCTATGAGGTGTTTACTCCTTTCACATTACAAGCATACACAATTCAAGTACAATACACAATTGCAATTCATACACAATCCATCATGTTCATTCATACCATTTCACAATACACAATACACCATTACCATTCACAATACACATTCATTCACTACATATTACACATACATACATATCCATACCACATTCACTTGCACTACATGTGCCATACAAAATGCAATGCTTACCCCGAAGCAATGCAAAGCAAAAGGGCTCTACCCCCTTAAAAGGGGTACGACCCGTACCCGTATATTACATGCTGGCTAACTAGTCTACGAATAACTGTGGGTACTTAGCCTTCATGGCATCTTCCAACTCCCATGTCGCTTCTTCGACATCATGGTTAGACCATAGGACCTTCACCATTCGAATAGACTTATGGCGAGTGTCTCTGGTCTTCCTATCCAAGATTCTCACTGGAGTTTCCACATATCTCATGTTTGGCTCAATAGATAATCTCTCTGGCTCTAAGACATGAGAAGGATCAGCCATATACTTCTTGAGTTGTGACACATGAAATACATCATGGACACGTCCCAAGTCCTCAGGTAATGCTAACCTGTAGGCTACTGAACCAACTCTTTCGGTGATAGTGTATGGCCCTACAAATTTTGGGCTTAGCTTGCCCTTCTGACCAAAACGGAAGACACCCTTCATAGGTGAAACTCGCAAGAACACTTGGTCGCCCACGGCGAACTCAAGGTCGCGTCGTCTCACATCCGCATAGGATTTCTGTCTATCTTGGGCTGCCTTCATTTAGCTCGGATTTGTGACTTCGGCTTGTACTTGCTCAAGGTATTCCGGTCCTATTATGACCGCTTCACTTGACTCATCCCAACACAAGGGTGTACGGCAAGGTCTACCGTATAGAGCTTGGAAAGGCGACATCTTAATCGAGGCGTGATAACTATTATTATACGAGAACTCGATAAGATGAAGCTTATCTAACCAACTCCCCTGAAAGTCCAAGGCACATGCCCGAAGCATGTCCTCCAGTGTCTGGATGGTCCTTTCTGTCTGACCGTCGGTCTGAGGATGGAAGGCGGTACTCAACTTCAGTTCTGTACCCAGCTTCCCTAGTAGCTCTCCAGTATCTCGAAAGAAACCTGGTGTCGCGGTCAGATACTATGGTCTTAGGGACTCCGTGGTGTCTGATAATCTCCTTATCAAACTCAGCTAGCTTTACTACCTTCCAGGTGTCCTTCATCGGTATGAATCTGGCAACCTTGGTAAGGCGATCTACTACACCCAGATCATGTTGAGTCCTCCCCTGGCAGGTGGGAGTCCTACAACAAAATCCATGGAGATATCATGAAATTTCCACTCCGGAACTGGCATCGATTGTACCATTCCGCCCGGTCTACGGTGTTCAAATTTTACCTTCTGGCATGTTAAGCATCTCAATACGAATTCTGTCACATCTGACTTCATCCCAGACCACCAGAAGTACCTCTTCATGTCTTTGTACATCTTAGAGGCTCCCGGATGGACTGACAATGTGGAACTATGTGACTCTCGCAGGATGCGATCCCTTAGCTCAGCATTGCTTCGGGGGACGCATAGCCTGCCATTCAACCGAATCAAACCATCTTCATGTAGCTTGAAGTCATACTTTTTCTTCTCAAATGTACCATTCTCGATCTTTGTCTGATTTCGGTTAGGTAAGGGTCGCTCAACTGAGCGTCTCGCACCTCGTCAACCAAGCTAGAAGAAGCGAGTAGCGAATGGAGCGAGTGTGCTCGACGGCTCAGGGCGTCGGCTACCACATTAGCCTTCCCTTCCTTATACTGTAAGTTGATGTCATAGTCTGAAAGAAACTCCATCCATCTTCTTTGTCTCAAGTTGAGTTCTTTCTGAGTGAATACGTATTGTAAACTTTTATGATCGGAGTAGATGGTGATGCTTACCCCATAGAGAGAGTGTCGCCATATCTTCAAGGCGAAGACAATGGCTCCTAACTCTAAGTCATCTAAGGCGGGTAATGGTGGTAATTCTCCTCATGTTTCTTTAGCTGGCGGGAGGCATAAGCAACAACCTTGCCATGCTGCATGAGTACGCATCCCATTCCTTTGCCTGATGCATCACAGTACACCTCAAATCCCTCTGTGCCCTTGGAGAGAGTAAGGACGGGCGCGGAGGTCAATGAGTCTTTCAGTTTCTGAAATGATAGCTCGCACTCGTCTGTCCATACAAACGGTGCATGCATCTTTCTTCATCAATGTAGTCATGGGCTTGGCGACTTTTCGAGAAGTCTCTTACAAATCTCCGGTAGTAACCGGCTAGACCAAGAAAGCTCCTAATGTCGGTAACAGTCTTGGGTCTAGGCCATGATCGTACAGCTTCTATCTTAGAAGGGTCAACTGAGATACCTGCGCTCGAGATGACATGTCCAAGGAATGATACCTGATCAAGCCAAAACTCGCATTTGGAGAACTTCGCATAAAGCTGGTTCTCGCGCAGTGTCTCAAGCACTTTCCTCAAGTGGGTTTCATGTTCCTCTGGTGATTTGGAATATACAAGGATGTCGTCGATGAAGACCACAACCGAAGTGTCCAACTGCTCACTGAATAAACGGTTCATGAGGTCCATGAATTTAGCCGGTGCGTTTGACAAACCGAATGGCATCACTGTGAATTCGTAGTGGCCATATCTGGTACGGAATGCCGTTTTCTCAATGTCTTGCTCTTGATTGCAATCTGATGATACCCTGAACGGAGGTCGATCTTGGAGAAGACTGAGGCTCCTTTCAACTGGTCGAATAGGTCGTCGATGCGTGGTAGTGGGTATTTATTTTGACTGTGACCGCATTCAGCTCGCGGTAGTCAATGCATAGTCGGAGGCTACCGTCCTTCTTCTTCACGAAGAGAACCGGTGCTCCCCAGGGTGATACGCTCGGGCGTATAAACCCTTTTCTAGAAGGTCTCTCAACTGTTCTTTCAAACTCGTTCATTTCAGTCAGGTCCATACGTACGGTGCCCTAGCAATGGGACCGGTACCTTGGCAATAGACAAATCTCAATTCCACTGCTCTCTCGTGGTGGCATGCCGGGTATTCCTTAGGGAATACATCGGGAAGCTCGGATACCAATAGGTACTTCATCACTGAACTCTGGATCTCTCTCCAGGTCTTGCACATAACACAGATACACTTCTTGGCCCTTTCTGAGCTCCCGGTACATAGCCATGCAGATATGAGTGTGGTCGAAGGCTCTCTCTCGGTCTCTGGCGGTAAGATACTGTAACCCCAGAAGGACTCTTGAGCAGCAAACGATGCTCGGCGCAGAGGATTCTACCCTTGTGCCGCTCCAACCAATTCATTCCGATAATTAAGTCGAATTCCAATCCTTTGATTCGATGAAGGAAATGGGAAACGCTTCATTTTTGATTTCGATGGTGGCTGATTGGTAGTATTGGTGCACTTTACTCGCTCCTTCGATGGGAGAGTAACCATGAAGTTCGGTAGCTCATCCGCATCCAGCTTCAACCTCTCACAAAGGATGGTGATATGAAAGTGTGAGAGGCGCCGGAGTCGAATAACACGTTGGCGTCAATGCCATTTTACTGGGAAGGTTCCCGTTAGAATGGTGCCGCTTCTGCCGGCTTGTGCTTCGGTGAGGATGCTCAGGTTACCTTCGGTACCGAGTCCACAACCTATTGGATTCACAATTGGATAAGTATTGATGGTGGACACAAGTGGAATTAAATCAACACTGCTCTTTATTGATAAACCAACCATCATCATACCGTGTCTCTAATACACGTTACTATAGATTACATGATACTAGGAATTTAATACTTTTCTAAGGTAAGGTTCAGGCGTCCTGGTTTCATGTGTGGCATTGATTATTGCCGGCGGTGCCGTATTCAACTTGATCTTGTTGATCCCGTGATACAGCATCCTAGAGTTTCCACCCTGATTAGGACATCTCCTGATCTCAATACCAGTTTCTGTGCGAGGTCCACACGCTTCTGCTCGCTATACAGGAATACGGCGTCATCACCAATGGACCAAGACACTACGGGCACCCTTGTTCAAGAGATTCCGTTGTCTCGTCCTTGTCTTGGTGTAACCCAAGTCGTCCTTCTTTTTCATAGAAGTTGACGATACAAAGATCCGCTTCAAGTGCGGGGATTGGTTCAGATTCACATTGTTGTGCAAGTTCAACTGCTTGAGTGATGAGGGTCTGAAATTCTAGTGGTATTGTCGGTGGCGTCGCTCCATCTTGTGTTCGTGTCTCCTGGTATGTCTTGGTATAAGGATTCCAGTCCTTTCCCAAGCACATCATTTTCAGCTTCATCTTCGCTCCACCGGGGAATTCGGGTGTGTAAAATCCACCTTGACCCGTTCCTAGCTCGTTGCATCGTCGAATAATTGAGATTTGCACTTCGGGTGTCAGGTATCCCCTTAATAAGATCATACCTGGGCGGATGACCTGACACTGTTTGTTGGTGTAGTCGTAGTTGGTGATGTCGATCTCTTCTTGATTCAAGGTTACCGGTATCGGTAACAGATACTAAAGTTTCCTATGGTTAAATTTCATCTACGGTGAGTACTAATTTTAACTACTTCATTTCATGCTCAATATACACTTCATTGATTTACTCATGCATTCACTCATACAATTACTCTACTACTAGGCATGCTATTTCAAGGATTAAAGGTTTAGGTGATTACCTTGGCCGGATTTCGAACCGGGCCATCGCGGTCAATCACATGGAGAACGGCTGCCTCTGAGGTGCGCCTCTCTGAGGGCCCCGGGATCCCTGTCCCTGGGTGCCTGCTGGGCCGGTGCATCGCCAGATGCCACCTCCTTGCCCTCTCTCTGCTTGTAGTTTTGAAAGTTTCCCTTCTGCTTCCCACTCTCCGGGCACTTGTTAGCTGTGTGTCCCAGCTTCTGGCAGTTGTAGCATTTGATCTCCCTCCCGTAGCAATCCTTACCAGGATGGTCCTGGTTGCACTTTCTGCACACATAGGTGCGGCCGTCGGAGAAGGTTTTGGCGGCTCCGGAGCTAGAACCTGAGGTTAGAGGGTTATCACATGTGTGCGTGGATATACTAGATACGATACTTATACGAATACAATTGGAAATAGAATTTACCCTTAGGAGGGTGTGATCTCAGTGGCTTAGCTGCCACCGTGCAGAATAACCAAGCTGAAGGATCTCAGCTGGTTTGCCCTGCTCAGCATGGGCACTGCTCTCACTTGGGGACTTCTTCTGAGAAAAGAAGTTCCCTTTTTTCTTCTTCCAGCTTTTACCCTGGTTCTGCTCCTCGCCATTGGTATTCTTGTTATTGGCCTTGCGCTTCAGCGCGGTTTCTTCATTCCATCCCTAAGTTGGCAAGTGATCTCAACGCGAGAAGCCGCGTGATAACACTCCTGAAATTTCAGGTATTTGCCGGGATTCTCATTTAAGGAAAGGATAAGGAAAAGATTCAAAGAATTCAAGGAATTTAAGGAATTGACATGTACTAAGGGTCAACTGATTACCTGAAGAGAGGTAAATCGAGTGTAGCCCATACCGTACCGAAGGCGATGGCTCAGACCGCCATAGAAGCGATCGACCAACACCTGGCCGGTGTATCCTAAGTCAGGGAGAAGTCGGAGAATGGAGGTGAAGGTGCGGTAGTACTCATCCACAGACATCTTGTCTGTCATCTTCAAGGCGTCTAGCTCTAGCCTTTTCTTCGTTTTTACATGCTCCGGATAGTATTTTGATCGGAGGAGTGAGGCGAAGGAATCCCAATCGAATGTGGGGTCGCTGACATGCTCTTGCTTGACCAGCTTCCACCAATCCATTGCAGCATCCTTTAAGTAGTAGGCAGCAACTCTGACTCGAACTCCAGCAGAGCTTCGAGTGTTTCGAAAGCCGTCTCATCTCGGAGATGTAGGCCTCGAGCTTAGCCGGATCACTCTCGCCCCTAAAGCAAGGAGGGCGGAGTTCCGCTACAGCTTTTACCCAGTTAGCTTCTCTGGGTGGAGGGGAGGGATTGGCCCCGTTTGAGTTTGGTTCTGTTGGGATTGTTGTACAGCTTGTATCACTTGAGGTAGCATCTGCGCTACCGTGGCGGCGACGATCTCAGCTATCGTCTGCGCGCCGGTTCCATCTGAGGCCTCGCCTCTAGGTCGGCCTCGGCCTCGTCCTGACATCTGAATGTTTAACAGTTACATTAGGCTTCGCAAGATAGGACTCAAAGGTCTTGGAATTTAAGCAAGGTATCGTCCATAAGAACGTTAAGGGTATCCGTTATAATAACGTAGTTCCTAGTTAGGTTTCTAGGTATCCGTCTTAGACGGTTGAAATCCTAACTCGTAATCCCCTACGCTCGGTACTAATGGGACATCAGAGCGTAACTACGCTCTGATACCACTTTTTGTAACACCCCAACCGTAATCCTATGCTTACCGTCTAATCGTCCTATTAATCCTACGAGTTCGCAGCGGAATTTTACTTACTTACTACGGGGTGAAACAATGCCGCTAACCGCCCATACGGCTAGCTAGGCTACAATACTTACAGTAACGGTCTGATGACATAACGTACCGAGCTACTAAATTACTTACCAAAACAACATATGCCAATACTTACACCCTGGATCACCGAGTATTTAAGTATATTAGATTACAACCTTTCAAACTTACCAAAAGAATGAGTTTCTAAAACTACTCATCTATACCCCAATCCAATGCTTCCATTATCCAAAAAGGTGTACCCCATGGTACACCGGCTATTCAAAATACAGCCATGTACTACTTAGTACACCCATCATAAATTCACTGTCTACAAACCAGAAAGAAGATAAAGAGATGTAACTATGTCCTCAGCATCTTCGTCAATCTCGAGTACCTGCGTGTAGTAAAAATGGTGCCCCAAGGGGCTCAGCAATTGCTACGCATAAAATCCGCATATACCGCGTGCTAGATAGGGCACGCCGACTATTTGACGTCCACTAAACATGCCATTCATTACTCATACATACATGCTCTTCATACAATATACATGCTATACAATTCATTACACAATCAAGGCAACATTACAAGTACACATCTTACTTACCTTCACAAGGTTAGCCAAAATTATGCATCCGGGTTAATCGGAATGCTTTACTCTTTTACTCATTACTTACTTCTTCTTACTTACAATTACTTACTTCCTTTTGACTTTACTTACTCATTCTTACTTACTTACTTATACTCAAGTCAAGTCGTCGGGACCTCCGCCTTGGGGACTACACCATCCCACATCCGGGATTTACTTGACTCACTACTCCGGGATGCTACCCACTTAAGGGATTTGGGCCGCGGACCAGTTTAAGAGTCAGGAATTGGAGCCAACCTCTCGTGACTCCGCATCCTCACGCGTGGCCGAAACTATATCGGACTTCTACTCATTCCAATTTAATTACCAATTTAAGTTAGGATGGTTAGCTTGTTAGGAATAAGTTAGAAGTCCAACTCATCACAATCGGTCACAATACAGTACATCATACATACACACATTCATATCATCCATACATTTCATGTAGTATACCACTAAGATTTAAAAAAAATATACAACATCATACAACACTACATATTCACAAGTATGCATATTAACTCCGATTCGTGCATTTATCTTATTTGGTGATCAATTAGCACACAACCACAAATCAAAGTAACCAAGATAGCACCCGGGGCATGAGGAATCCATACCGTTCACCGTCGTACGTGTTTCCAAACGTCCTTAGATGTCACAAACCAAATCCTAAGACATACATGCAAACGAATGATTAACTATCTACAATTTCTTTACTTGTACTCTTACTATGTTCCCTAACTCATACTTACTAACATTTCCTGCTTGGTACTTAGTAATTCAAGGTTGCTCAAATACTTATATTTATGTTACTTACTTAAAATTATTTTCTAAGCTTGTTTATGGCCTTAATGACCTTTAAACATCATTGATTATGTCTTAATCATCTTATAATATCATTACCCATCCTTACCTAAGCTTAGAAACACATTCTGTACAATTTTTGGCATGTTCCGGGTTAGTGTCCGGGTTTACAAACCCGGACCAACCCACTGGAGCAACCTACGGGTGAGAAATGTGTATGTTCCGGGTTTGCTTCCCTGTTTCAAACCCGGACCATTCTGTGTAGTTGCTCTCGGTGAGTTTTTGTACTGTTCCGGGTTTACATCCCAATTTCAAACCCGGACAGTTTTATTTTGTAAGCTTACGGGTATGTTTTTGGGATGTTCCGGGTTAGCCTCTTGGTTTTAAACCTGGATCATCCCACTGCAACACATTCTGTCTAATTTTATGGCTAGTCCGGGTTTGCATTCTGGTTTGCAACCCGGACTAGTTGCAGTATGGTAATACATGTAAGTTTTTGAGCTTGTATAAATTCTAAACTTCTACCAATCTCTTCCCTAATATTTCTACATATCTAGCATGTTTTAACCTTGTTTAAGCATTTTAAACTAGCATAAACAACACTATACAAATCTGTTACATTAACACTCTCACTTTCATTCTTTTCCTCCTCTGTTGCATCTCTACTTCACCCAATAATGCTACAGACCTTCCTATTCTTCCCCCACTAACACAATGACTCTTACACTAGCCTAACTTAGTTTGACAACTCTCAATACACCATCTACAACTCCACTCAACTACACTCTTTCTTCTTGTTACCAAATCTGTTGCAACACATAACATTCACCTAGTTTCTAATCTCTTAAGTGTTCTATTTCTAGATAAATTTTGCCATAGTCTCTCTTGTATTTCTATACACTCACCACATGGTTTTACTCACATTTCAACACTTATCTCACCTGTTACAATGACATCAAAACACAAGCTCCCATACACAACTACTAATACCAAAACAACACTAAAATTTCCTGCACTCACATTAAATTCCCAATCTGTTTTAAATGAGTTTACATAGCTTTTAAGGCTTCAAATACTTATATTCTCTTGCACATTATCTACTAATGCATTATTATTTTACAATACACATTTTTATTCTTAAAAACCTGTTACATTACATATATACACAAGAATACACAATGAGAGTTCTCACCTTGTTTTCCTTCTAGATTCCTTCCTTCTTCTTTCCTTCTTTCTCTACCAGTTTTGACTCAAGTTCTCTACTACTACAACCATACAAATACATTTCAATATACTCTTTTAATACACTAAAACTAACCCTAACCATTAATCAAGCTTAAATGTACATTTTAGGGTTTAGGAATTTATATTACCTTCCACTAGTGCAAGTGCTGTTTGAAGTGGCTCAACAACAATATTTCCAACTCCACCAACAAGCCAAAATCGGCTAGAACAACAAGGAACAACAAGGGTTTAGTTATGAATTTCGTTTTGCATTTAGGCTAGAAAAAGATGGAGTTTTTGGAGATGTTTTTACCTTAGAAGAACAAGGAGACCAAGGTGCCTCTAATGGTGGTGTTGAAACATCAAATGGGATATACCCCCAAAATCGAAATTGCTCCTTTTTGGATTTTGGAAAGGTGGAAGTGTAGCTCTTGGAGAGAGGAACACAATGGTGTAGTTTTTACAATTTTTGGGGAAGGTTTGCTAAGATAACAAGAGGAGAGAAGTGCTAGTTTTTGTGTTTTGTTCTCATTCCTCCATGGAATCGCATGAGGTTGAAGAAAGGAAAAAGAGAGGGTGAGAGGGGCTGCTCCACGTGAGGGAAAAGAGAGAATGGGAATAGGAGAGAATATGTGTGAGTGGGGTTTTTATTAATTGTTTTGTTTGTAAATAAGAGAGTGTGAGTGAGTGTGTGAGAGAGTGTGAGAGAGGGGGGGGGGGGGGAAATAAAGCCCATCGGCTACACCCCACACACACACACAAATTTTACTTTTTATTTTAAAAGTGGACACATAACTCTTGGTTATTTATGTTTCTACCCCACAACTTCCCGTTTTTGACAGTTTTTACTAATCTCTCGTTTTATTGATTTTATTGGTTCTAAAGCTTCACTAATGTTTATTAATGAATATTTAGTTGACTAAAATTGTTACGAGTCTATTTGACCCGCTTAAAGACACGTTTTCCCGGTTACCTCGAAAAACGCGCTTTAAGTTCCGTTAGTGATTTTAATCCATTTTAAGGATCCGTTTTCTTCAGGATTTGTTCCCTTAAATTATTTACACTGACAACGATTGAAGACTGTTGTTGAGGAGCGAGTTGCTGCAGATATTCTAATTGGTCCTCTAAACGCATCTGCTCCTGCAACTCAAGGCATTCATCGAACTCATGAGGCCCCCCACAATATGAGCAATAAATATCCTAAGAATAGGATGATTCACGTTCAAATTGCTCCTCAATCCGTCTCATCTGTTCTATCTCAGGACAATCCTCGAACTCATGAGCCCCTCCGCACTGTGAGCAACAAAGATCAGAGGATAGATACTCATACTGCTCCTCAATCCACCCCATCTCTTTGGCAACATTCAGCTCGAGCTGCAATGGGGGAGTACCATAAGTTGATCTCAATTCTATTAGCATATCCTCCAAGCTGCCGGTACCATATTTAAAGGGTTGGGGATTCGGAGGACTACCATAAGTTGATCTTAATTCATCCAACAACCTATCCAACTCAGATGCCATTATAATAGTTAGAAAGAAAAAATACAAAATAAAGTAAGAATAAATAGATGAGAATAAAAATCAAATAAAAAAAATAAAAATGAAGCTAACAATAGAAAGTAAAAAATTGATAACCATGTTAAAATAAAGAACAAAAGGAATTGTAATTAGAGCTAAATAAAGCAAGAAAACAATAAAAACAAAAATTAACGAAATAACTAAACAAATAAACTCAAAATAAATTGAAAATAAAATAAAACCAAGAAAACAATATAAACTAAGAATAAAATAGAAAACAGAAATTAAAAATAAAATTAAAAAACAAAGAAACTAAAAAAACTGAAATTAAATTAAAATTAAACAAAACAAAACAAATGACAACCAAAGTCAACGACTAGACAAAAGTCAAGTCCCCGGCAACGGCGCCAATTTGCAAACGGGAAAATTTGATCTACTAAAAACTATGAAATTAATCCTAGAAATTAATAAATTAAATCCCTACGGGTTGCAAAATACCCGGTCGCTATAGTAAATTAAGCAAGAAACCGAGGTCAAATCCACGGGGACTATGTGATTAAATCTAATCCTAAGAAAACAGAAAATTAAAGGGTTGTCGGTTGTTTTGGTTTTGAGAATTTAAATAACAAGAAAACTAGTAAATAAGCGAGCAAATAAATTCAATGAAAACTCTATGCGAAATGGAACTCCGGGTCAGGTTATCTTTTTCAACTGTCAGATTATGCAATTCCTGCTAGTTAGATTGAGATGTCGATTGGCAAAATTCCTAAAACTTTTCCAAAGACTAAATCCTAGCCTTAAGAACTCGCCTACAGAACGTACTAGATCTAATCCAGATTTAGCACAACATGAATAGACGGAATAGGCGCGGGGAATTAATGTTTGCACTTGAGGGAAAATCTAACTTATCCAGTATAATTTTCCACAAGTTTACAGGTTAATTGACCTATCTATTTATCACGGATCTGATTAAAATAGACTTCGAGAGCAATTCAACAAATTAGCAAGATTTATTGAAAGTGCAAAGAATAAATTAATCTGTAACAATCGATAAACTTCTCAAACCGACGAGTAGCAGAAATTACAACATCAAAATAGTCAGATAACCATCCCCGGAGTCTAACCCTCTTAGCCGAGCATAATCAAAGAAAAACAAGAAGAGAGTAGAAATCATCTTGATATTAATTCTGAAATTCGCCAGATGAAAGGTTGAGCAGTTGAGTGAATTTGGAGCAGAAATCTTCTTCTCCGGTGTTGAAATAGTCGCGGCGCAGAGAGAATAAAAGAGGTGATGTGTGCAAAATGGTGATTGTTTGATGGATGCCTTTCACTTCCAAAGCCTTCCTTATTTATAGTCAAATTCAAGACTTTCTGTTTGTCCATTGATGGTTTCTTTTAGTCTCTTCAGTTTCATAAAATAATAAAGACCTTCTAGTTCCTTTAAGTTACTGTATTCAATTGTCTTCATCCATTAATAACTCTTGGAAGGAAGTTTCTTTATTTATTTAACTTCATCCATCAATAGCATTGGAAGACTCTGGAGTTACCTGCGCGCTTCTCTCCAATTCTGCTTGTCCCTTTTTTTCTTTGTCGTTGCGGAAATATCATAGAAATATATATAATAAACGTTGTTCCGGACACAACTTCGATAGGGTCTAAACTATTCATATGAGCTCCAATTTGTTCCCTGTTTGTGGCGTTGGAAAGCTTGTGAGGAGATCTATGCATTTCTACCATCAAATCCTGCTTTAAACATATACATTGGCATCAATTCTTGCCCAAAGTAAGAGTCATGAAAAACATATGATAAGTGTGAAAAAGCACATAAAAAGGTTGCATAAATAAGAATTTAGCACCAATAAAACCATATCAATTTCACACTTATCAAATCACCCCACACTTAGCCTTTTGCTTGTCCCCAAGCAAAACTCTCAAGCACAAGTAGAACCGAGCTAATGGAACTCAACAGGAAAGGAAGAGCACAGAAGAAAGGAATTGCTTGCTTAACCATTAAAGGGGGCAATTCAAATTATTCAAAACAATTTATTCTTTCCAAAAACATGAAGTCATTCGGAGCTAACAAATGAGAAACGAAACCATAAGAGTCTTGCCTTTAACCTTGAGCCAATCCACCTTTTTCCTTCACAAACCATAGAAACGACAAGGGGCATGAAGTAAGATCATATTCCATCATACCTTTCAATGCCACATACTCTTGATCCATAAGAGAAATTAATCTGTACTTAGCATAGCATTTACATAAATATTTCAATTAAAGCGCTTTTAATTTCTTTCACCACAGACTTTTCTCTCCACCAATGTAGCAGCTTTGGGTCAACTATCCCAGATCACAAGGACCTTAGGTAGCTAGGTGATAAAGCACCCCAAAGGACTTAATAACCAAGTGGACGAGGCCTGATTTGGATCAGAATTAAAAATAGCATGCTTAGGATCAGCGGAGTACCTTGCCTTATTCTTTTTCAACCATTTCAATCCAGTTCATTCCAAGGCTCAAAGCTAAAAGCAAGGTTCAGATGGAGAATATTCTCATTTTTTTCAGCACTTTCAGAATAAAGACTTCAATTCAGCAATTAAAAACCAGAAAAATTTCAAAATTTTGCACCCCAAGATCAGCTAAGCAACTAAACTTCCTCTATAGCTTCCTTCCAAGTTGAGCAACCACGGCTTAATTTTAACAAATGCAAGAGAAAAGAGCTCAGAGACGCACAAAAAAACAAGCGGCGAATGAGCTTACCCCACCCCTCACTTAGAGTGAAGCAATGTCCTCATTGCTTTGGAAGAATTAACATTGTGCAAGCAATCCAACGGGGAAACAAAATCACACACAACAGTTCAGAGGCGAGCGTGAAAAATTGTTAAGAGAAGAAAAGGTAAGAATACTCCCCAGAGTCCGCTCAGGGTGTGTAGCAAGGCCAACCCCATACTTGAGTTCAGCTAAGCGCTGAAGTAAGCAACCTGAGAAATATAATCTACAAAGCCAGAAGAACTCAAGTGGAACTAGACAAAACCATCAGTAGAAAAATAAGAGCTAAGGCTCTTGCAATAAGCTTAACATCAGCCAACACACACACAAACTAAAAAGAAAAGAGCAAAATAAACAACTAAACTAAGAAAAGGAAAAGAGATACAAACGGGTGGGTTGCCTTCCACCAAGCTGCCCGGAGTTAAAGTCTCTGGCTAGACTCTCACGTCGTTATCCCAGATCAAAAATAAAAGTTGACCATAGTGTCACTGGGAGTAAGAAGTGAACAACAAGCAGGACCAAACCACCTGGATCAAAACAAAACGTTACCACAACAAATAGAATAGGAAAATAAACACTCCACAAATCTTGGTGCTTGAGGAGGTAGTGATGGTAACGATCTTCCAGGCGAAGATGGAGCGGTGGAGGTGTGCTTCCTCAAACTTGAGAATAAAAATATCCTCATCGATGTGGTGAGGCTTGAAGAAAGTGTGATAATGGCACAATGGCAGTGGCTCGTCCTTCTCAAATCCTAAGATGTAAGCATCCTCGTTAGCTCGGGGAAGCTCTGCTGGCTGGTGGATAGGTGGAGAAAGAAGGTCCATGACGTGCGAAGGCTCAAGTGGAACCAAGGGTGGGGAGGGAGGGCTACTGGAGACTTCAACAAATTGCTCCATTGAATTGTTCCCCAACTCCTGCAGGTTACCACCGACAACGATTGAAGACTGTTGTTGAGGAGCGAGTTGCTGCAGATATTCTAATTGGTCCTCTAAACGCATCTGCTCCTGCAACTCAAGGCATTCATCGAACTCATGAGGCCCCTCACAATATGAGCAATAAATATCCTAAGAATAGGATGATTCACGTTCAAATTGCTCCTCAATCCGTCTCATATGTTCTATCTCAGGACAATCCTCGAACTCATGAGCCCCTCCGCACTGTGAGCAACAAAGATTAGAGGATAGATACTCATACTGCTCCTCAATCCACCCCATCTCTTTGGCAACATTCAGCTCGAGCTGCAATGGGGGAGTACCATAAGTTGATCTCAATTCTATTAGCATATCCTCCAAGCTGCCGGTACCATATTTAAAGGGTTGGGGATTCGGAGGACTACCATAAGTTGATCTTAATTCATCCAACAACCTATCCAACTCAGATGCCATTATAATAGTTAGAAAGAAAAAACAAAATAAAGTAAGAATAAATAGATGAGAATAAAAATCAAATAAAATAAAAATGAAATAAGCTAACAATAGAAAGTAAAAACAATTGATAACCATGCTAAAATAAAGAAACAAAAGGAATTGTAATTAGAGCTAAATAAAGCAAGAAAACAATAAAAACAAAAATTAACGAAATAACTAAACAAATAAACTCAAAATAAATTGAAAATAAAATAAAACCAAGAAAACAATATAAACTAAGAATAAAATAGAAAACATAAATTAAAAATAAAATTAAAAAACAAAGAAACTAAAAAAACTGAAATAAAATTAAAATTAAACAAAACAAAACAAATGACAACCAAAGTCAAGGACTAGACAAAAGTCAAGTCCCCGGCAACGGCGCCAATTTGCAAACGGGAAAATTTGATCTACTAAAAACTATGAAATTAATCCTAGAAATTAATAAATTAAATCCCTACGGGTTGCAAAATACCCGGTCGCTATAGTAAATTAAGCACGAAACCGAGGTCGAATCCACTGGGACTATGTGATTAATCTAATCCTAAGAAAACAGCAAATGAAAGGGTTGTCGGTTGTTTTGGTTTTGAGAATTTAAATAACAAGAAAACTAGTAAATAAGCGAGCAAATAAATTCAATGAAAACTCTATGCGAAATGGAACTCCGGGTCAGGTTATCTTTTTCAACTGTCAGATTATGCAATTCCTGCTAGTTAGATTGAGATGTCGATTGGCAAAATTCCTAAAACTTTTCCAAAGACTAAATCCTAGCCTTAAGAACTCGCCTAGCAGAACGTACTAGATCTAATCCAGATTTAGCACAACATGAATAGACGGAATAGGCGCGGGGAATTAATGTTTGCACTTGAGGGAAAATCTAACTTATCCAGTATAATTTTCCACAAGTTTACAGGTTAATTGACCTATCTATTTATCACGGATCTGATTAAAATAGACTTCGAGAGCAATTCAACAAATTAGCAAGATTTATTGAAAGTGCAAATAATCTGTAACAATCGATAAACTTCTCAAACCGACGAGTAGCAGAAATTACAACATCAAAATAGTCAGATAACCATCCCCGGAGTCTAACCCTCTTAGCCGAGCATAATCAAAGAAGAAATACAAGAAGAGAGTAGAAATCATCTTGATATTAATTCTGAAATTCGCCAGATGAAAGGTTGAGCAGTTGAGTGAATTTGGAGCAGAAATCTTCTTCTCCGGTGTTGAAATAGTCGCGGCGCAGAGAGAATAAAAGAGGATGTGTGCAAAATGGTGATTGTTTGATGGATGCCTTTCACTTCCAAAGCCTTCCTTATTTATAGTCAAATTCAAGACTTTCTGTTTGTCCATTGATGGTTTCTTTTAGTCTCTTCAGTTTCATAAAATAAATAAAGACCTTCTAGTTCCTTTAAGTTACTGTATTCAATTGTCTTCATCCATTAATAACTCTTGGAAGGAAGTTTCTTTATTTATTTAACTTCATCCATCAATAGCATTGGAAGACTCTGGAGTTACCTGCGCGCTTCTCTCCAATTCTGCTTGTCCCTTTTTTTCTTTGTCGTTGCGGAAATATCATAGAAATATATATAATAAACGTTGTTCCGGACACAACTTCGATAGGGTCTAAACTATTCATATGAGCTCCAATTTGTTCCCTGTTTGTGGCGTTGGAAAGCTTGTGAGGAGATCTATGCATTTCTACCATCAAATCCTGCTTTAAACATATAAATTGGCATCAGTTCTTGCCCAAAGTAAGAGTCATGAAAAACATATGATAAGTGTGAAAAAGCACATAAAAAGGTTGCATAAATAAGAATTTAGCACCAATAAAACCATATCAATTTCACACTTATCATAGTGCGACTGATAGTTGGGTCTTGATTGTTTAGAGACTCGGAGAAAGAGTCATGCAGTGAAATAACGAAAACGAGGTAAACCAAGATAACCATCTGTTAACGGACAATGATAAATCAAACTTATAAACTTACTCGAAATGAGAACAAGGGACACATAAGGCTAGAGAACATCCTTAATATCAATAGTCGACCTCCTATGCAAGGATGAGACCCAATGTTAGAAAATGAACATAAATCCTAAGTAATGGAAGTTTAGGGGCGACCCGTAAATCGGCAGATACAACGAGATAGGAAATCTCCTAAGTTGTATGATAGCATCGAGGGAGATGCGGCTGACTGAATATTATATATGTATTTATATATGAGTACCTATTATTACTAACCCGAGAGCTGGGTTAGGGGGATTGTGAGTCACGCGTGCAAGGAAGAGGAAGCAACAGAGTGTATGTTTCCGAATCCATGGTCGAACTCCCTTGTTACCGGGCTGTGGGCCACATAGTGGTGCCCTGCGGGGCCGTGTGCCACATAGTGGTGCCCGACTGGAGTAAGACCGGCAGAGCTTACCCGTCTAAAGAGGTAAGCTGGGTATTATGGGATAGGATAGAGGGAACATGAGAGAATGTTTCTAATCCGGTATCGAGATTATAAATGCCCGGTGGTGAGACCTATATATGTCTCTGCTCGGAGGCCATTGAGGCTTAACCTAAAAATATTCAAGAGTAGAATAATTAAGAAACCAGATCGGGACCGGGAGTGTCCAATGATCTAGGAGTCAAGAAAACTACCCGGTGGAGATAGAAAGTTGGTAATTAACTAGAATGAAACTGACTTGAGATACGGTCTCTCAAGGCTGAAGAATAAGGTAGCTGAACTTAACAAGCTGGATGTGACATCTGTGTGGATTGTATTCCTGGATTGGTTGTGGAGTGTTGTGTGAAGGTACATGTATGATGTATTGCTGTATTGCATGATGTTTGAATTAAAATGAACCGCATGCTCTCGACCAAATAGTCGGCGTACCTTCGCTAGCACGCGGGGTATGCGGAAGTCATATTCAGCGTAAGCTGAGCCCCTAGGGGCAACGTTTTTAGTGTGCAGGTACCCGAAGAGGCCATGATCACGGTAAGAGACCGACAACTAAGCTTGGATAGCTAGGAGTGAAGTATAGATAGTAGTGATTTGTACAGGGCTTGTAGCCGGTCACCGTTCGAGAGTGGGACGAGGGGCGATTAAGCATGGGTAGTTGTTAAATATTTGTATTGCTGTGTTATGGAAATGTAAGACCGGAAGGTCATCAATAATGTTGGGAATTGTAAATACTCGGTATAGTATTAAATGGAGATTGTATTGTATATCATGGGATTGAAGGTTGTATTTGGTTTGAGAATTGAAATGGGGATGGAATGTATCATTTGTATAGTGTACTCGGTAATGACCCTTCAGACCGATAGTGTGATGAGTTGCTTGTTTGGAATTGGCCTTGTTAGTCACTTGGGTGGCTAACGGCATTGTTTCACCCCCGGTCATATTAGAATTTCCGCTTCTTGTGTATTGATAATGGGGACAGGTTAGGAGTAATGGTGTGATTACCGGTAGGGGTGTTACAAAAAGTGGTATCAGAGCGAAGTATCGCTCTGATGGTCTAAATACCGAGTCTAGGAAAATACCGAGTTAGGAATTAGAGACTTAGGGCTAAGGGTTGAGTGTTAGCGTGTGAGGTACGCTAGATAGGAACTTCCAGTGTGACCTGGATACCTACATAACCACCCCCGCCCTCTGCAACCCCGCTATAAGTTGGGGAAAAGAACGCCAGAGAGTTGGAAAGACCTCTCACACACGGGTTAACCCGATCTGGCAGTTGTAAAATAAATCTTATAAGAGAAAGAACCAGTCATACGGTAGAAACCAAGAACTGGAAATCCCGAAGACGGTTCCTGTCTCAACGGCAATAACCGTACTGAACAGCAGTAGATTGAGGATCCCAACCAGAAGATAACTAAATTTGCGGCACCATGGGGCGACGTGCTTCGCAGTCGCGAGAACCATGTGCAGCCAACGAGAAGAGAAGCATAACTACGCAATGAAGCGGGAAGTGGAGTAACAAAACCCGAGACAAGAGAGTCTACGGATTGCAAACCATGATAATACCATTAACGGTATACAACCCAACTAAGGACTTAGTCAAGGATAGATAACTACAAACCTACAACGCCAAAGGGCGGTAATACCCAAATAACATAGTTCGGACAACTATAGGAGTAATCATTAAGCTTACACTAATAGGACTACTACGTAGTTCCCAAGGATCCAATAAACCTCGGTAACCACCGCCAAGTGAGGGAACGAGCTATGGAGCAAGGTACATAGAGTACCACAAAGGTCGGGAAGCACCCGAAAGCTCGAAAACCTTGTCAAGAATACTGAGAGATTACTCAGCAATTGACCACTAAGATCAAAATGGATGGAAGAGCCAATAAAACCACCAAGTATGGATGGGAAACAATACCGCAATCGGTATAAGGTAACCTAAAAACCGACGTACCCGCGCACTTGCCAAGGCAAGTGCAGCGACAACAAGACAAGTTGGAGGACGTTAAATGACTAACAAGTAATTACTAAGTACCACTATGGAGATGGAAGCAATCATAGGATCGCCAATCCTAAGAACTTGAAGAATCAACCCTGGAAAGGCCTAACGGCCTGACCATTACATTAACGAACATACCAGTCAGCAGGAGGCTGTACTTGGTCAAAGACCTTAAGCATGGCAACGCCATGAAGATTTTCTTTCAAACTCAAAATTTTTATTTCAAAACCTAGAACTTTTCTTTAAAAACCACAACCCTTTTCTTTTAGACCTCAGTTTTTGAAACCAAACTAGAAGAATCACGGTGAGTATCATAGAATGATACAAGAGGAGTTGACAATAGAATACTTCACCTAGGCGTGTGACGAGCACTACGAGTGTACCCAAATACGGGATGTGGGATGGCCGCACTCCGAAGGAGCTTGCGGGCCTGACAGACCCTTTGTGAGTTAGTCAGGTAAGTGGTAACATACCAATAAGGTACCCCACGTATGTATACATGTAGTGTACGAAACACGGGAAGTAGTCAGCTCCGTTCTACAGACCATAAGGTAAATTTAAACCAAAACAGTTGGACACCTTGAATGATCGAAGAACCCACGTAAGCTTATAAAGCTAAAGGAGTCAAAACTTACTCCAAGAGGATGATGAAGAGTTATGAAAGTGCGAGAAGCACTAGTAGTTGACTAGAGACATTGGATATGTCTCAAGAATTTGAAACTAAAGCATGAAATAGCCGGAATGGATACCCGGTCTAAACATAGTGAGGCAAATGCCTGATGAAAACACATCAATGTTCAAAGAACAAAGTGAAATACCCAGAGTGATCATCTATGGTACCGGAGGATACCGTTCACCACCGAAGGAAATACCAAACCGGTTAAAACCATAAAAGAAGTATCCATAGTCTACCCTGAGAACGGGAGACGTTATAACCCTAAATGGGACAATGCTGAGTAAACCTAACATACTCTTTTGTTAGCCAAAGGTAATGGCATAACTTAGCATCACCAGGAGCAATCCTTGGAGGGTGTAGAACTACATGTCGTGATAAAAACACAAGAATTACAGCGAACACTCGGATAGAACACTGAAGGGATCCCACTTACCAAGGGATACCCTAAATTAATAGATGATATCAATCAACACCAAGAGACTTAAAAAGGGTACCCAACAGACGGAAGCGTGATGTGATGACCCCCTCATGGATCCCGCTAGTACCTCCAAGCAATTTGACGGCATACGGAGTAAACCAATGCTGGTGATCAGCCTAAGATGAGCAAAGCTCTAGGCAACATGGCTAGTAAGCCAGAAACCCATTACAATACAAATTCAACGGTCACAAAACCATTGTGAATCATAGGAAGAGTTGCCAAGAACAACATCAGTAAGATTGTTTAATAAACAACGAGCAGAGATACCCCTCGTTATTGTGATACCGCAAAAGCGGAGAACATACGGATCCCAAAGAAGAGGATACCATCAATAAATGTCAGAAAATATATCTCTTTCCAAACTACTAATGTAGTGAAGCTTGAGCATAAAATTATCGCCAAGCAATGTGTAAGATAAGCTTTGATAGCAATTATTGAAAACCAAGGAGTAATCGGTTAAAAAGAAATAGCACATGTGAAGATGTGAAGGGGAAAATCAATGACGCTCAAGAGCTCAGAGGAATAAAAGGATACCATATTCGGTAATCAGCCAAATAAATGGTGAACCATTGTATAAATGGAAGAGGTACATGAGCAGAAGCTAAGGTAATAGCGGATGCCATGAAACCAATGTCGTAAATAAATGTGAACATGGTGCGCAGCAAGCAACCAATACATATGAAAAAGTCACGCAATGATATAGAGTTGATGAATAAAGATGGTAGACAGTCCGAGAAACAAGAAGGAAACAATGTTTATTCCTATTGCTATCTCACAAGAGATTTACTGCCCAGAGGTTTACGCCTCTGCACTCTGTAGGACTGAGTGTTTTGGTATTGCACTTGTGCAGTAATGATCGAGTGGGATAGCTAGAGGTTGGGAAGATGGCAATTGTGTTAAGAGTAGAGAAATTTAGAAGTAAAGAACACTTGTAATTGAACCAGTAGGTGGGCATAGTCCTAACCACTGGTAATAGAGGAAGCACTACAATTAGGTAGTGCTTTATCTCAACCGACAATAAGTCAGAGGAACCGTGAATAATCATGGGAGTACGAACAATATAACATTGATTCCAAAAGAGCTGGATAGAAGCCTATAACTCATTGAGTCCGGGCGTACGGTAAAAGAAACCTACCGCTGTTGATTAATAACTTGGTTCCCAAGATAAAGGGATAAAAGGATAGTGTATAACACATTAAGGATAACGAGAAGGATAAGTAAACCCTAGGTTATCAGGGTCGCGCAGCAGAAGCTAGTGGGCCCAAATTCTAAAGGTTTAATACACCTAGTGAATGAATGGATAATTATCAATCCTTGAAGCCTCTAAGGCTAGAACCGAACCCGGTTAAGAGTTAAATAAACTCCGATGGAAATTCTTAGTGCAGGGACTAAACCAGTAAATTAGTTAAGACCCTTTGACCAGAATACATTATATAATAGGCTGCTTGGAAGTTGACTTACTCCGGGACGGCTAAACGCCTTAGACCTATGTCCAATGTTGACACATGGTAGATTACATGGGCGTATCCCTTTTTAAGGGGGGTAGAGCGAAAATCGCGAAGTGTATGTTCACGTGGTAAGGGCGTAACTACTATGCGCATAGCGCAAGAGAAATTGTTTGATGATGGGTACTTATTTTACATAAACATTTGTACTCACTCATTGGGGAAACTATGATTATTTATGAAATTTGAAGTGAAAGGATTATTAATTATGAGAGATTTGAGGTGAATGGAGTAGAGAAACTCCATGGGGAATGAGAACCCCGGTGGTATATGCCTATTCGAGATTAGACATAGTATCCAAATATTCGATTTGGGATCAGACATGGTACGAGTGATTATTTGGGAGATTTGTTGAGAATAAATCAGTACGAAACCGATGTTGAACCTAGTGGAAATCGAGTCCCCTAGGTGACTCAAGTTGATTGTTTTTCTTGTAAATGATTGGGGATAGTATGAGATATGAGCCGGTATAAACTAGTCTGGAGATATATGTATGTTTGAGGAAAATTGATGAGTATAAATCGGTATGAAACCGATGTTGAATCTAGTGGGATTGAGTCCCCCTAGGTGAATTGATCGACTTTATTTGGAATGAATGGAGGATAGAAACCGAATGGAGTTACAACACGTATTGAATTTCTAAAGTAAGTATTTGGAGACAATGGAGGATGATTGATGGACCGAGTCCTATCGTTTGGAGATGCCTTGCTTTGTTTTTATGACTAGAATGATTAAGAAGGTAGGAAATGGTAAATGATTGAAATACCTGGATGTTTGAAATGGAAGTATGAAGTCGCACTTGATTTACTGGTGATCAAGGGAGATGGAACACAAATTGGGGCGGAGAGATTGTTCATCACTGATGCTGATCACATCGGGGTTGAATGATTCTTGAGGCTCCCTGTAAGTGGTCATAAGTAATCTTGCTAGGATAAATGCAGTAAGCATATATTGGGTTAGTGTGGAATTGTACTGTTACGTAAGCTTGTGTTGTACTGGCATGTACACACGGTTAAATTGCACTATGATAATCATTTGGTGTTGCACCGGTATGTGCATGGTTGATAATTGTTTTGCGTTGCACTGGTATGTGCACGGGGTAAATTGTTTTGTGAGTACTAATGCGTACGCACGTTGCATGGTACTGGAATGTATGTTGTGTGGTGTTAGTAGGCACCCACGGTTGTCAAATTGCTTGTTAACTGATTTGGTGTGTACTGGTATGTACACACTGGCTGGACTGACTTTGAGCCTGTAGGGTATAGAGATAATGACCTCGGCACACGATATGTCTAAATGACTAACGATATTAGACTCACCAACTTTGTGGGCAAAGTTCTTTAAGGGGGGTAGATTGAAATACCCCAAACTTAAATTGGGTGATTAAATTACTCTAATATGATATTTGAGGGCCTAATAGTGCCTAATGAATTTTGGTAAAAAGGAATATCCAAAAGAAATAAGAAAACACTTAAAAAGCGAAAAATGCTAAATTGAGCGTTAAGTGACCCTAAGAGGAATACGACCTCGACAAGAGTATTAAATGAATTTACAAGGCTTAATAAGGCCTAAATAAAATATGGGAACAATTCCCGAAGAAAACGGATCCATAAAACGAGTTAAAAAGCTAATAAAGCTTTAGCGCACGTTTTTTGAGGAAACCCGAAAACATGACTTTAAGTGGTCAAACGAACCCGTAAAAAATTATAGTTCATTAATAACTATAATTAAACATTAATGGAAGCTTAATAGCCATTAAAATTAAAGAAACGAGAAAATTCCGGAAAACGGCGCGGTTAGTGAATAGTGCTAAAACTGGGTAAATTAACAGTGTTTTCTGTAAAAGATGAAAAACGCTCCAGTGTGTTTTTATTAGCGGGCCGGTTTATTAGTGTAAATAGCCTCCTCACACATGACTAGTTAACTAATTAAAAGGTCAAAAAGCAATAAAGTAATAAGTGGAAAAAGTAACTTATACCCCCACCCACACTCTCTCTCCTCTCATTCTTTCCTTTCCTCACGTGAAGCTCCTCTCTTCCTCTCTTTCCTGGCTCGTCTTCTTCCTCACGGTAATATGCAGCTCCTCTTGGACTTCCATGGCTACTCCACTCTCTCTCTTCATGCCCAAGCTTCATTCAAGCTCCAAATCAAAAACAAATTACATATTTGAACTCCTCTCATCATCATATATCATTCTCTCTTTTCAAAATCCTAAAATAATGAAGTTCATATCCATGGGTTTTCCCCATTTGAAGAGAAAGCACATCATCTTGTAGCTTAGAGTCCCTCTCTCTCCTAAGGTAAAAAATTTTCATTGAAAACTCATTTTGGTTCTCCCTCCTTTGTGACCAATTTTTACCCCTTGTAATGCCTTGTTTCTTCTTGATTTTGAGCCTCATTTCAAAACCTCCAATGGTGGAGTAGTTCCCTTCTTGATTCAAGGGTGAGAACCCCTCTCAAAAATCTCCAAAGGTAAACCCTAACTTTGTGTTTTAAGCCCTTTAATAAAATTGAATTAGCTTCTAGGGTTTAGATGATTAATTGAATGCATTTTTGTGTTTCATGAATGTTGGGATGGAGTTTGGTAATCCGTTACCCATTTGACCAAAATTGAGAAGAGGAAGATGAGAGTTGAAAGGGAACTTGGAAACTTAAGGTAAGAAATCTACCTCATTGCCTATATTAATTGTTCTAGAATTTGGGTTGGGGGGAAAATAAAAGATGAGGAAAAATCTGGAGCAAATTGTGTGTTTGTTTGAGGTTAGGAGGAATTGTGAACTTGTGTTGATTTAAGGGCCTAAGTGCCAATACATTTGAATTTGGAGCTATATTTTGTTTGGATAATTTTGAGTTATACTATGTGCTGGTAGGACCCTTGTAAGGGTGTGGCTAGATTAGGAATGAAAAGGATGAGAATTGATGGTTTTGGACATGTTAGGTTTATGGGGAGGTTATGGCAAAATTTTGGTAGAAAAATAAGTGTTTTAAGATGACTTAGTGAATTGGAGAACTAGGTGCTTATAGTGTTGAGTATAATGGTTTAATATAGCCTTGAAATGGTATTTGGAGAACTAGGAGAGGAGTATCAAATATTTAGCAAATAGCTTGTGAGGAACTTGGGATTTGTAGAAAAAGAGTTGGGGTTTATGACTTGTGAAACAAGGAGTGAACTGGGTGTAGATAATGCAATTGTCTAGGAGTGAATTGGAATGTTCAATAAGAGATTTGGTAAGTTTGGAGGAGGTAGCAAGTGCCAAGATAAGTTTAGGAAATGCACAAGTGTGCAAGATGCAAAATGAGATTGGAAAACTTGTGAAATTGAGCAAGAATTGGGTGGTGGATTAAACCAATGATTTGGAGTGGTTTAGAGCATGTTTTAGGGTGTTTAAACATGTAGGAACACATGTGAAAGATTGTGGAATGAGTGGGAGAAGATTGAGGTGAATTTGGAATTCAAAGTAGATGATTAATAGGGGTTCTACAGCCGACCTACCCAGGCGACCTACCCTAGACTGGGTCGGTCGGGCTGAATTCTGTACGCGGGTGCTTTCTGTAGCCGACCCACCCAGGCGACCTACCCAGAGTGGGTCGGTCGGCCTTTATAAAAAAAATTAAAAAATTAATTAATTAAAAATTTAATTAGATAAATATATATAAATACATATAAATATATGTATATATATATACATATATATACATAACATATATATGTGCATGAGTAAGGCGTTAGTGCTAAAGTAAGGAAGGTAAGAAAATTGTGAATATAATGAACATTAAGTTAACCGAAATAACGGAGTAAGTACGGGGGTAGCAATTATGTACGTATTGTAATGCTTAGTATTAATTGAATCATTTGACATGTAGTCATTGGTTCGAGAATAAGGATCGAGGAACAAGAGTGAACCAAAGGAACAAGGGAACACCCGTAAAGTAAATTCTGGTAAAAGGTATGATTTCCTCATGCTCTGTATCCTAACTTGGTTACCCCGATTTGTGTGCTTGTTTGATTGTGTGATCACCTAACAAGATAAATGCACGAATCGGATTGTGTGCACTTAATAGTGCTTGTATTGTATTACTGTTTGCTGGATTGAATTTAAACCAAGTTTGTATAATTCATAAAATGGATGAATGATGAATGAGTCGCTTGTATGTGATTGTGTATCGTAGTGCGACCCATAGTTGGGTCTTGATTGTTTAGAGACTCGGAGAAAGAGTCATGCTGTGAAATAACGAAAACGAGGTAATCCAAGATAACCATCTGTTAACGGACAATGACAAATCAAACTTATAAACTTACTTGAAATGAGACAAGTGACACATAAGGCTAGAGAACATCCTTAATATCAATAGTCGACCTCCTATGCAAGGATAAGACCCAATGTTAGAAAATGAACATAATCCTAAGTAATGGAAGTTTAGGGGCGACCGTAAATCGGCAGATACAACGGGATAGGAAATCTCCTAAGTTGTATGATAGCATCGAGGGAGATGCGGCTGACTGAATATTATATATGTATTTATATATGAGTACCTATTTGTTACTAACCCGAGAGCTGGGTTAGGGGGATTGTGAGTCACGCGTGCAAGGAAGAGGAAGCAACAGAGCGTATGTTTCCGAATCCATGGTCGAACTCCCTTGTTCCGGGCCGTGTGCCACATAGTGGTGCCCTGCGGGGCCGTGTGCCACATAGTGGTACCCGACTGGAGTAAGACCGGCAGAGCTTACCCGTCTAAAGAG
This sequence comes from Limonium bicolor, assembly GCA_023374045.1. Lineage (NCBI taxonomy): Eukaryota > Viridiplantae > Streptophyta > Magnoliopsida > Caryophyllales > Plumbaginaceae > Limonium > Limonium bicolor. The sequence continues at coordinate 54,534,089 of CM041778.1, forward strand.
GTAAGTTGGGTATTATGGGATATGATAGAGGGAACATGAGAGAATGTTTCTAATCCTGTATCGAGATTATAAAAGCCGGTGGTGAGACCTATATATGTCTCTGCCCGGAGGCCATTGAGGCTTAACCTAATAATATTCAAGAGTAGAATAATTAAGAAACCAGATAGGGACCGGGTGTCCAATGATCTAGGAGTCAAGCAAACTACCCGGTGGAGATAGAAAGTTGGTAATTAACGAGAATGAAACTCACTTGAGATACGGTCTCTCAAGGCTGAAGAATAAGGTAGCTGAACTTAACAAGCTGGATGTGACATCTGTGTGGATTGTATTCCTGGATTGATTGTGGAGTGTTGTGTGAAGGTACATGTATGATGTATTGTTGTATTGCATGATGTTTGAATTAAAATGAACCGCATGCTCTCGACCAAATAGTCGGTGTACCCTCGCTAGCACGCGGGGTATGCGGAAGTCATATTCAGCGTAAGCCGAGCCCCTAGGGGCAACGTTTTTAGTGTGCAGGTACCCGAAGAGGCCATGATCACGGTAAGAGACCGACAGCTAAGCTTGGATAGCTAGGAGTGAAGTATAGATAGTAGTGATTTGTACAGGGCTTGTAGCCGGTCACCGTTCGAGAGTGGGACGAGGTGCGATTAAGCATGGGTAGTTGTTAAATATTTGTATTGCTGTGTTATGGAAATGTAAGACCGGAAGGTCATCAATAATGTTGGGTTTGTAGATACTCGGTATAGTATTAAATGGAGATTGTATTGTATATCATGGGATTGAAGGTCGTATTTGGTTTGAGAATTGAAAAGGGGATGGAATGTATCATTTGTATAGTGTACTCGGTAAAGACCCATCAGACCGATAGTGTGATGTGTTGCTTGTTTGGAATTGGCCATGTTAGTCACGTGGGTGGCTAACAGCATTGTTTCACCCCCGGTCGTATTAGAATTTCCGCTACTTGTGTATTGGTAATGGGGACAGGTTAGAGTAATGGTGTGATTACTGGTAGGTGGTTTACAAATACATGCAAGTCATTTTTTTTGTAAAGCTATAAACAAGCATCATAACATAATCATAACAAGTATTCATACAAGGACAACAAGGTCACACAGAACAAGACTGCAGAAGGTCAAGTTATATGTCCGGTAATTGCTTGATAGTAGTCAGATCCCACACAATGGGACTAACATGTATATAAGAGTACTTCAAAACATTGGAGGTATAGTGACCTCGTTAAACTCTATCTCCATAGAGTAAATTGGTCGGGTATGATAAAACCTTAGACGAGATGGGACTTCGTATGAGTAGGTGGGTAATAATTCCCTCAGAAGATAACGTAGTTAACTCCTGTACTTAAAAGAGGTGGGTATCGTACCCTCAAGAGAAATGAAGCCTTTCTCCCAACTTAAAAAATGTTCCGGTACAGTCCTGGTGAGTGGACATAGAGTGCACCCAAAACTTCCGTCGCGACGTATATTGAAATAGGAGTCAACCTGAGACAAGTACACTCCTGTAGCATGCATGGCCAGATCCATCTAGGCTCCTCGCTTCTCGTAGCATAGTATTGTTAGGTGTCACACAAGGACGTTAACAAGAACACAATGTGTATTGTCAGTTATCACGATTAGGATAACGACGTTCGTTATAAAGTGAAGTTAGTGAGAAACTTGAGTACAAGTTCTCGGTATAATAATACGCAGGTATTTAATCCACTGGTAATGTAGTGTTGTATGCGTGGAACATACACGTTACAGTTAGTATCCTCACGCACATAAAGTAACACAACAATGCACAAGAGTAATACAACATTTTACATATAATTATCTTGGTCGTTAATTCAAACAACAGATAGCACCAAGCCGGTATAATCCGGTAGCAAGCAGGCTGCAAGAATTCCATACCGTTCACCGTAGACTGTACTTGTTTAGTTCCCGGTCAACGTCTGGTCAAACAATGTCCTAGAATAGGTTTAACTGAGAGTGTTAATTTATGTAACTCTCGTATAATAATTTTATTGATTCATGAAACGATTTCATATTCGTTTTTTTTTTATGTGAGGTTTATTTCTTTACACTCAGGTAGTTTCTTTAACCTCTTATCCTTATTATTAATTAAGGTATTTATATATTTCCAAATCATGTAGTCTTAATTTATAAAACTTATATTGTGTGGTAATTTCTTTCAATTACCTTATGATTGGATGTATAACTTATTTGTTATTCCTTGTGATTTATTTCTAAATCCTTTAATGTAATATATATATATATAATATATATATATACATATATATCATGTATTATTTATGTTACATGTTTATAATTGTCTAGTCGACATAACAACTTAATAATTCTTAATTATATTTATATGTCACGCATGGACATAATATTCTTATAATTTCTTCATATTCTCCACTTAATCGCAATTATATTAATTGGTTATAATTAAATTCCTTATAACTATGTAACCCATAGTTTTAATTCCATAATCCCCTATATCCATTTCCTTTTTGATTTATTTGAAAACCTTAAATGTATAAGTTTTATGCACACATATTATTTATGATACATATTTATAACTGTCTAAATGACATAACAACTTAATAAATTCTCCAATTTTATTTACATGACATGCATGGGCATATTCTCCCATACCTATTGTTAATTACAAACTAACCCCAAATAACATTATTTCTTTTACAAGTAAATTACTTGTACTTGTATGTCACATAGTTTTAATTTCATAAGTCCTTAAATCATAATTTTCTTTTTTCTAAATTTTCTAAATATCCATATAGGACCTACAAATATTTTTAATCTCATAAATACATCATACTTTCGGTTATTATATTATAACCTCATTTATTTCATAAACTTTACATTATACTCCAAAATACATTATATTACATAGTTTTATTTTCTTAATTAATTATTCACTAAACCACCACTAAAATTTGGTATTCATTATTTGAACACCTTAACTTTATAAATCACCAATTAGCCACATTAATTTTCGGCTATGCCATATAATTTCTTATAATTACATTTTAACCCCAAAACTTTATATAAATTATATATTCGCTTATAAACTATAGTTTTTATATTTAATTTCCTTAATAACCAAGTGGACACTTATATTTCTACAAATTATGATTTCGCCCCATATAAAATTTGGTTTTACATTTAAAATTCCTTAAATTACATAATCACCCCAAACAAACTTTTATAAACTCATTATTTTATGTCATTAATTATTTTAACCCGAAGTTTCTGGTCAACACTTTGACCAAAGTCTAATTTCATACTTAATACATTAATATACCCACAAACTTATATGATCTCGGTTTTACACACATCTTTTCCAAAAATTACAAAATAGCCCCAAACTTTATAAATTGTTATTTTAAATACTAACCACTTATTTAATTCAACCAAATTCATAATATTTATTCTCACCCCATATTATATTTTAATTATGCCAAGGACACATTTTATTCTCGGTAATTACATTCCTTTCCCCAAACTTTATAAAAATTAATTTTTACCACATAACTTATTAAACTAGTCATTTAAACACTAGTAAATATTTTTTAACTTACCCAAAATCCATAGTATGTATTTATATACATATATAGCTCATTAAAAACTATTCTTCACCATTTAAATTCGGCAATATACTAATATATCACCATATAGTTTCTAAAACTTGATTTATAACTTATAATAATTATACATAAATACATATGAGTCATGTAACTCATGTAAAAATTATTTTAATGTCTTAGATTGATTTTTAGCTCAAAAAGGAGCATATTTTCCCTAGACAATTCGGTATGAAAAATTATTTAACCTAGGTAACTTTTGTAACATAAAATGTGTCTTAAGGTAATAAGCTTACCATATATATTATAAATTATATTTTTGGTATGTATTACCATATAGTTTTGGTTTTAAATACTTAAAAAGGTGTACATAATTTTTGTACAATTTTTAAGAGCTTAAACAAGCTTAAAACAATAAAGATTTGCTTAGTAAACTTACTCTTAATAAAGGATGATTAAGTACTTGAACTCCTATTGAATTCCCAAGCTTCCTCCAATGGAGATTGATGTTCCACTTCGGTTTCTATGCAAGAGAGGAAGGGGTTTAGGAGTTAGATCTTAACAAAATCTTAAGTAGATTTATAGTATAGTTTTCCAAGGATTTACCTTAGGTATTTTACCTTACATTTTCAGCATTTCTAGGAGAGATGGAGCATCAATTTTACTTCATGAAATTGATGAAGAAAGTAGCTTTAGAAGATGTAGAATTTTGGATACACATAAAATGTGTCTTAAGGATTTTCAAGCATGAAACATACCTAAGATGATCTTGGATGCTCCTTGGATTAATGTTGATCGATTTAAGACCACTTCCTTGGTGTATAAATTGATGCCGAAAACTTGTAGTTGTGCTAGGAAGTTTTTTGCTTCAAGACTTGATGAGAAGTGCTAGGAAATCACCTTAGAAATGAAGATAGAAGTTAAACCTTCATTAATGGACTTAAGAGCTTCAAAGGAAGAAGATGAAAGGAGAAGAGAGAGCTTACCACAACCGATTGCAATGGGTGAAGAGAATGGGAATGCAACCGTGTAGTTAAGCTAGGTTTGTTTGGAATTGATTTGTTTATTTTAACATCTTCATGTGGCATGTTAGGTAAGGCTTTGTTAATTGTTTTTCTTTTGATTTCAAGCTCAAAAACTCCTTCAATTACTGCCTACTTTCGGCCATTTGAGGAGACAAGTCAATGTGGAATAAATCATGGAGACTAAAGGACAAGGTAAGTTAGGTATGTCTAGTTTTCTTTTGAATTTAAATGTTAAATGTTGTCTTCTTTCTCCCTTGTAGGCTCACAAAATGGAGCTGATTCTAGGCCCCTTCAATCGGCACTTAGCTGTTTTAGACAAGCATGGAATGGTCTCTTATATTAACAAGTCAATTTCCTAGATCCAGATCTAGATCTAGCCTTTTCATTTAAAATTTCTACTTTTGCCAAGCTAACATGCTCCTGTTTTTATGCAGATTTTCGACAGCATGGGAGTCAATTTAGGCTATTATTAACTTGACATTATATTATACAACATGTGGAGTGATGACACATAAAGTTTCAAGTCATAAAATAAGGCATTATCATGTTATATACCTTACAAAAACGCCACAGCTATTTTAAGTGGGGGTTGATTTTTAATTTGATTCTTATCACACTATATTGTATTAAGACCATATTGTAACATGTTATAAGTTACAACATTTATTTGGTACATTTATACCAAGGTAAAGATGAAAGTTTTCTAAGGAAAAATGCTGATTTTATACTACTTTTTGAATAGAATTTCGGCCACACTTGTGCTTATGATTTAGCACTTACTTTGATTGATTTATATATATGGTCAACCTATCCCTATTTAGGATTCCCAACTCGTGGCTCCTCAAAATCTTCAAGGTAATAGTAAGAAGAACGCGTTTTTATGACACCCGAAGGTGCGTTTTTGTGCTTTTAGGATATTCTAGAAAATTAGTAGTCGCTACGAGTTCCAAGTGTTTTATAACCATTTTATAGTCAATAATGATATATTAAGGTGTTACATTGAGTTATATGGGGTTATATCAACTCATGACACAATTTTCCGGGCTACCGGGACACTCCCGGGCAAAATAGGAGCGTTAAGAAATTTCCCGAGGATTTTGTTGAATTTTGAAAAGGTAGCTCGAGGGTTCTCTTTAGAATGATGAATAATGATGTTAGGAACTCTAAGAATGAATTATATATGAGTTCTTGCCACCTCGGCACTTCTCTGGGGCATTCCCGGGGGTTTATGGGGCCCCCATCGGGTTATTTCAATCTACCCCCTTAAAAAGGACTTCGCCCCGAAGTCTCATATCTAAGTTCAAATGGTTGTGTGGGAAAAAGTTCCACTAAGCATCCACAACACAATTCTATTTTAGGGATCAAGTCCCAAGTTTCACTACTTTTCAGTTCGTAGTATATATTCAATTATAACATACAGTATAATGAACATGAAGGGTCATCACCAAAAATAACTTTAGTGCAGTGCAACGTCGTGCACATAATTCATTCATAGTAGTGTAGCATAGTACAGATCATGCAAACAAAGAGTCATTCCATATATTGTAACGTAGTACACATAATCACGTAGTACAAAGTACTTCAATATAGTGTAACGTGGTACACATAATCCATCATGCAGTGTAACGTAGTACACACACATTAAGAGTTCATGAATCACCAAAGTCATCTTGAAACTGCAATCACAGTGCAACAGTACAACGAAAGTGTACTTCCATGCTAAAAATGCAAACCGTAGTAGGCTCTCCCCCCCTTAAAATAAGGGTACGCCCACGTACCCTAGACTATATAGCTAGTCGGTAAATAGTGAAGGATATTCACTTCTTTTTTTTGAACTTTTGATTAGTTTAAAAATAGCCTCTCTAAATACCCTAAATTAATTTAAATTAATTTAGGGGATTTCTTTTATTAAAAAAATTAATTATGATATGGAATAATGAATATTAGATTATTATATGGAGTTGTGGAATTTATTTAGGGGTTTTCTTCTATTTAACCCTAATTATATACATTATTATATAGTATTATGAATTTAATAATAAGATTTATAAGTCAATAAATCTTGGGAAAATTATTAAACCCTCCAATATATTATAAAGATTTTAGGAAGTGTTGGAACATTGTTTTGAGATATGAAAGTCAATATAAAATTCTAGAAACCTTAAAGCTTATTAAGCCTTGCTAGAGTTGACTTTTTGAGAATGGTCAAACCAGGTCATGAAACCTATACCAATAAATAGGTTATGGAAAACCATGAAGATCGATAAAAAGAACGTCAAAAACGGATCATCCTAGCCAAAGTTATGCTAGTTTGAAGTTTAGAGCCAAAATTTCATAAAGTGCCACGTGTCAGCCTCTCGTGCGTCCCAACACTTAGCAGATTTTTACCTCCTTGATTTTCTCCAGCAAACAACCATTTTGACCTAACTTGTGACGGCCATAACTCTCTCATTACTTCGAATTTTCCAGTGCCGTCTTCACCACTCTCTTCTCCTTAATTCCCTCTTTACATTCATAACTCATACAAGCCCTAACTCCATCCACATCAACGGGAAAATCGTTCTCAAGTTGGCACCTTTCACAGTCGTAACCCAGATTTACAATTTCCTTCGAATTGAGGTAAATTCGTCTAGCCATAAATCCTTCGTTTCTCAACCAAATTTTGTTTTCTTTAGCTCGTTGTGTAGATCTCTACCCATCTACAATTCTTACGTTTATGCCCAAGCCTGAATCATTACCGTTTGGAAGTTATAGTCGCTCAAAGTTCCGGATTTTTCAGCACATAAAATCATACCGAAACAGAGAGGTAAACTCGTGTTTTGTGACTTCAATTTCTTTCTGTGTGATGCGAGTTAGGATTAGTGCTTGCTATCATTGTGTAGATCTAAGTTTCATCTTTCTAATGAGCCCGAAAACAAAACCTAACTCGATCTGTGCAATAACTTATAGATCCTCGAAGTGTGCTTCCCGAACTGGTCGGAAGTTCGAATTTTTCCAGAAACCCGATCTCGAAATCACTTCGATTCGAGCAATTCCGGTGAGCTTTCTTCAATTCCTCCGATTATGCTAACCGGTTTTACAATTCCGACCTAACCCATGTTTCAATTGTGTCAATTACGTACTATATTAAGAGAATTTGATAGATTTGTATTCGAAATCAACCCTGGAACCGATATGAACCCTAACCTTCGAATTGAATTCGAAACTCGACGATTACTGCATGATAATTGGGGAAACTAGCATCATTGGAACCGAAATTGTATTACGAATCCATAGAAACAAGAATCACGTGATTTCGTTCTGTAGATTGTGAGGAATTGACGAATTAGTACTCGGTGTGATAACAGGGGTCGCTGAAGAACTCGCGCAACACGGGCCGTCCGATCTCAGTTAATAGAGATGGACGGCCACGATTAAAACACACGATTTTAAATGTATAAGTTTTTATATTGTTTCCAGGAATAAACCCTAACTTGTTTAATTAATTTAAGTACCTTCCCGAATGTATTTTGACTTGAAATTTTAACCATAGATTCCTTATTTTATGTAGTTTATTTTGATGTAAATTATTAAGGATTTGGAGTTTTTAAACATAAGTTATGATTTTTACAAGTTACGGCGTTTCTGGAATTATCTGGCTAAATGAAAAAGATATTCTTATGAAATAAAAATTTTATAATGTGTCTAAAATGTTATAGTTACTGTATATTAAATTTGGGAATTTTTGGGCAATGGTAAAGGGTTTTAAAAATTATGTTTATGAGTTTTTCATAAGAATAACCTATAATATAAAGTTTTTAATGTAATCAAAATTAAAGTAAGGTTGGTTAATGGACTTTTAAGCTGGGGAAAATAAAGGGAACTAAATTAACATTTTATAACAGTAAGTTTATAAATGTTTTTGTATTAGTTTTTAAGAGAAAAGAAATTATTTACATATATGTATATATACTTACTTAAGTAGAAACTTATATAAATTAAGGAGTTTAATTGTCCTACGTTTTATTTACTATATTATATGGGAGTTAATATTATTAATTAAACTAAGGAATATATATATATATATATTTCTATACATATATATAAACAGAATAAAATAGTAACTTAGAGTAAAGCAAGGAACTAATAAATTAACATTTATAATAACTAAATATTATAAGAGCTAGTATCCTAAGATATAGTTAAAGGAAATACTTCATAGAACATACATGGGATGCAGTTAGTGATAAGATAGTTTTAATATAATAAGTTACGTAGGGAATGTCTTAATTAAATTCTAATACAGGTATACTTATATATATTAAAGGGAAACACTTTATTTTATAAACCGCGTATCGGTTGTAGTTATGCCTAAAAGTTTTTAAACATAATTAAATACAATAATTACATAAATAATGTTTTGAACAAATCCTAGAATATATAAATATATATATAAATAAAATTAGTTACCTTTGAATTTCTAGGATTTATATTAACGGTATTAAAATACATGTATATATTTAGTCAGTGACCACAATGTAAATCTATAATTGGGTTAAGAAATTAATAAGTTGAAATTTAGGAATATTTGTAATTAGTTTACATAAAGTGTTACACAAATAGATCTTATTATTTAATTGATAATAAAATGAATGAAATACTTTTACATTTAAATGTTCTTATTATATAAACAATAATAAAGTAAATGAGTTACTTTTACATCTAAATGTGAAGAGGATAAATAAGTCTAGATTTAATCATTTCTTAATATTTATAGTATTGAGTAGTAACTTGATATCTTGTGATAAAATCATTAAAAGGATTATGATATAAAACTAAATTAAAGTATGATTAGGAAATTACTCTAAATAATAATCCTTAAGTTTCTTAGAATTAGTTAGCCATATAAAACATTTATTACTAATATTCAAGATGTGAGTTTATAAATAAGTGTTGTACATAATAGTTAAAGATTTACTAAAAGGTTTGTAAATAGAAATTTGATACATAAACCTTTGAACCTTTAGTTAGAGGAACTAAGTTACATAAGAGGCTATAAGGATTTACCTTTTGACACGGGAAATATTAATGTGTCATTTGAATATAAGGTATGGGATTTTTCATAATAGATTATCTTATTAAAATTAACAATTTCACTTACGAACTAGAATTTAATTCTTTGATAAATTCTACCTTATGCTAAGATATGATGTCCATCCTAAATACAATAAAGGAAATTAATTTATTAAGTTATTCTTTTGAAACCTTAGGTTTTGTAAACAATATAAAATGTATTTAAGACTTGAGTTAGCGAAGTTTAATATAAAGGGTTTATACATAGCCTATGGAGGGAATGTGTGTAAAAATAGAACATTTAGGAAATTAAATGTAAGTAAGGATACATAAGAGGTTATCTTAAACACCTTATTATATAGTTATGATAAAGTAAATAATATACCCTGTGGATACTAAATGTAAGAGTTCTATGAGTCTAAGTTAATTATAATATGGTTATTTCAAGATGAAAAGTAATTTAACATCTTATGACAAGATTTTTAGATGGTTGTAATTAAAGTTATTCTGAACTAAAGATAAGATAAATGAGTTTAGTAATTCGATTAAGTTATAATAAAATGCGTCTACAACACTATGATTCCAATATACAAGATGTAGGTCTTAATTAAGTTAAGGGAAAGACTTGATCATAATGGGTTGTCTAGTAGAATTGTTTAAATACATAATCTTTACATTGTGAGATAATAATATAGTATTCTGAGATGAGTCTATCATAGGTCATAATACAATGTTTATTTTAAATTAAGAATAGAGGTATTGAGCTTAAGATTGTTGTCGAATTCTTAGATTTATTATATAACATAAACACATTTATGATATAGAGGTCTCAAAAGTCTTGAATGTGAGGATTGTGGTTAAGTATGAATAAAGTGGATAGGAGTGGACAATTAGCCAATGTTGATCGAATACATTCCTTGATCTTACCACCTTGGGCTATACAACGTTCTCAGATAACACAAAGATTATACATAACATTTAAGTGAGGGCTTAAAAGATAATTGAGACTTTGGAATAAGAGTAAGGAGTTTATTTAAGCGTAACATAGGCTACAAGTGATTGATGGTAGATTATCTTTAATATTCTTCAGAGTACTGTTGATTATTTGCGCAAGTTGATTAGAACTGCTACAGCATTACCCAGGTACGATTTCTCGTACTCAGCTTGACGTGTTTTGGACTTTATTGAATGTTTTGTACGATTTCTCGTACTACGATATTTTTGCTGGTTGACTTGTGGAATGTTTTGGAAACGCTAACTGACTTTAAGAGGAACTTCTAAAAAGGAATGGTTGTGTGACTGACTCAGCTTGTGTGACTAACTGAGCCTTGGATGTGGAACTCACTTGGGTATTGGTTTCTTCTACTTGGTTGCCCGTTAGACATTGGCTGCTTAGGGTTTACGCTTCTGCACTCTGTAGGACTGAGTGTTTTGGTATTGCTCTGGGTAGTTGGTGATCTAGTGGGATTTTGGAAAAGGTCAATCTTGGAAATCCTTCTTTCGACGTGCGCGCGTCTTAATGGTAACAGCAGGGTGTATATCCCTCGCCCATAGGGGCATTGATATTTGACAGCAGGGGGCTGTATATCCCTCGTCCACTAGACATTGAATTATGACAGCAGGGGGCTGTATATCCCTCGCCCATAGGGGCATTGATATTTGACAGCAGGGGGCTGTATATCCCTCGTCCACTAGGACATTGAAATTATGACAGCAGGGGGCTGTATATCCCTCGTCCATATGGACATTGATATTGGCGGTGGGGGCCATCTCTCCCAGTTGAATTATTCCACTCTTGAGTTCTTGGTTCTTGGATCTATTTCATCATTCCTAGTCCTTTGTGACTATCTGAGTTTTTCTACTCCTAACGGGAATTGGTTCTAACATCAACAATGGATGCTTACTAACTATGTGGTGTGACTACTTAAGTGGATGACTTGTTTTGGAAGTTCTTTATCTTTGTCTTGTTTTCCTTTCTCTTTAAACTTGATTTTTTTGAAGTGCTTTATCTCTGTTTTACTTTTAAGAGTTTGTTTTCATGTTACTATTTATTTTGAAGAGTTATGTTTTATAAGTTTGTTTTTGGAGAATTGTACCAGTTCCATTCCAGGGAACTGACCCGCCCCTTTTGGGGTGGGCTGCTTGGTTTCATCTTGCAGGTACAAATTGATTTACAGGTGGCCACGAAGAGAATGAGCGTTTGGGATGGGACTAGGTTTTGTGGAGAGCGAATGTGTTTTATTGTTATGTGTTGTTAAGTTTTCTCGAAGTTCAGACCGTAACTTAGTTAATTGTAAAGGTTGTAATTGGTGAGGTTGGTACCGGGTGTTTGGAGCCCGATGGTCTGTAGCACCTTTAGTTTATTTTCCGCTGTTGTTTTATTATTATAGGGGTGTTACAGAAAGTGGTATCAGAGCGTAGTTACGCTCTGAACCCGAGAAAACAAGCCGAGTGAAATACTTAGATTATAGGTGCACTTAAAACTGGGGAACTGGGGTAGAATTGGGGAAGTGAGGACTCCAGTAAGGCACGACTCCTAACCCTTCTTAGATTAGTGAATGGTTTCTTTATACACTTTTCTTGTTATGAATGTCTGTTGAGTATGGTGTGCTGTTCTACTGTTCGTACATTAAACTATAGTAAAATTATAAGTTTGGAATATCATCTATTGGATATGATAAGACTTTAATTGAGATAAATCATACATTGAGCTCTTGTCCAAAAGCATGCTTATGGAGAATACATTGCTAAAGATGCAATCCTTTAAAAGCTAGTACACAAGTTCCTAGAATTTTAAGGAATACTTTTGGTTGAAAACCGTATACAAATAGAACTTTACCTAATTAAATTAGTATTGATATTATGTGAAAGTACTTCAACTCCTTTAAAGTTTGAAAATAACTCTCATGAACTACTTGGTATTAATTTATTAACTAGGATAATGTTTAAGATAAATCTTAAGTCTAGGAAATTATTAAGCTAACAAGAACTAGTAGCGTATTAGAAAAGATCAACATCTGATCTTGTAAAACACATTAAGACTCTATGTTAACTTTAGAAAGAAAACACATAAACCTAACACCCTACGGGAAGTGCCTGGTGCGACGAACTCCTAGGCCGAGAGTAGTGGGGGTGCACACCCACTTCTGGAAGTTTAGGGGCTAGACAAGCCTTGTCATCTAACTGTAAATAATCTTCTACGCATGTGATGGATTGTGTTGAACTTGAGGGGAAGTGGTGGTAAGACGTTACCATCATGAAATCTTGAGCTAGGCATATTTCATTGCTAACCACAATGAACAAATCAAAATTGTATCTTAAGGTCCGGTATTAAAAATCATAAATGTAAAGGGTTTTGAGTTAAATCTTTGGTGAAAAATACCTATATATGGAGGAGGGGATTAAGTTTGGGTACTCCAAGATACAACATCTACCCCTGGTTGGATCTAACAAAAAAAAATCAATAAAAGAAGTTACTTAAAGATTGAGTGAAGAGAAGAGTAATACTAAACTAAGTATCATTGATCCTTAAATACTTGAGTATTGAGCATCTTAAAAAAAATTGAGAGTTACTTAAAGATGAAAATCCTCATGTTTACTTGGATGTTTAACATTATACATGTATAAAATTTTAAAAGACACACTAAGAGTGATGTTCACCAAAAGCCACCATTGTCTAAGAGAGTACTAAGATTTAATAATCAAAAAATACTTACATAGAACAAACTTAAGGAAAATATATCAAGAGTGAGTGAGTTTTCATTAGACTAATTCATTTGACTTAAAATTTATATAGAGTCCCTACCTAAAAAAAAAAATAATAATATATAATTTTAAGATAAAGGAATCAGATTTTGGAGCTATATTATAGATAATAAGAACTTCCTAAAACTCTGCCTTGTGTGAAATTATGTAAATATATAATAAGTAAATTTTATGAAGTGAATACCTAATGGTTCGTCTAGAATACTATAGTTAATTATAAAATAATTGGAACTTGAAAAGTCACAGAAAATATTTATCTTATAGAGTTTTAACATATGGTTGACTAATAAACCTTTGAAGATAATTTTGGAAGATTATTGAGGATTATTAACTGATCTGAAATATTATTTTAAACTACTCAAGTACGTTACACCTGATTTATAGCTTGTTAATGTAATTGATATGATAAAATGATCATATATGACGTATAATTCGTACCGGTCATAAAATGAAAGGATAAGGATCATAAAATAAAATTTTATAACAGTTAAGAAAATACAAATACAAAACAATCAAGAGATACAGATATATATATATATATATATACGATCGCAGATAAAATCAACGGTGCAATAAAATTTACAACAAAGCTGGTTAATAAGGTGTTGAATTATTTGAATGTGTCGTTAGTAGCGGTACGAGGGCGTACCTTAGCTCTTTTAAGGGGGATATGCTGGCATACTCCTCCTTCGTTATCTCATCCGGATTATGCCTCGTTGCCTTGTTAGTAATGAGAGGTGTAGGTATGTACGTAGTTTTACGTTGTGGCACAGTACTTTGCCACGTTTGTGTTGTGTTTTGATTCAGTTATACTTTGATTCACGTTGTTATGGTTCCGGTACTTTGATTTCGGTACCCTGAGTGGAATGTTGAAATGGAGATAAAGGATTGGAATGGAATGGAATATCATTGAAGTTATTATTGTCTCAGCACACCCGAAGCGGTGTGAGTGCCTATTAGTTGATTGTTAAACTTCGAGGCGAAGTTTCTTTTAAGGGGGATATGCTGAAATACCCCTAAATTAATTTAAATTAATTTAGGGGATTTCTTTTATTAAAAAAATTAAATTATGATATGGAATAATGAATATTAGATTATTATATGGAGTTGTGGAATTTATTTAGGGGTTTTTCTTCTATTTAACCCTAATTATTATACATTATTATATAGTATTATGAATTTAATAATAAGATTTATAAGTCAATAATCTTGGGAAAATTATTAAACCCTCCAAATATATTATAAAGATTTTAGGAAGTGTTGGAACATTGTTTTGAGATATGAAAGTCAATATAAAATTCTAGAAACCTTAAAGCTTATAAGCCTTGCTAGAGTTGACTATTTTTTGAGAATGGTCAAACCAGGTCATGAACCCTATACCAATAAATAGGTTATGGAAACCATGAGATCGATAAAAAGAACGTCAAAACGGATCATCCTAGCCAAAGTTATGCTAGTTTGAAGTTTAGAGAGCCAATTTCATAAAGTGCCACGTGTCAGCCTCTCGTGCGTCCCAACACTTAGCAATATTTTACCTCCTTGATTTTCTCCAGCAACAAACCATTTTTGACCTAACTTGTGACGGCCATACTCTCTCATTACTTCGAATTTTCCAGTGCCGTCTTCACCACTCTCTTCTCCTTAATTCCCTCTTTACATTCATAACTCATACAAGCCCTAACTCCATCCACATCAACGGGAATAATCTTCTCAAGTTGGCACCTTTCACAGTCGTAACAGATTTACAATTTCCTTCGAATTCGATTGAGGTAAATTCGTCTAGCCATAATCCTTCGTTTCTCACCAAATTTGGTTTTCTTTAGCTCGTTGTGTAGATCTCTAACCCATCTACAATTCTTACGTTTATGCCCAAGCCTGAATCATTACCGTTTGGAGTTATAGTCGCTCAAAGTTCCGGATTTTTCAGCACATAAAATCATACCGAACAGAGAGGTAAACTCGTGTTTTGTGACTCAATTTCTTTCTGTGTGATGCGAGTTAGGATTAGTGCTTGCTATCATTGTGTAGATCTAAGTTCATCTTTCTAATGAGCCCGAAAACAAAACTAACTCGATCTGTGCAATAACTTATAGATCCTCGAAGTGTGCTTCCCGACTGGTCGGAAGTTCGAATTTTTCCAGAAACCCGATCTCGAAATCAACTTCGATTCGAGCAATTCCGGTGAGCTTTCTTCAATTCCTCCGATTATGCTAACCGGTTTTTTACATTCCGGACCTAACCCATGTTTCAATTGTGTCAATTACGTACTATATTAAGAGAATTTGATAGATTTGTATTCGAAATCAACCCTGGAACCGATATGAACCCTAACCTTCGAATTGAATTCGAAACTCGACGATTACTGCATGATAATTGGGGAAACTACATCATTGGAACCGAAATTGTATTACGAATCCATAGAAACAGAATCACGTGATTTCGTTCTGTAGATTGTGAGAATTGACGAATTAGTACTCGGTTTGATAACAGGGGTCGCTGAAGAACTCGCGCAACACGGGCCGTCCGATCTCAGTTAATAGAGATGGACGGCCACGATTAAAACACACGATTTTAAATGTATAAGTTTTATATTGTTTCCAGGAATAAACCCTAACTTGTTTTAATTAATTTAAGTACCTTCCCGAATGTATTTTGACTTGAAATTTTAACCATAGATTCCTTATTTTATGTAGTTTATTTTGATGTAAATTATTAAGGATTTGGAGTTTTTTAAACATAAGTTATGATTTTTTACAAGTTACGGCGTTTTGGAGTTTAATTATCTGGCTAAAAAAAGATATTCTTATGAAATAAAATTTTATAATGTGTCTAAAATGTTATAGTTACTGTATATTAAATTTGGGAATTTTTGGGCAATGGTAAAGGTTTTAAAATTATGTTTATGAGTTTTTCATAAGAATAACCTATAATATAAAGTTTTTAATGTAATCAAAATTAAAGTAAGGTTGGTTAATGGACTTTTAAGCTGGGGAAATAAAGGGAACTAAATTAACATTTTATAACAGTAAGTTTTAAATGTTTTTGTATTAGTTTTTAAGAGAAAAGAAATTTTTACATATATGTATATATACTTACTTAAGTAGAGAAACTTATATAAATTAAGGAGTTTAATGTCCTACGTTTATTTACTATTATATGGAGTTATATTATTAATTAACTAAGGAATATATATATATATATTTCTATACATATATATAACAGAATAAAATAGTAACTTAGAGTAAAGCAAGGAACTAATAAATTAACATTTATAATAACTAAATATTATAAGAGCTAGTATCCTAAGATATAGTTAAAGGAAATACTTCATAGAACATACATGGGATGCAGTTAGTGATAAGATAGTTTTATATAATAAGTTACGTAGGGAAGTCTTAATTAAATTCTAATACAGGTATACTTATATATATTAAAGGGAAACTTTTATTTTATAAACCGCGTATCGTTGTAGTTATGCCTAAAAGTTTTTTAAACATAATTAAATACAATAAATTACATAAATAATGTTTTGAACAAATCCTAGAATATATAAATATATATATAAATAAAATTAGTTTACCTTTGAATTTCTAGGATTTATATTAACGGTATTAAAATACATGTATATATTTAGTCAGTGACCACAATGTAAATCTATAATTGGGTTAAGAAATTAATAAGTTGAAATTTAGGAATATTTGTAATTAGTTTACATAAAGTGTTTACACAAATAGATCTTATTATTTAATTGATAATAAAATGAATGAAATACTTTTACATTTAAATGTTCTTATTATATAAAACATAATAAAGTAAATGAGTTACTTTTACATCTAAATGTGAAGAGGATAAATAAGTCTAGATTTAATCATTTCTTAATATTTATAGTATTGAGTAGTAACTTGATATCTTGTGATAAAATCATTAAAAGGATTATGATATAAAACTAAATTTAAGTATGATTAGGAATTACTCTAAATAATAATCCTTAAGTTTCTTAGAATTAGTTAGCCATATAAAACATTTATTACTAATATTCAAGATGTGAGTTTATAAATAAGTGTTGTACATAATAGTTAAAGATTTACTAAAAGGTTTGTAAATAGAAATTTGATACATAACCTTTGAACTTTAGTTAGAGGAACTAAGTTACATAAGAGGCTATAAGGATTTACCTTTTGACACGGGAAATATTAATGTGTCATTTGAATATAAGGTATGGGATTTTTCATAATAGATTATCTTATTAATAATTAACATTTCATTACGAACTAGAATTTAATTCTTTGATAAATTCTACTTATGCTAAGATATGATGTCCATCCTAAATACAATAAAGAATTAATTTATTAAGTTATTCTTTTGAACCTTAGGTTTGTAAACAATATAAATGTATTTAAGACTTGAGTTAGCGAAGTTTAATATAAAGGGTTTATACATAGCCTATGGAGGGAATGTGTGTAAAAGAACATTTAGGAAATTAAATGTAAGTAGGGATACATAAGAGGTTTCTTAAAACACCTTATTATATAGTTATGATAAAGTAAATAATATACCCTGTGGATACTAAATGTAAGAGTTCTATGAGTCTAAGTTAATTATAATATGGTTATTTTCAAATGAAATAGTATTTAACATCTTATGACAAGATTTTTAGATGGTTGTAATTAAAGTTATTCTGAACTAAAGATAAGATAAATGAGTTTAGTAATTCGATTAAGTTATAATAAAATGCGTCTACAACACTATGATTCCAATATACAAGATGTAGGTCTTAATTAAGTTAAGGGAAACTTGATCATAATGGGTTGTCTAGTAGAAATTGTTTAAATACATAATCTTTACATTGTGAGATAATAATATAGTATTCTGAGATGAGTCTATCATAGGTCATAATACAATTTTATTTTAAATTAAGATGAGGTATTGAGCTTAAGATTGTTGTCGAAATTCTTAGATTTAATTATATAACATAAACACATTTATGATATAGAGGTCTCAAAAGTCTTGAATGTGAGGATTGTGGTTAAGTATGAATAAAGTGGATAGGAGTGGACAATTAGCCAAGGTTTGATCGAATACATTCCTTGATCTTACCACCTTGGCTATACAACGTTCTCAGATAACACAAAGATTATACATAACATTTAAGTGAGGGCTTAAAAGATAATTGAGACTTTGGAATAAGGAGTAAGGAGTTTATTTAAGCGTAACATAGGCTACAAGTGATTGATGGTAGATTATCTTTAATATTCTTCAGAGTACTGTTGATTATTTGCGCAAGTTGATTAGAACTGCTACAGCATTACCCAGGTACGATTTCTCGTACTCAGCTTGTTGTGTTTTGGACTTTATGGAATGTTTTGTACGATTCTCGTACTACGATATTTTTGCTGGTTGACTTGTGGATGTTTTTTGGAAACGCTAACTGACTTTAAGAGGAACTTCTGAAAATAAGAAATGGTTGTGTGACTGACTCAGCTTGTGTGACTAACTGAGCCTTGGATGTGGAACTCACTTGGGTATTGGTTACTTCTACTTGGTTGCCCGTTAGACATTGGCTGCTTAGGGTTTACGCTTCTGCACTCTGTAGGACTGAGTGTTTTGTATTGCTCTGGGTAGTTGGTGATCTAGCGGGATTTTTGGAAAGGTCAATCTTGGAAATCCTTCTTTCGACGTGCGCGCGTCTTTAATGGTAACAGCAGGGGCTGTATATCCCTCGCCCATAGGGGCATTGATATTTGACAGCAGGGGGCTGTATATATCCCTCGTCCACTAGGACATTGAAATTATGACATGCAGGGGGCTGTATATCCCTCGCCCATGGGGCATTGATATTTGACAGCAGGGGGCTGTATATCCCTCGTCCACTAGACATTGAAATTATGACAGCAGGGGGCTGTATATCCCCTCGTCCATATGGACATTGATATTGGCGGTGGGGGCCATCTCTCCCAGTTGAATTATTCACTCTCGAGTTCTTGGTTTCTTGGATCTACTTCATCATCCTAGTCCTTTGTGACTATCTGAGTTTTTTCTACTCCTAACGGAATTGGTTCTAACATCAACATGATGCTTGCTAACTATGGGGTGTGACTACTTAAGTGGATGACTTGTTTTGGAAGTTCTCTATCTCTATCTTTGTCTTGTTATCTTTTCTCTTTAACTTGATTGTTTTGAAGTGCTTTATTCTCTGTTTTACTTTTAAGAGTTTGTTTTCATGTTACTATTTATTTGAAGAGTTATGTTTTATAAGTTTGTTTTTGGAGAATTGTACCAGTTCCATTCCAGGGAACTGACCCGCCCCTTTGGGGTGGGCTGCTTGGTTTCATCTTCAGTACGAATTGATTTACAGGTGGCCACGAAGAGAATGAGCGTTTGGGATGGGACTAGGTTTTGTGAAGAGTAATGTTTTTTTGTATGTTTTTTTGTTAAGTTTTCTCGAGTTCAGACCGTAGCTTTTGTAGGTTTTTAAAGTTGTAATTGTGAGGTTTGGTGCCGGGTGTTTTGGGAACCCGATGGTCTGTATCGCCTTAGAGTTTTATTTCCTCTGTATTTTTATGGTTATCAGGGGCGTTACATGTTATGTGATTGCTCAGTGTTTACAGTGTTTCTATTATTCTTGTAAACCGGATTATTCGTAATGAATCTAATATCAAGATGGCTAAAACGACTAAAGGAATCTAGATGACTTAAGATCACATTTAGCATACCAGCATTTCGATTGCTGAGCCCTTAGTGGGCCAAAATTCCAGGTTGTTGAAGAAGACTCAAGCCGGAGCGTGGGACTCGGGGGTAGCTGAAGTGTTTCGACAAACACCGTCGGTTTTATTTTGTATTGTATTAGGAAGGATGTTGTACTCATTTAGTTGGAAATGGTTGTAATATTTAGAGTGCTCAGTATCTGTTCATCACAGCGTGAGAAGTTTTTATGTTGGAAAGTGTAAGGTTGCCTTGTTACTCACAAGGGTGAGTAACGGCGTGTAACACCAAGGATAGATATAGTTTTATTTTCCGCTGCGATTCGCTATTTATTATACTACGAATTATGACGTCATTACAGGTTTAGGTTAGGGGTGTTACAAAAAGTGGTATCAGCGGAGTACCGCTTTGATGAAAGATACTGAGTCTAGGATAATGAGCATAGGAATATTGGGTTACGGGAAAACGTCCGTGAGGATTCGTGACCTAGAAAAAGAAACCCTAGGGGATATTTTATTGCTAGTAGTTAGCTTACTTACATGTTTTTGATTGTGTATGTGATACGGTTAGCAACCGAGTAGAAAAAAAATATACTATCTTAGATTCGACCAGCGAAGGACCACGAGGAGACTGCAGTGGACGCGGTGGCGAGACCCGGCAGTTGTTCCAGCAGTACAAGACCTAACAGCAGCTATGGCAACTTTCGCGCTGGAACAGGAGTACCATTTATGGGAGCCATACCCCCCCCGCCACGGCCCAGAGAAACCAACTGGTTAAAGAGCGTTGCAGACGCAAGTGTACCAACTTATTCAGGAGAACCAGACCCCGCTGCACTGGAGAAGTTCATTGCAGAACACCAGAAGGCGTTCAAGACTATCGGAGTTCCAGAAGACCAACAGGTCGACATCGCCGCATACAACTTGAAGGGCGCAGCTGACATTTGGTGGCGGACTGTTGAGGGCCACCGTAGGGCTACACCGGAATTGAATGGACAAAGTTCGTAGAAGTGTTGCGGGAGAAGTACTACCCCACGAACACGTAAAGCAGAGAAAAAGGCAGGAAATCAAGTCCTTAATCCAAGGGAGACAAACAGTTGACCAGTATGCGCACGGTGCACCCGTCTGATGAAATATATACCAGGAGTCGACCACTCCGACGCGGAGAGAAAGAAAAGGAAGAATACTGAAGGAGATGATGATGGAGCCACATCTGGCAGCTGCTGCAAGAAGAGGAAGAAATTCCTTGAAAAGAAGAAGGGGCAGAAGAATTCCCATGGTCAGAAGACGAAGGAGCAGGTCCCTCGTCTGACCGGCTCAGCTATTGATGCTCAGCCACTGAGAACAGCACCACCAAGAGGCAATAAGCCACCCGACGTCACTATTACTATTACTGTAAACGTTGTGGAAGATCACCCAGGCGTAGATTGCGCGGGAAGAAAGGTGGAGTGCCGTTATTGCAAAAAGGAGGGTCCCGGGAGTATGAATGCTTTTCCAACCCAGGGAGAGGGGTATACAAAGGAGCTAGAGGTTCGCAGAGGACACCAGCTATGGAAACGGGCGGACCCGGAGGAGGTCAAGCGCCGCAGACTAATACTTATACTGGGAAACCGGCAGAACAGCCATCCTCATCCGGAAGCCTTAAGGAAAGGAGATAGTTCCAGAAAGAAATGCCCTGTATTCAGTGGGAACTCCAGGCGCTGAGCGAGCGCTCAGCGCGAAACCGGTAATCCTAGAACCTAAACTAATGCATGATGCATAAATATGTGTTTATAGTATCAGTCAATGAGACTTATATGGTACTAATAAGTATCAACTTTAGAGAGACCTAAATTAGGTAACCTCTCACATAATAGGATACTTCAACATTGTTTTACATTACCTAAGAGACCGTGGTTACCTGAGCCTATGAGCGAAGGTCGGGAATATCCCGAGGCATAATGCCAAGTACTTTGACCCGGTATGATCCTACTCAAGACATACTTAACTATAATGAACAAGTAACTGTTTGGAATTAATGTAGAACTTGGGGATAAGCCTTGGAGGATTTTATATTCCAGGATACAGGAGTGGATCAAAACTTAAAATAAATACGATGTGTATGGATAAGGATTGGGATACAGTATGTGAGATAGTACAGTGAGGAGTAAGTTAATATTTACTTGGATTGCCGAAGGACATGACAACTGTCCAAATTACAGTAACTACAAATTATGACCTGCCTAAGTGACGAGCAGATGTCATGAGGGAATACATTAAATAATATAAATATTTAAGACTACAGGAACTGTCAAAAGAGCTCACGTAAAGAGCGCACACTGAAATTTTATGGGATACCCAGGCACCGAGCGTACCGCTCAGTGCGAGTCTAGGAAATCTTACAATCTCTTACAAACTTTGAGAGAAGTTAGTGAAAACCTTGAAGTATGACAATTGAGAAATAAATCTAAAATATTCTTGCTAAACATCCATAATGGATAAGCCCAGGTTTTGAAATATCTGAGCAAATACCAAGGGTCTCAGCTAGTACCAATATATAACAACGCTGGACACCCAATTAAAAAAAAAAGAAGAAGAACAAATCTTGATTATATACTTCCTAAATGAGGGAGAATTATCTAGTTAGTACAACCAAATGCTATATATATTAATATAATTTGGAGGCTATTAACCTAAAACATGGAGAGCATTGATACATTTCAGAGGGCTAAAGTATCATTAAATATACCTACCCTATCTTGAGATACATGTCCATACTAACCTTATGAATTTTTACGAGCTATGTCTACTATGACAGCTCAAATTATGAATGCGAATAAGGATCGCAGTAAAAACCAACTAGGTTAAAACATATGTAATATAAACTCTAGAATAAACATGATAACAAACGACTTTCCTTGACACTTAAGTAGGTAGTGTCAGGTTTATCAAAGGCTTAAACTAATACATACACTGAGAGTGAGTATAAGTTATATAAAAATGTGAAACTATATATACACAAAAATGAGTGTAAATTAAATACAAAAGTAGGGAAACATACCCTTGACTTATAACAGGTATCTATACGTAAACCATCCTAACGTTATATACTAAACCCTGTGATTCTAAATCCTCTATTTAACATACCTAACCGACTTATTTTTGGAAGCCATTGAGCTGGTGGATTAACCACGTTTCTAAGAGATAAAACAAACAATAAGCCTTGATTGTCCTGTAACTAAACAGTAAGATTCAAATTGGAAAACCTTAGTTGAGATGGTACTAGTATTAAGAGATACATATCCGAGCTGAACAAATGGTTCACCTGATTTATGGATTTTAGGTGGAATAAGGAAAAGCTAAGCTTTAAGGTGAAGAAATGATACTTTATGGGACTGTAGTTGTGGATGGAGTCATGAAAACTTTTCTTGAAGTCTAATTGTGACTGTCTTTGCTCCAACTGATGATAATCAAGTATAGGCAATAATCGAGCCCTGATAAGAGAAATACTAGATAAGCCTTTTAAAGGGAAGAGAGCATTCTAAAGTATGCAAGTCCATAACGGAATTTATTACTTGCATGATGGATTTCAGAGTTAAATTGATTGATGGATATAGTTATTAGATAGTATGAGCCTAGATGCTTTAATAAGAATTTATCTTTAATGCCAAGAGGAAAAACTGGCTTCCCTGCTTGATGATTTGATCGAGGGAATATTGTTCTGGGGATTTTGGTAATACCCTAGATTCAAGTATAGGTTATAACAGTTAATGGAATAGTAGTACATTGATCAGGAGAAAATGTAGTACTCACCACGTCACAAGGTCTAATAAGATAAAAATTTGGAAATGACAATTATGTGATTGTTTGATATTTGACGTGGGAGGTCGAACTTGATCCTGGTCAGATCAAGAAAACCAAACACAAAATGGTGTGGAAGGATAGTTCGACACTGACGCTGACCCCGTCAGGGTTGGATGATTCCTGAGACTCCTTACAAGTGGTCACAAATATTTCTGTGATAAGTAAGTATTTATTCCTAAGTTTAGTATAAAATTTAATAAATGAGTATATGAGTAGTGGAAGGTGTAAGTTAATAGTTAAGTTGTCAAGGTTATCCCGAGGAGATTAAATAGCTAAAACAACTCCGCATATGTCGGAAAGGTAATTAATTATGAGGGAAATACTAATTATTATCCCATGAACCGTGTTAATAAATCAAATATGAGAACAGAGAAAATTACCTATAATAACAGTATTCTCAAGCTACCTTCTAAATTATGGCCAAATTGCCATCTGAAAGGGAAGATCGACTTCCATGTCTTTCTTTGTGAATTAAAACCCAATATATTAAAAGGGAACCTAGCTACCTATAAACATGGTAGAACATAACATAACATGTTTAATTGAGAGGAAACTACACTAGTTAGAAACCTTAACAGGAACCCTACTGTGGTTTATCTGACGAACAAACGATAATAATCGTGTACATACTACCAACAATTGGTGAATCAATAATAATCAAGATACTTTTGTAATATACATGAGATGCACGGCTCAACGTAGCTCATACGTTACTGTAAAAATGAAGCCATAAAGGCGACAGTAAACTCAAATATCGGAATAACAAGATGAAAACCTAAAGAAAGGGATTTTGAGTATGCTCAATATTAATATAAGACCCGAGCGCCAACGATTACAACTAAGAGGCGATTGATGGAAGTGTGTTATACACAAACATTTAAACAAACCATAAAATAGTATTGGCAAATTACAAGATAGTAGATCACCTTCACCCATACATACGGGTTTCAAATATAAAAGCATACTAATGCACTAGAGAACATGTCAAAGACTACATAGATTCTTGAGGACTATACCTCGTAAACAGGACATAAGTCATATACTGACATCCATAGGAGAGACCTCGAGTTCGCAGTAGGCGATCGAGTCTTCATAGAGTTTCATCTATGAAGAGAATTTTCGATTAGGGCAGAAGGGCAAGCCTAGCCCGACATATGTAGACCGTACCTTATTACGGAGCGAGTGGGCCCATTAGCCTACAGATTAGACTTATATGTTGAGTTTGGGAGAGTGCACGATGTGTATCACATAACTTAGAGCCCGAGACACTCGAGCTAAATCCTACACTTAAATATGAGGAGACCTCAGTTCGCATTTTAGACTTCGAAACTAGAGAAACCAGGAATAAGACCATTAGAATGGTCAAAGCTCTGTGGCAAACTCACGACATTGAAGAGGCGACATGGGAGTTAGAAGACTCCATGTGAGACAAGTATCCAACAATTTTCTTTTCGTTTTGTGTATACTTGTAGGGGTACGTGGGCGTAACCCTTTTTAAGGGGGTAGAGCACCACATGCGACTTGCATATCTGCAGTCTATATTATTCTTGTGTATGGTTATTTGTGTTTGATTGTTGCGCATGTGTGCAATTGATTAAATGGTTGTCGATATGTCCTATGTGACAATGGTTGGTTATCAATGATTGTATGGTTATTGTTGAGTCCTATGTGACACTTGAATAAGTTATGATTGTGTTCTATGTAACACTTGGATGTTTATGAAGCACCTAATTACTTTACAGTGTATTTATATTTATTCCTACAATCACACAAGAGATTCACTGCCAAGGTTTACGCCTCTGCACTCTGTAGGACTGAGGATTTGGTATTGCACTTGTGCAGTGATGACCGAGTGGGATAGCTAGGAAGTTTAAACACGCATTGTTTTACAGTACCTATTAAGTTATTATGCTGTGATATATTATTATCACAAATAAAGAATATCTGTCTATAGGAATTATATACACTCAGAGTAGTGATGCAGTATAGAGATGTCAATATGATATTGACACCCTGGAATGACAAGTAGACAGGAATAGATAAGGAGGAACTTGATTCCATGAGATGAACAAGTATAAGTTATGACTTCGGGACGAAGTCTTTTAAGGGGGGTAGACTGAAAACCCCTAACATTTAAATAATTAAATATAAGTAAATAAATATTATTTGAGTAATGATAAATATTATTTGGGGATTATTAAACCCTAAGAAAGTATATAAACACTTGGGCGTTAAAAACGGACCTAAACTCCTTAAGGTCAGAAACGAGCGTTAAAAGCCCGACCTTAAGTTAAATAATTATATAAGCTACGGACATTATACAAATTTAACCAAGGATCATTTTATGATCTTTAAAATACAAGTTCTCGGTTAGAACCGAGTAAAAATACAAAGTTCTCGGAAGTTCCCGATGTGGGTCCCATAAAGGGCCGGAATGCCTAGGAGGAGTGCCAAGGTGGCACGAACCCCTATATAAATTATTCTTAGAGTTCCTAAAATTATTATTAATCATTCTAAAGAGGATTCCCAAGTTACTTTTGCAAAAATAAACAAAGAGCTCGGGGGAAATTCCTTAACGCTCCTTTTACTTCGGGAGTGCCCCCTTTAGCCCGAAAATTGAGTTACAAGTTTATATAACCCCATATAATTTAATGTAACACCTTAATATATTATTATTGACTATAAATAATGTCAATAAACACTTGGAACTCATGGCGACTAATTAATTCCTAGAAAAATCCTTAAAGCACAAAAACGCACCTTCGGGTGTCACGAAAATGCGTTTTTCGCAATTACCTTGAAGTTTTTGAGGAGCCACGAATTGATATAATTAAAAGTGGATAAAATGACCATCTAAATCAATTGATGGCAGTACTAAACTCATAGTATAAATGGGGGCGATTTTTGGGACAAAAAGTTACCGAAAATCAGCATTTTTACCTAAAACTTTCATCATTTACCATAATAAAAATGTACCAATTAAATGCTGGAACATATTATACATATTAATATGGTCTTAGTACAATATAGTGTAACAAAAATCAAATTAAAAATCAACTCAATTGGCTTCTATATGGGGCGTTTTTTGGGGTGATTTTAGGCTAGTTTTGCTTCAAAAATTGCCTAATGCTAGTGTGACTCACCTAGCATATATTATATGATGAAGTAGCAATTAATTGTAGTCAATTGAAGCCTTACCCACCGTGTGACCTGCAGGAGAACAACAAAAGATTAGTATAAGTAAAGTAATGAAGTTAATTATACAACTAGTCCTACCTTTTACAAGTTGCCTAACACAAACAAAAAACTAGTTGTCCTATACCACTACATGCAGCCGATTTTGGCATAGGAAAATGAGGTCTGATTGCTTCACTTGTTAGTCTAAATATACACTACCTAGCTATGTCTAATCCCTTGCCTAATATTGACAAAATCAATTGTCTCCTAACAGCTCATGTATCCGAATTTGAGCATGGAAAAGGAGTCTAGTTGTTGTGTTGGAAATTAAACTAAGTCATCTAGCTACCTAGCCATTATCTATTGTCTTCAAATCAACAAAAATCTGTAGCCAATTCCTATAGCATTACCGAAATTACAAGAAAAACAAGACAAAATGACATGAGTTTAGCTTTGAAAATCAAGAGACATGCACCTACCTTACCTTTGTTTTATTGTTTCAAGTTGTCAAATAATCTTCAATCTCTTATCAAACCAGCCGAAAGCATACATGATTGAAAGACATTGTATGGGGCCAAATAACCAAATTATTAACCAAAGAAAGACTATAATTTCACATTATTGTGTCAAAATTCTCTTCTCTTGCTTTTCCTTATGTCCATACGTGAACATTCAATTCTGCCTTGCCTTTCACTTGGCCGATTTGGGTAAGCTCTCTTCTTCCTCTCTTTTCTTCTTCTTCTTTCCTAGCTTCAAGCTCCATTAATGGAGGTTTTAAGATCTAACTCCATTTTATGTCAAAATTCCTAGCTAATTCTACAAAACAAGAATCAAGTAGCAGATCTGTACAAGAGGTCTGACTTCGGGAGCAATTCTGTAATTTTCAGTAAGTTATCTCGAAATTTCCCCAATCAAAGTTGTTCCTCTTCGAATTAGCTTTCCATACATATAAAGAACATAATTTTCATGGTGTATTCCGTTCTGGGTGAACAAAACAAGGCGACGTGGTTCACAGCAGAAATCTGTTCAATAGGTCTCATCTCGGGAGTTATTCTGAATTTTCCGTAAGTTTTCTCAAAATCTTCTCACACAAAAGTTGTTCCTCTTTGAATTAGCTTTCCAGACATATAAGGATCATAAATTTTCGTGGTCATTTCAGTTCTGGGTGACTAAACAGCAGAGAGTGCGCAATCTGGAAATTCGGTAAGATATGGTGATCACTATCTTCCACCATTTGGTGCCTATAATTAGTTCCGAATTTTAGAGTTTCTAAACCTATGTTCTCTTCATTATTTCATGAAGGAAACTTGGATCTACAACCTCCACAAGGTATATCAAAATACCTTGATAAATTCCTAAGGTAAACCTTTTTCCAAGCTACTCCAAATCATAATTATAAATTCTTGTTAGAAGCCTAACAAATGAATCTCCTAAATATTCATAAGGAGGCCGAAAGTTCTTCAAGAAAATATCATTGGAGAAGCTTGGAATTCAAGGAGAAAAATCAAGTACAAGAATTGTCTTGATTTAAGGGTAAGTTTATAAATTAAGGTTTATTAAGTTTAAGCTTGATTTAAGCTTCAAACTTTGGTATAAAAAAATTATATATGACCCCAAATAATTAAGGCCGAAAATACATAGGCTATATTGTCAAGAAAATAATTTATACATATAAGGTAAGATTATTACCTTAAGATATATATTGGGGTCATAAGAATTAATTATTGTTACATAAATATTAAACCGAATGGGTTAGGGATTTATGTTCTATTTTTAGCTTATAATCATTCTAAGTCATTAGCATAATTTTTAGGAGTGTTATATGACTTATATACATTTATATATATTTATTATAAAGTTTAAAACAAGTTTTAAAACCATATGATAAATAAATTTAATTAAGGCCGAGAGCTTAGTATATGATTTAGGTGATTTTCGAAAATATATAAGTGTACTAACTTATTTATTTTTGGGGATATTAAAAATAGCTACAAGTATTTTAAATGGCTAGTTTATTAAGTTATGTGGTTAAAATGTAAATTTTGAAAGTTTGGAGTACAAATAATAAAACCGAGGACTTAAGGAGTTGATTGGTATATTTTATTTGTATATGAGGTTGGAACTAATATTATGAATTTTGGTAAATTTAAATAAGTATTTAAGTGTTAAATAGCAATTTATAAAGTTTGGGACTATTTTGTAATTATTGAGAAGTTTGGAGTGAAACCGAATTACATATGATTTATGGGCATATTAAAGTATTAATTATGGAATTAAGTCTTGGTCAAAGTGTTGACCAAAACTTTGGGATAAAATGATTTATGACATAAAATATTAAGTTTATAAGAGTTTTGGGGTGAATATGTAATTTATGGAAGTATATATAGAAGATAGAAAATTAATGTGGGCGAAAATGCAGTTTAAGAAAAGATATGAATTACTTTGGTTATTTTAAAGAAATAAAATATTTAAACTATAGATTATAAGTTAATATGTAACTTATATAAAGTTTTGGGTTAAAAGTGTTAATAAAGAAAACTATATGAATAAACCGAAAGCTTATGAGCTTAATTGGTAATTTATAAAAGTTGATGGTATTAATTTGTAAGTACCGAAATAGTGAGAGTATTTGGTGATTTGTAAAAATAAGGTGGTTAATTAATATTTACAAATTAATGTGGGTAATTAGTGGATTATATAAATTAAAGGTTATTTGACAATTTATAAAAGTTAATATATTGTTTCATAATTTTCGAAATTTATAAGGGTATTTAAATAAATTATAAGAGTATATGGTTATTTGGTAAGTTATAAAAGTTATCGGGATCAATTATGACTACCGGAAAATTATATGTGATTATTTAGTAATTTATTAAGTTGTTGGTATAATATATAATACCGAGTTAATAAGATTGGTTTTGTAATCTAATAAGGCAAAGAAGTGAAACTAGGTATATAATGTATTGCGGTAGATTAAGGAATATAATATAAAGTTTGTAAAATAATTTTTGGTTATAATAAAAATGACCAAGGGGTTTAATTTAAATGATAAATGGAAATAAATTATAAGTATATAATTAATAAGATAAAGTTGTACCGTACAAATAATAAATCATTATCACATGTGAGTTTCACATAAAATAATGAACTGCTAGGTTAACGAGACCGCTGTTAAGATAACAGGGGAAAATAAATAACATACGGAGTTATTATACGACGAGAATAAACTATACAAGACAATACTGTAATATTTAGTGGATAGTCATATTAGTAATACCCGTTATTGTATGTATAAATAACAGCGTACGGGAAAGGTTACTAGAGCGTGAACCGTCAAGCTAGCTGTCGTCACGGTGAACGGTATGTTAATTGTGTGGTCTGAATGTCCTAAGGATTATCCTAAGGTCCAGGCATTGTGTGTTTAAATGTTTAAGAACGATATCTATGATTTTATGTGAATGATATTGTATGTGGTATTAAACTGTTACGTTGTATTTAATACGCGAATGCTTTGTGACAAAGGTTTATACACCTAAACTGAAAGAAAAAAAAGAACTACTACTGACCTCTAGGTATTATGAACCTAACAAGGGTCTAATGTGATAGTCTTATTTCAAGTATTGATTATTATGTCACTGACAAAAGGGCTAACTTATAAGAGAGGAATCCAGATCGTTTCGACCTTCTGGTTGCGCATTGTGATCACTATGAGGGACTCAAAAAGGGAGTCACTCCAAATCCATCAGCCACATTCGGGGATGGCGGAATGCACTGCCGTTGGTGCACAGTTTCGACGATCGATCCACATATATTATCCAGGGCCATAAGGTCAGCTGGTAACGGTTCCCTTGGAACCCAGTGGACGTATTGTCAGTCTTTCACAGGTTATTAAATGGATGGTTTAAAGGGTTAAGGGTCGTGAGACCCACTAACAAGTTCAATTGTTAATATTTACATCTTTGTCTGGTGTGGATTATTGTTGATGTGTATTATCATACACTTTATGTTGCAGGTGGAATGTTATGTGATTGCTCAGTGTTTACAGTGTTTCTATTATTCTTGTAAACCGGATTATTCGTAATGAATCTAATATCAAGATGGCTAAAACGACTAAAGGAATCTAGATGACTTAAGATCACATTTAGCATACCAGCATTTCGATTGCTGAGCCCTTAGTGGGCCAAAAATTCCAGGTTGTTGAGAAGACTCAAGCCGGAGGTGGAGCTCGGGGGTAGCTGAAGTGTTTCGACAAACACCGTCGGTTTTTTTTTATTTGTGTATTGTATTTAGGAAGGATGTTGTACTCATTTAGTTGGAAATGGTTGTAATATTTAGAGTGCTCAGTCTGTTTCATCACAGCGTGAGAAGTTGTTATGTTGGAAAGTGTAAGGTTGCCTTGTTACTCACAAGGGTGAGTGACGGCGTGTAACACCAAGGATAGATAGTTTTATTTTCCGCTGCGATTCGCTATTTATTATACTACGAATTATGACGTTCATTACAGGTTTAGGGTTAGGGGTGTTACAGCACCAGTCCTTTTTGTGAAGAAAAAGGATGGGAGTCTCCGCCTCTGCATCGATTACAGAGAGCTGAATGCATGTGACGGTGAAAGACCATTACCCATTGCCACGGTGTTATCGATGATTTGTTTGATCAGCGAGAGGGGCGTCTGTGTTCTCTAAGATCGATCTGCGATATGGTTACCACTAGATTGCTATCAGGGATCGTGATATTGAGCAGACCGCATTCCGAACCAGATATGGACACTATGATTCACGGTCATGCCGTTTGGTTTATCTGCATGCACCGGCAAAGTTTATGGACTTAATGAATCGTTTGTTCGAGATCAGTTGGACAAGTCAGTAGTTGTTTCATCGATGATATTCTTATTTATTCTAAGTCCACGGTTGAGCATGAAAATCACCTGAGGAGTGTATTGCAGACATTGAGAGAGAACCAGCTTTATGCGAAGTTCTCGAAGTGTGAATTTTGGTTGGACCAAGTCTCTTTTCTGGTCATGTTATTTCTGAGGCCGGAATCGTTGTGGATCCGGCCAAGATTGATGTTGTGCGCACCTGGCCTAGACCGAAGACGGTTACCGACATCCGGAGCTTCCTCCTCGGTCTGGCAGGTTATTATCGGAGGTTTGTGAAGTTTTTCTAGTGTTTCGAAACCATTGACATCCTTAATGAAGAAGGACGCACCGTTTGAGTGGACAGTTGACTGTGAGAGCTCATTCCAGAGTCTCAAGGATGCTTTGACTTCTGCACCAGTTCTTACTATACCAGAGGGTACTGATGGTTTGAGGTGTACTGTGACGTGTCAGGCAAAGGTATGGGTTGTGTTTTTGATGCAACACGGGAAGGTCGTGGCCTATGCCTCCCGACAGTTGAAACGACATGAAGAAATTATCCTACACATGATTTGGAATTGGGTGCCATTGTCTTCGCCTTGAAGATATGGCGACACCATTTGTATGGAGTGAATGTGACGATTTATTCAGATCACAAGAGTTTGAAATACCTGTTCACTCAGAAGGAGTTGAACATGAGGCAAAGAAGATGGGTTGAATTCCTTACGGATTACGATATAAACCTTCAGTACAAGGAAGGTAAAGCAAACATTGTAGCTGATGCATTGAGTCGCCGAGCACACTCTCCATTCGCTAATCTCTCACTCTAGCTTGGTTGATGAGGTGCGGAGTGCTCAGATGTCAGATCAGTACATGCAAGAGATCAAACAGAAGCTTATTGACGGCACATTCGAGAGCCAAAAGTATGATTTTCGACTACATGATGATGACTTGATCAGGCTGAATGGCCAACTTTGTATTCCACGAAGTAGCGCTGAGCTGAAAGAGCGCATACTGAGTGAATCACACTATTCTTCTACTTCTATTCACCCCGGAGCTTCAAAGATGTACAAGAGTATGAAGAGATATTTCTGGTGGACCGGTATGAAGAAAGATGTGACAGATTATGTTGTTAGGTGTCTCACTTGCCAGAAGGTCAAGTTTGAGCACCGTCGTCCTGGTGGCATGGTACAACCAATGCCCGTTCCTGAATGGAAGTTCCATGATATCTCCATGGACTTCGTTGTTGGGCTTCCGCCTACTCGGGGAGGCTTGAATATGATATAGGTCGTTGTTGACCGACTGACCAAGGTGGCCCGATTCATTCCGATGAAGGACACCTGGAAAGTGGCGAAGCTAGCACAGAGCTCTTCGACCGTGAGATTGTACGGCATCATGGAGTACCGAAGACTATCGTGTCTGATAGGGATACCAGATTCCTCTCGAGGTACTGGAGAACTACACGGGAAGCGCTTGGTACCGAACTGAAATTGAGTACGGCGTTCCACCCACAGACAGATGGTCAGAGTGAGCGCACCATACAAACGCTTGAGGATATGTTACGTGCATGTGCACTTGACTTTCAGACCAGCTGGATTGATAAGTTTCATCTGATCGAGTTTAGCTACAACAACAGTTACCATGCTTCGATCAAGATGTCTCCCTTCCAGGCTTTGTACGTAGACCATGCCGCACACCCATTATGCTGGGATTAGTTGAGTGAGACGGTCATTATAGGACCTGAGTATTTAGAGCAAGTACAAGCAGAAGTACGTCAAATCCGGGCTAACATGAAGGCAGCTCAGAAATCATACGCCGATGTGCGCAGACGTGACCTGGAGTTCGCCGTGGGCGATCAGGTATTTCTTAGAGTATCCCCCATGAAGGGAGTGTTTCGTTTTGGCCAGAAAGGCAAGTTGAGCCCGAAATATGTGGGGCCTTATGTTGTGACGGAGCAGATAGGCCCGGTAGCCTACAGGCTTGATTTACCTGCTGAGCTGGGCAAGGTACATGATGTATTTCATGTGTCCCAGTTGAAGAAATATATGTCTCATCTGTCTCATGTACTTCCCCGAAGGCTAACGCTAGAGCCGACCATGCGATCTATGGAGACTCCCGTACAGATCCTGGACACTAAGACTCGAGACACTCGCCATAAGTATGTAAGATTGGTGAAGGTCCTCTGGTCTAACCAGGAAGTCGAGGAGGCCACTTGGAGCTGGAGGAGAAAGATGAGGGTGAAGTACCCGTCGCTATTTACTTCTTAGTATTTGTATGTATAGGGTACGGGGCGTACTCCTATTTAAGGGGGGTAGAGCAGTTTCGGTTATGTATGTACGGCATGTATTGGAATACAGTCTATGTTGTTATGTTATAGACCTTCGAGTCTAAGTGATGTTATGTTACCGGGACCTTGAGTCCGATGTGATGTAAAGAATGTTTGTGTGTTGTTATGGAAGCGTTGTTTCAGAAGTAATCCCCGTGTTCTAATATTTAAGATGCGTGGGAAGTGTGAACTTTGGGGACAAAGTTCTTTTAAGGGGGGTAGATTGAAATACCCCAAACCTTAATATGTTAGTTAATTATATAATTATTATATTTTTAAGACTAATAAGTCCTAATAACATGTGGGAGGAATTCCCGAAGAAAAAGAATCCAAATGATGGACTAAAACACGTTTTTCTAGAAAACCGAAAACGTGACTTTAAACGTTAAAATGGACTTGTATAAATTATAGATGATGTTATAACTATAATTATGTACTAATTAAAGTCTAAGAATTTTTAGAATAAAATATATATATATATATATATATTCCGGAAACCGGACCCGAACTGTTAAAACTGACAGTTCGGGAATTAACGGGTGTTATCTGCCAATGACCAAGTGCCACTCTCTCACATTGTAAAATAAAGATCAGACTTTTCTTCCCTCTCTCTTATGTCTCACGTTTTATCCCCCTCTCCTTCTCTACTTTATTAATTCTACTTATTTACTAAAATACAAACAATAAATACAACTCACTTTATTCTCTCTCTCACATTCTCTCACATTTCTCTCCTTTCTCTCTGCCTCACCGATCCCATCCCTCTTTCTCTCTTCTTCTCCATTTTGTTCAAGCCATGGCGATTTGCAAGGGCTCCAAATAGCTCACCTTGCTCCTCCTTGTTCTACCCTTAAATCAACTCCAAATCAAGAAATTTTTACACCAAAATACTCCTCTCATCTTGGGGATTATTTCTCACCTTTTGAAATCTCAAAACTCCATACTTCATTTCCATGGGTATACCACATCTTGAAGAGAAAGCTTCATATTTTTGAAGCCAAACGTCTTCTTGTTTGTCTAAGGTAAGAAAGAACTCAAAAATCCATTCATTCTCCCATTTCATATGGTGGCCGATTTTGGTGTGTACTAAACACCATTGTTTTCTCTCCATTTTAGCTTGTTCATTCTTTTAGAGGTGTTGGAGCTAGCCCAAATTCCATTACCAAAAACTTCACCTTGAAGCAGAAGGTAATCCCTCCTATGATGTTCAAATATTATTCTAGGGTTAATGGGATAATGTTCATGAACCCTCCATACTCATTGTATACATGTTGGCATGGTCATTAGTGTAGCAATAAATCCCGTTGAAAACCGGTTGTGGAGCAAGAAGTAAAGAGAAGGGGAAAGTTTGGAAAGAAAACCCAAGGTAGTTAACTTACCTTGAACTAGTGTGTGATCTATGAATGTGTTTATGTTTGGGGGCAATATAAATGTTCAGTGAAATGCAGGTGTTGCTTATAATATGAGGAAATTCAGTGTTTAATTTAATGTTGTTTAAGGGCCTAAGAGCCAAGCTTTTAAGGTTTATGAATATTGAGGGCTATTGTGGCTTAAATGGTGAATTTTAAGTGTGTTTTGGTGTCTTGGATGAATGGATGGTTGGAGTGTTTTAGTGGGTTATAAGATGAGTGGGAACATGTAAAAATTATGGGGAGATCATGTCAAAATTGTGTAGAAATATAATGGTTCAAATGCATTTCTAGGTGGGAGCAAACTAGTGAACTACAAGTGTTTTGAGAGAGTATTTAAGGAACTTAGAAATAAACTTGTAAATGAATTTGGAAGGGGATATATGAAGGTTTTAGTGTGCCTAATGATGTTAGAACACCTTAGGAGGCTTGTGGAGAAGTTTGGAAAAAGATTTGACAATTTTGGGCAGATTCTGGGGCGTCCGACCCACAGTTGGGTCGGACGGCCTCTGTTGGTCACCCTTGAATGCTTCTGTAATGGTCCAACCCAGATGGCTGAGTCGGACATGGGTCGGACGGGAGAGAATTAAAGGACAGTAAGTTTCTTCTGAATGGTCTGACCCAGATGGTTGAGTAGGACATGGGTCGGACAAGGTAGAGGTTTCAGACCCGAAGGTTACTGGAAGGGTCCGACCCAGTTGGTGGGTCGGACGGTGGGTCGGACAGACCAAAACCTATAAAAAATGGAAAAGAATATGACAAATGTTGTTAACCCTAGGGGGTATAATGAAGGTAACCTAGGGTAAGTCTAGGCATTTAAAACATGTCGTATAACCTTGTAAAATACTTAGTAAAGCTCGAAGTTAAGTAAATTAATTAACCAACGTCATTAATCGTGTATAGGAGTGGCCTACGGTGGAACACTAGAGTGGCAAGGACCAAGGTATGGTTTTCTTGCAGTCTGTTGCCTACCGGTTTACACCGCTTGTGTGTTGGTTGTTTTTTCTGTGTGTTTACAACCTTGTAAGATTAAATCATGAAACGAGTTTATAGTTCTTATAATTAATGCGACGTGTGCGTACCGATACCGGTAACCTCGAATGCGGCTAACTGTTAATTAACCAAAGCTAGGAACGTAAGAGAACGTATCCGGTAGTGACGTTCCAATCTAAGGAACGTTCTAACCACGGCTATGTGTGTTTGATTGTGGTGTGTGTTGTGATTTATGTCTTGCTTCCCTTGTATGTCTAACTGGACTTAAACACTTACTTGTGAGAGATTGTGTTAAGTTCCCACCGTGGGACTTCTAACAAGTGCTAACCGGGGAGTGAGGAATCCGGTCGTTCCGGTCACGCGTGTATGTACGGGGGTCGATATCTGAATCTGATTCAGCTCTCTCCTTATGTTAGGGTTGTTTTCCTTTTTGGATTTCAACCTCCCATTAGCTTAGCCAAAGCTTGCCTACTTGACGTCCACTCGGGTTAGGGGGAACTATGTGTTTGATGTATTCGGGTCACTATCCCCGTCTCATCTTTTAAGTTAAGTTATTCATTCGACTAACAAAACAGTAATGCGATATGTGTTAAGCTTAACATGAGGATGAAGTCATTCTCTAGGTTTACAAGTTGACTAACTATGTTGGTTGTTTTCTAAAGTGAGTTGTCTTCACTATGTATATGTGTTGTTATTGTACTGCAGTAACTCTTGCTAAATATTGCATGTTGTATGTTAAAATCAACGCCATGTTATCATGACAAATAGTTGCGTATATCCCGGTAGTCAGCGGGCTGCACGTTAACCATGCCAGCAAAGGTTGCTGACCCCTTTGGGGGCTATGTTTATTTGCAGGATGAGGATCGAGGAAGCAGAATGGCTTTAGATCCTAGGTTGTTGATATTTTTGTCATTTTTGGATGTTGAACCCGAGTAGTGCCTGTACACTCGAGGTCGTATATTTTTGGTGGATGAAGGAATAGTTGGTGATTTTTGTACAGATACACTCGGTATATTATGATTCTTTTTGGATAGGTGATTTTTGGAAGGTTGTAATTATGCTCGGGATTATCGTAATCAGACCGATACATTGTATGTAACTGCCTTGTTAGCCACGTGGGTGGCTAACGGCGTGTAACACCGCCCTTTTATAAATGGTTAAGTTTATGATTTCCGCTGCGATTATTGATTAAGTGTGAGGTTATGGTTGGGGTGTTACAGTTGGAGATGTGAAAATGACCAATGAAGTTTGATGAACATGAGATTTAGATTTATTTGACTAATGATGTTGTACATGAAGTTGGATAGACATTTGAATTACCAGTTGGCTACAGTTTGATTCACCCCTTTGTACAGATGATTGTTTTGTCTACGACCCTATCATGCAGATAATTAAGACAAATGGGATGGGTTAAGATGGCCTTTACATTCTGGACATAGTGGGCATAGAGAGATGTTTTGGATCATCCACGACACCAGACCCGGTACTTGGTGAATGAGAATTTTGGCTTAGTTTCTACTGTCAGCCCTAAAGCATACGAGATGTATATTAAATTAGGCCATGTATCGTATATGAAAATTGTAAATATGGGATTAATTAAAGAAAGTGATTTTCCAAGAATCATGAGTGTGATGTTTGTCATAACTCCACGGTTTCAAAAAGCTTCCTTTTGAAATTTTGAGATCAAAACTAGATGGGCTTTTGAAATGATACACATTGACGTTTGGAGATCGTTTATGATACTCATAGTGGATATAAACACTTTGTATGCTTTCTTGATGATTGTACTAGGACAACATGGATTCAACTCTTAAGAAATAAAGGTGATGCTTGAGAGGCCATAGTTAACTATATCAAGATGATGGAAAGACGATTTGAAACCAAGATCAAAGTGGTGAGGAGCAATAATGCAAATGATTCCAATGACAGGAAACAATTTTGTGATCAAGAGGGAATTGTGAATCAAACCCACATACACCACAACAAAATGCAGTGATGAAACTGAAACATAATATCTTCTTGAGACAACAAGAGTAGTCTATTTTCAGTCTCAACTGCCTCTTGCTTACCAGGGAGAGTGATTTATCTACACCTCATTTCTCATAAATAGGTTCCCTACCAAGGATTTGAATGGGAAAACTCCTTTTGAATCCTTGTATTGTACAC
Organism: Limonium bicolor; assembly: GCA_023374045.1. NCBI lineage: Eukaryota > Viridiplantae > Streptophyta > Magnoliopsida > Caryophyllales > Plumbaginaceae > Limonium > Limonium bicolor. The sequence goes on from CM041778.1 coordinate 54,572,999, forward strand.
ACAAGCATATAATGAGATTAAAACGTTTGGTTGTCTTAGTTACGGAGCTATTGTTGGTGCTATATGGGGAAATTTCAATCCAAGTGCTGAAGCTTGTGTTTTTTGGGAGTTAAACCATGAAATAAAAGGCATAAAATCATACGCATTAGTACTAGAAAGATAGAAGTGTGTCGAGACACTAAGTTTCATGATAATGTTTATCCTTTCTAGAAAGGCTTGAAGGGGTATGGCAACAGATGGTTTTGAATAGGTGTGGGTCTAGTAGCCCAAAGATAATACTCCTAATCTAGCGGTGTTGTATGATGATTTTATTCCTTCACTCGCTCATTCGACCACCAGATCCAAACAACAAAGCCCAATTAATAATTTGACAGATCATGGGCTGGTGAATCTGGGCTCAGGTGATCTAGAAGAGATATTCACAAAATTAGCTATCTCAAATATTCTGTTTGCAATACGTCTTTCCATGAGATACTAGACGAAAGAGTTTATGGTCGACAAGAAGATGTAAATATCCTCAAGGGGTGTGAAAGCTTAACTGAAACTATACCCAAAACCTTACTGGCTCTTCTTGTGATCGATGCCAGTGGCACACTAGAGCAATTTATGAAATTGAAAGAGCCTGACAATTACAAGGAAACTGTGTTGCATGCACATTGGCGAGAGGCCATATCGAACAAGTTACGAGCTTTGGAAGAGAATGAGACTTAGGTTGTTAGGAATCTTCCTAAGGGCAAGAAGGTCATAGGTTACAAATGGGTTTACAAAATCAAACTCAAGTTCAATGGTACTTTGGAGAGATACAAAGCTAGATTAGTGGCAAAGGGTTTCACCCACCGTCACGGTCTTGATTATCATGACACCTTTTCTCTAGTCGTAAAGTTGAGCCCTATACAAGCTCTTATCACCGTTGCTCTCAATAAAGGTCGGATCATTAATGAGTTAGATGTGAACAATGCCTTTTTGCACAGTGATCTTGATTAAGAGGTTTACATGAGGATACGTCAAGATCTTGATGTCACATGCAATAACAAGGCTAGTCTTCTAAAGAAAGCTCTTTATGATATGAAGCAAGCTTCCGAAAATGGTTTTCTAAGTTGCTCATTTTCTCCGTGTTCTCAATTTTGTCCTATCCAACAATGATTACTCGTTGTTTTATAGGAAAGATGGATCTGACATCCTCTATGCATCCATTTATGTGGATGACATGCTCGTGGTGGGTACAAATCAATGGGGCATATCGACAATGCTATAAGTGTTGTGGATACAAATTTGAAGATCAAGGGCTTTGGCACCTTACACTATTTTCTAGGAATATAATTTGTGCACATTAGTCAAAGGTACATCCTCTCCCAACGTAAGTTCTGTATGGACTTAATTACATAGTACCATTGTGAAAATAGGAAGGCAGTCGTAGCACCTATGATAGTAGGAAACAGTTGCTGCACAGCGATGGGACACCATTAAGATCCTACTACCCATAGAAGGTTAGTAGGGAAAATAAATTACTCATCCAACACTCATCGACATTAGCTTTATCGTGCAAGTCTTGAGTCGGTTTGTGCAATGTTCAAGCGATGTTCACATGCAAGAATCAATGCATGTACTTTTCTACATCAAAGGAACAATGAACTATGGAATAGTTCACGCCAATGGTTTCGGTCGTAAGCTTCACCTTGAGGCATACTTTGATTCTGACTGGGAAGCCTGTCCTAACACTAGGAAATTGGTTTGAGGTATTACATATTTTTAGGAGACAGTCTTATGTCCTGGAAGACAAAGAAGCAAGGTTTTGTTTCTTTTTCTAGTGCAGAGGCAGAGTATCGATCTTTCCGGCATGTTACTGCGGAAACTTACCCGGCTCACTCGTTTATTGAACGAGTTTGATGATGAGGGTATTACACCTATACCGGTTAACTATGATATTCATCCGCCCATTCATATAGCTCGTAATCTAGTTTTCCATAAAAGAACGAAACATATTGAGTTTGATTATCATTTTGTCCAGACAAGATTCATGAGGGGCTAGTGGACGTTGATTATACTCAAACCACCGCTTAGCTTGCTGATATGATACTAATGTTCTTCTTGGGACAAGGTATAGAGATAAATTGTCACGCATGGGTATGGGACATAACGACGAGTCAAGCCTAGTGTGATCCTCGATTTTCAAACCACTATCCTATGTTGATTAAGGTTGAATAGGATTTGATCGGGTTATAGGTCCACTTATAACCTAAGTTTAATAACTAAGTCATATAACTATAACTATTAAATCCTAAGAGTGGCTCACTGGAACCTATTAAGAGTCGCCAACTAATTTTAATCGATGGTCAATTAGGAAATTTTAGAGTTCGGGTTCGGGGGCTTGGTATTCGACTTTTCCGTGTTCAAATTACTTTCACTACCCTTCTAAGTCGTTTTTCCTCTACTTATGTCTTTTACGACTTATTACGAAGTCGGTTTGACCTAAGTGCGAGGGTTTCTGATTTTCTTTTTACTTTTTTTGACTGAAAAATAAAGTAGAAATTGAAATTAACCAAATTAGGGTTTTGAAGGCCGAAATAGGTCAAATTTTAGTTCTATTCGTGGCCATGGGCGTAATGTCCGAACTTACGAACTCTAGTTAAACTAATTTAAAAAAGTTGAAATTGTAGAAAAAGAAGTTTTGAAAAGTCTGGGGCCACATACAGGGCATCCGTGGGCCCAGACATGTGTTAAAAACCCAAACTTTTAAAAAATTAAAGTCCCACCACTGTCCCGGGCGTCCAAGCTTACAGATTGGCTGTCCAGGACCCCAGACATGGCATCCGTAGGTGCGGACTGCCCTCGGACGGTGGTGTTCAGACGGTTCCCAGTGATGTTTTCGGCTCAAATTTTATGGGTGTGTAGCCTGAAAGATTCCAAAGACGTTAATAATTAATAGAACTCAAATTAACTTCGATTTAATGTCGAAACTTAATGAACAAGTTATGGACGGAAACAAAAACAAAAAGTAACTCAGAAGCCGGAAAAGGTCGGTTCGATCCCAAATTTTAACTGAGAGTTAATTAAGTCGCGAGGAGTAAGAAATGTAGAATTCTAACCTGTTTTACCTTCGGGATTGATGGGATCCTTCACTTTGGAAGCCTCGTTGATGCCAGTTCCGCATTGAGTTCGTCTCGAGCTTCTGACCTTTGAATATTAGTGTTGTTCTTCACATATTGGTGGTCGTTTAATGATTGTCGTGGCAACAGGGGTTGGAAAAACTTGTTTTGGTGGTGATTTCATTGAATTTTTGGTTTCTGATTGGGGCTCGGGAGTTCAAAACGTGGGTACTTTGAGACGGCTGAGGGTTTTGGTGATCTAGGCTTATTGAGGTTTTGTTTGGTCAAGAGAAAACATCCCTTATATAGACAACTCTAAAGATAAAGTAAACACGGTAAAAACCGAAGTTAATCGTGATTTGGTCGAGTGACTTCTGGAAGGAATCTGACTATGAAATTTTAACAGCATGTAAAGGAAGCTATTTTTGATTTTTCTAAGGAAAATTGGATATTTTGGATAAAGGAATGTTTTTAAATTCAATTTTTTGTCAGATCTATTCAAAAATTAATAGTTATTGGAAATTCAAAATTAAAAATTCCTTGTCCGTTATGCTCTAAATGCCATCCTTTATCATGTGTTTAAATTTCAAAGGATTTTGAGTTGTTTTTGAATGAGAGAGAAAGTTTACGAGATGGCTTAGGAGCCCTAAAAATTATGAAAATGCCCCTTAGGATTCTCCACTCTTTGACCAAATTACCCTTTATAGCACTTGTGTCTTTAGATACCCTTTTCCAAGGGTCAAACTTTTGGGTATAACAGATTCCCCCCCCCCCCCCGAGTCAACTAGGCTTTAGAATGAAGGTGAAAAAACTAGTTAATGCTTGAGTGACATCCAAAATTTTTCCTGACTTTGGAAAGTCTACTCCCATTTTCAAAATGCTACCGAAGATCCAAGATTTTATCGAGCTATTCTAAGGAGCTTACCACCGGAAGAAAAGACTTTGAAATTGTTGGGCTATTCGAAGGCGCCAACTACTTAGATTTTGTCAAGCTATGCTAAGGCGTTGACTTCCTAAAGAAAGAACTTTGAAATTTTTGGGTTATTCGAAGGCGCCAACTACCTGAAATGTAAAAAAAAAAGTGAGCTAAACTAAGAATACCCTGCACCGAGCATCTTAGGTGTCGGAAACCTAAAAGTGAATGAAATATGCCGAGCATTCTAAGGTTTTGAGAACTTAAAAGTGAATGAAATACGTCAAGCATTCTAAGGTGTCGGGAACCTAAAAGTGAATGAAATACGCCGAACATTCTAAAATGTTGGGAACCTAAAAGTGAATGAAATACGTCAAGCATTCTAAGGTGTTAGGAACCTAAAAGTGAATGAAATAAACCGAGTATTCTAAGGTGTCGGGAACCTAAAAGTGAATTAAATACGCCGAGCATTCTAAGGTGTCGGGAACCTAAAAGTGAATGAAATGCGCGAGTATTCTAAGGTGTTAGGAACCTACAAGTGAATGAAATACGCCAAGCATTCTAAGGTGTCGGGAACCTATAAAGGACTAAACTACGCCGAGCTAACTAAGGTGTCGGTAACCTGTAAAAGATTAAACTACGCCGAGCTTTCTAAGGTGTCGGGAGCCTGTCGCTTCTGGTTGGTATACGAAGGGAACTTATTGCCTCTGCCCACCAACTAGGGTGCAAGGATAAAATCTAGACTACTAAGGGGACATATTGCCACTTTCCACAAGTTGCCTAAAGAGTTAACACAAAGATAGGGGACTTATTGCCACTGCCCCGCCAACTCCTTCGGGTATCTAAGGTGTCGGGAACCAAACATGAAAATGTGTAGTAAGCGATTATGATGTTCCTAAAAGAAAAATGATGAATAACCTAGGGCTTATGACGAGCCTTGAAGAAACAATAAGGATCAGGACTTTTGACAAGCCTGAGGGTGAGTTTAGCTACTCGGGTTTATGATGAGGAGTCTCATATTGGAAGATACAATGTTGCAAAGATATTGGCTTCATGCAAATGAGTGTGATGAAAACTGTTTGTGAAAATGCCAAACATGGAAATGATGAAGTGTTATGCAAAAATCGTAAAATGCAAACGAAGTACCTGTAGGGACTATTACTTGTTTGATTCAACAAATCATTAAAAAGGTGTCAAACGTGGCAATGTTTGAGAGAAATTTTGTCTATCGAAAAAGAAAGCTAAATTATCATTTCCTGACCACAGGTTTATGATTTATGATTTGTTTCCTAGAAAATGAACATTCCGCCAACAGAAGTGTGTGTTGTTTGTTGTGAGGGTTTTAGGCTTTTGAGTGGTGGTTGGGGCTTATGACAAGCCTGGAAATTTATGAGGAGGTTAGGGCTTACTACGGGCCTGGGGAAATGGTGTTGGCCAGGGCTTATTACGAGCCTGGGGATGTTTGTGTGGAGGTTAGGGCTTATGACGGGCCTACTGTGAAGTGATGTTTGTGTGGTGGTGGTGCTTAAGACTTATGACGAGCTTAAGCTTTAAGTTTCGGTTGGTGTTGTTATGACAATTGTTGGAACAACAATCGCCTCCAGTATTTTTCCTTAAGGCAATCTGAGCTTGAGTTTATGGCAATCGATCGTCGCTTTAAGTTTTCGTTGGTGTTGTCATGGCAATTGTTGGAATAAGAATTGCCCTTAGTTTTTCCTTAAGGCAATCTGAGCTTGAGTTATGGCAATTGATCGTTCCGATCTAGTATTTGCTTTGATTAAATGTGCGAAACAAATCTCATTCTCACTGGGTTAAGGCATGTGTTTAATGTGGTGCTTCTTAATTTACACTCAATGTGTTTGGAATTTGCACTCGTTTCTTACTTACGGTCAAAACTTCTAGACCATTGAATTGAAAAAATTTTAGATTCACACATTCGATCTGTTACTTTCACATGATTGGATACACAACTATCGAGTCATTAGTCTTTAAAGCTTATAACGTGGCCATGGGGTGTGATGAAAGACAACAGGACCGTGAAGGGATATTTTAAGGTTTGTGGAGCTACAAGGGTGACCGAAGCTTCAACTTGCGCCTTGTCTCGAACTTTCCCTCCTTGTCTTGAATCCGTCTGGCTGCTGTGCCTTGACTTTATTTTCGAGCGTTAGACTTTGAACGTTGCAGTTGTCCTTTACATCATTTCTCTTTTTTTTATCATTTAGAATTCTTTGAGGCTTTTCATATTTGCCTTTTTTATCCTTTCTTGATTTTGTCCTCGGGGTTTTTGTGTCTCCCGAATTTGAACTTTCATAGTTGTTATGATGTTAACTCTTCAGATCATGTGTCACTTTGGGGCCATTTGTGGATCATTTCGTCATGCTAATAGCGGCATTGCTTCTTTCGGGCTCTTCGCTCCTTTGGTCGCCAGGTTGGATATTCATCACGGCCTAGCTTATTTTGGGGAGCTTATTGTATTGAAAAAGGGAATATATGAAAAGCTCAACGGGGTGCCTAGGGCTTAATGTCAAGGTTCACAAGCTTTTTTGCTATGTGGTGTTGTACTTAGGTGCTTCGCCATTCCTAATAGTCGTGTATCCGTTCTTTGTTACTTTTTGCAGGTCTAAGAGTAAATTTATAAATTATCTCCTTCGGTCGGAGTTATGCTGTTTACCTTACCTTTGAGTGTAGCCTCACCAGAGTCGTGTAAAGATGACACACTCATTCTCTCATGGTTTTACCACTCAAGACACTCTCACGAATTTTCACTCAGAGACTTGTTTACACACTTAGACAAAAGATTTAAAGTCGACGATTCTAAACTCAGATTGCCCCCAGTATCAATTTGGGGTTTATGACAATAATTTAACAGATGTGGACTTTGAACCGCTTAGTAGGCCATGTGGGATAAGCTATGGTGTTTAGCTGGACATGTCACCCTTTTAGAAACAAGAGACAAGTCGTTCTGTTCTATTGTTAAAATGATTATTTTGTGATCCTTTTTCTCAAAAAACATGAATGCTCATTATTTGTTTTATCTTTTTCTTTTTTCTTTTTTGAATGAAGAATAGTTCGTACAAAAATTGTGAAAATGGAACCATGTTTTTATTCAATGGATGAAAAGATAACATTGAAAATTACAATCTTAGGAAAACTATCTAAAATGGTAAAGGAAACTAACTACTACAAAAGTCGACTAATCAAGAAAAGAAATCTACTTAATGGAGAAAACACTTAAAAATAATAATTTATACTGATGCTCAAGCATGGGTGTTCTACATATTTTTCCACATTTTGAGAATCAAAGCCCTTGATTGATGAGATATTGGAATCTTGTGCTTCAATTTTCTACAGTTGTAGGTGTCATGACCTGGTAGTTGATGGTACTGGCAGAACTGATCCACTTATTTTTGGACTTGCGCAGGACAAAACATCAGGGGTTGTAGTAAATTCCACACTTGAAGCTCCTTGAACACTTGGCCTAAGGGTTGCCCCATGTTGGTGAACCATTCCAAGGTCTGAAATTGTCTGATCCGGAATAGATAACTCGCCTTAAATTCCTGGGTTGTCGTATAGCACATGCTGGAGCTACCGCCTTTGTCTTGGCTGCCTCTTCCTCAAAAAATTCAATGTTCACGCTCTGGGCCTTGGGTCGTTCTAGCCATAGTTTGTATTTGTGATTTTTCAGCTCTAGCCATGTTGACTTTGCAGGGATATCGATTTCGGGGCATGCCCTCGAGGAAAAGTTGGAACTGGTTGGTTTGTTGGCTTCTTCTGATTGCATAACCATTCTCTTGAGTTATGAAGAAATTTCCTTGACATTCCCTTACAAACCTTAGGCCCTAATGGAGCCAACTTCAATGCAGTTATAGAGGAAGTTGATAAGCCTCCCTACCAATTCATCCCGAGCTTGACATACGACCTCAAGGGAAAGGGCTTTCGGTTTCAACTCTTTGATAATGGCGACATAGTTGGATTCCATGGCCTCCATAACAGCACCATGTCTTCGCCCGATGGCAACCATCATGGCTTTTAGTTCAGCCTAGTTATCTTCTCTTACACTTGCGGCTTTCTCAGGAAATCAAAGTCTACTCCAATAGAGTTAACCTTGTTTTTCAAACCTTCAAAGGCCTATGCCATGGCATTTTTTTAAGCTTTAATTCTACCACTCTATCTTCTAGCCTTCCTCTTCCCACCATGCTTGTGATAGTATTTTACCTGTTTCCCAAAATGTCATCCATTAGAGTACAAAAAAGGAATGCACTGAAATTCTAAACCGGGAATGAGTGAGTACTTGATGTGGAATAAAGTGGTGCCCTGAATGTGAATGTGTTTGGACTGCAAGAAAAACACATGGGCCAAAATGTTTTGAAGACTGTGAATTGGCACTCGGGCCTTAATGAATCGGAAGTGAGGCACATGGGCCGGAATGATTCATAAGATTTGGATTGGCACTTGGGCTGAAATATTTTGAGAATGTGGCGTTTGGGCCAGAAAACGTTCGGGAATTTTACACTTGGGGCAGGATGTTTATGGATGTCGCACTTGGGGCCGGAATGTGTTTGGGCTAAAAGTGAGGCGCATGGGCTATAATGATTTCTAAGCCGCATTTAGATGTGTGCACCTGAATACCCCAAATATGGAAGTGAGACATACATGCCGAAGGAAACTATATGGAATATGAATGGGCCACTGGGCCGAGAGAGAAACTTTGAAGTCCAAGATTCGTTTTAATTCTTGTTGGGTCTTCGGCCAGAAATTAGAAGGGATCCAAGATTCGCCACCTAATTTTAACCTATGATAAATTAGGAAAGGTTCGAGTTGGGGTTCGGGGGCTTGGTATTCAACTTTTCTGGGTTCAAATTGCTTTCACTACCATTCTAATTCATTTTTCCTTTTCTTATGTCATTTATGACTTAATACAAAGTCGGTTTAACCTAAGTGTGCAAGTTTATGATGTTTTTTACTTTTTTGACACTTTTTACTGAAAATGAAAGTGGATATTGAAATTAACCAAATTGGGGTTTTGATTGCCGAATTAAGACAAATTTTGGTTCTATCTGTGGCCTCGAACTAATGTCCGAACCTATGGACCATAGTTAACCTAATTGTACTGAAAAAGTCAAAATTGTAGAAAAATGAAGTTTTGAAAAGTCGGGGACCACGAACATGGCATTTGTGGGCCCACACATGTGTTAAAAACCTTAAAATTTTGAAAAATTGAAGTCCCGCCACCATTAGGGGGCATCCGAGCTTACGGACTGGCTGTCTGGGACCCCGGACTGCCCTCGGACGGCGGCGTTCGGGCAGTTCCCAGCAGTTTTTTCGGCTCAAGTTTTATGGGTGTGTATCCTGAAAGATTCTAAAGACATTAGTAATCAAATAGAACTCAAATTTACTTCGAATTAATGCCGAAACCTAACGCACATGTTATTGGACGGAAACGAAAACAAGCATCAACTCAGAAGCCGGGAAAGGTTGGTTCAAACCCAAATTTTAACTGAGAGTTAATTAAGTCACGAGGAGTTAGAAAAAAACGAATTCTAACCTGTTTTACCTTCGGGATTGACGGAATTCTTCATGTCGGGAAACTTTGGGAGCCTCGTTGATGCCGGTTCCGGATTGAGTTCGTTACGAGCTTCTGACCTTTGAAGATTGGTGGTGTTTTTCATGTTTTCACTAGTAGAAAAAACATTATTTACCACGGTTATTTTGCTTATATACCACGGTTAAAAACCGTGATATTTGCTCCCGTCACAAATGTCAAAAGATTAAAAACCACGGTTCAAAACCGTGGTTTAAAATGAAAATTAAAATCACGGTTCTCTGACCCGTCGTTTTAAAGTATTTTTCACGCGGAGTTTGTCAACTATATACCACGGTTTTAAGAACAACCGTCATTTATAGTGAGCTATAAACCACGGTTGAAGCAAATAACCGTCATTTATAGTGAGAATAAATGACGGTTGTTCTTAAAACCGTGGTATATAAATGTATAAAATCAACGAATAAACCACGGTTATACATGAAACCGTGGTTTATAGTCTGCGACTTCTCCCCGCCTTCAATCTGGTAATCTCAACACAGCGCAGACACAAGAGAATGAAGAGGCAGACATGTATGTTCCTTGTTTGCGAATTAGGGTTGCAAAATCGTGAGTGAAGAATAGAGGGGCAGTATGTTCCTTGTTCGCCGGTGGGTTGCAAAACTACCGTGAGGTTGAAGAGAATGAAATGAGGCGTAGAACATGTTCCTTGTTCGCCGGTTAGGGATGCAAAAATTACAGTGAGTGAAGAGATGAGGACGAGGCTCAGAGCACGTTCCTTGTTCACCAGTGGGAGTTGCAAAAATTACCTTGAAAACAAGAGAATGAGAGAGGCCAGAGCATGTTTCTTGTTCGCCAATACGGGTTGCAAATTTATGGTGCGGTTGATATGTCACAAAACATGTTCCTTGTTCACTAGTATGGGTTGCGAAATTACCGGAGGTTGAAGAGATGGCGTAGAGCATGTTCTATGTTCGCCGGTGTGGGTTGCAAAAATTACCGGGAGGTGAAGAGAAGGAAGAAGAGGCGCAGAGCATTTTCGCCCCTTGTTTGCCAGTGTGGGTTGCAAATTACAGTGAGAGAGAGAAATATATAAGAGAATAAAGAGAGCCGCGTTAATTTGGGCCGAAAATTAAAATTCCCGCTCAGACTATATACCACGGTTCACCAAAAACCGTGGCTTATTCACTCAGGCGTGTTATATAAATGACGGTTGCCCTATAAACCATGGTTTATAAGTAAACTATATACCACGGTTCTTTAATAACCGTGGTTTATTCTCTCCCGCGTGTACTTTAAATGACGGTTGCCCTATAAACCGTGGTTTATAAGCAAACTATATACCACGGTTCTCCAAAAACCGTGGTTTATTCTCTCCGGCGTGTACTTTAAATGACGGTTACCTTAGAAACCGTGGTTTATAAACTTTAAACCACGGTTTTTCATTCAGCCGTGGTTTAAACGGCGTCATTTAAAATCTTTTTTCTACTAGTGTTTGGTGGTGGTTAAATGAAGGTGTGATGATTACGGTGGCAACTGGGGTTGGAAAACTTGTTTTGGTGGTGATTTCAGGGAATTTTTGGTTTCTGATTTGGGCTCGGGAGTTCAAAACATAGGTACTTTGAGATGGATGAGGGTTTTGGTTATCTAGGGTTCTTGAGGCTATGATTTTTTTTCAAGAGAAAATATCACTTCTATAGACAACACTAAAGATAGAGTAAACTCGATAAAAACTGAAGTTTACTAGGATTTGGTTGGGTGACTTGTGGAAGGAATCTAACTATGAAATTTTAACAGCACTAAAAGGAAGATATTTATTATTTTTCTAAGGAAAAATTGGAATTTTTTGATAAAGGAATATTTTAAAAATCAATATTTTGTCATATCTATTCAGAAAATAGTAGGAAATTATTGGAAATTTAAAATTCAAATTCTAAAACCATTATGCTCTAAATGTTATCCTTTATCATGACTTAAAATTTCAAAGCATTCTAAGTTGATTTGAGTCATTTTTGGAGGAGAGAGAAAGTATATGAGATGGCTTAGGAGCCCCGAAAATTAAGAAAATTCCCCTTACAATGACCAAATTGTCACCAATGTCCTAAAACGTGCTAATCAACCCGGGATTCTGCGCCCTTTGATCAAATTGCCCTTTATAGCTCTTGTGTCTTAATATACCCTTTTCCGGGGGTCAATATTTTAGGTATAACAGATTGCTCCCGTCAACTAGGCTTTCGAATGAAGGTGAAAAGACAGTAGATGCTTGAGCGACATCCCAAAATTTTGCCCGACTTTGGTAAGTTTATTCCCTTTTTCGAAATGCTACTGAAGATCCTAGATTTTCTCGAGCTATTCTAAGGCGCTGATTTCCTAAAGAAAGAACTTTGAAAAATTTAGCCTATTTGAAGGCGCCAACTACCTGAAATGTAAAAAACATGAGTTGAACTAAGAATACCCTGCACCTAGCATCCAAGGTGTCGAAAACGTAAAAGTGAATGAAATACGCTGAGCAGTCTAAGGTGTCGGGAACCTAAAAGTGAATGAAATACACCAAGCATTCTAAGGTGTCAGGAACCTAAAAGTGAATGAAATACGCCGAGCATTCTAAGGTGTCGGGAACCTAATAATGAATGAAATACGCCGAACGTTCTAAGGCGTCAGGAAAGTAATTTTTGAAACCTTATGAGTGGGTTGTGTAATTTCACCAAATGTCATGGGTGGGGTGTTAAGTCAAGATCCTTTAGTTTTGATGATAGCAAACTTGTGTTGTTTATCTAATATGTTTGTTAAGCTTTAAGATTCAGATAAACAAGTTAAGGAGTGGCTTAGCATTCAAGGTTGCAAGTGCACTCAGTTCGTGACATGTGCCCAACTAGTCAGACATCTGTCTAGAAGAGCTCACGCCAGAACTTCTAGTACACACAGGAAATCAAGCATCACACGACCATATCTCTTATACATCAGACTTAAAGCAAAGACGAAACACTGCAAGAAAATCGACAAACCTGTGCAGATCTTCACATCTACATAAGCAACTAGCTCACGACAAAAAGCATAACTCATTAATGTGCAAGGCAGCAAGATAAGTCAACGGCTACTAATACACATTATCACGTAGCCATAATGAAGTCTGAAGAGAGCATTTATGAGCATTAATGAGCCAGACAAAATCAGACAAGTTGAGAACACAAGTGGTGCTCGACCAATTGAAGGAACTGTCGCCGACGTGCTCAATCACAAGGCGACACGTGTTCCTGGCTTTAGATCAAGTTAAGGCTTAATCTGCAATTGAGTTGGGTGTTATGCAAAAGAGAAAAGTAGTAATCGATTCCTAGAGTCTAGGTGACCATAGGCCGTTAGTTATATCCTAACTAACGTGAATAAATACGTGTGTTTATGTCCCATTTATGTAGCTCGAGAGATAGAGAAAAAGAAGAGATACTCTGAGCAAGTGTGAGTCAGACTAAAAGTGTGTGTAAAGGCTAGAGAGTTGGTGAGCTAGGTAGGACTAGAGTTGAGTGGCGATATGTTGTGTAATTGATAGACTGACCAGTCGGGGAACGGTTGGGGAACTCTAGGCCGACTGTCAGGAGAGGGTAAAGGACTTAGGGATAAAGTCCTAAACTGTCCTGGAGTCCGTGGGTATGGCAAGGGAGATTGAGTGAATTTCTGTGTGTAAATTCTCAATCGAAATGGAGTTTCCAGATGAGTTTATCTTGTGTCTTTCCTTAACTATCAAGTAGTTTTATTAAGACAAAGATACGTCCATGATCGATCGGGGACGCATCAGGAGCGCTAGTCAGTTTCATGGGGTTGTGATTTTCTCTAAAGAAACGATAAATGATTATATGGAAGAGATAGGTAAAGAGATGAGTTTAAAAACCCCAAAAAAGTGTGTGTATTAGGATAAGAGTAGAGAAACGGTGAGATAAACAAATAAAATATAATTTATAAGAAATTCCTTAACTTTGGACTTAATTATATATCCATAGTGATGAATAAAGTCTACGTTGGCTATTTAGGAGGAGCCTGCCTGAACGTACACACGAGGACATTATCATTGGTTCAACAAGCTGGACGAAGATAGACCCAGGAAAGCTAGCTGGAACAAATTGAGTTTGGTGGATATTTCACTTATGCTGAAACAGTGAAACACATAAAGTCAATGCTTGTCAACATTATCTTCTTCAAAATCTAGTGTATATTGGCTAGTTAGGAGACTTATAGACCCCTACTGAATAATGCGTATGTCGGTTAATTAAGATTTAGGTCCCGTTCGATTTCGGGCTTTACTTTTAAAGCTCCACGAATCGCAACTTATATGGCCCAGCTGAAGAGGCCCTAAAAGTAGATTAAAAAGTAGTTCCACGAAGATCCGTTCTATTTTGAGCTTCTGCAATTAGAATTTTGAATCAATACAATTCCTCATTTACCCTTGCTTTTTTTGGTTGACACCCAAATTGTTCTTCGCAAGTTTCTCAGAAAACCCACCCACTCTTGCCATGGTACTAGGTTGTAGTAAAAAAATTTCAGCAACAGAAGTGCGGATCTGGTGCAAGTAAGACTTTAATTGAATGTTTGTTTGTAGACAGTACATCCACCCCCAATTTCAGATGGTGATTCATCTCGTAGATGCAGTGATGGTCGACTGGTGCAAGATTTGGTTGCAGGCGAAATATATGACATAGCGGGAACAAGTAAGCAACGCCGGCGAGCATTCAAACCTTAGGAGGGATGGAGTGAGCTGCCATTGAAGAGGTTGAGGTGACGGACAACCACATATCTGCGGCTACGACTTCGAAATAAATGATAATGATGGTAGAATTTGTAAATGTGTGCTACAGCACAGGGGGACGATGTCATTACACACACCCGGAGTAGCTTTAAATTGGGCTGGAAAACCCAAACGCAGCAAAACCAAGATCTAAGTTAAAGCTGGGCGGATCAGCTCTAAAGTAAGCTTTTCTAGTGGTCAAACCCGAAAAAGGTTGGTCAAAGCTTTAAAATAAATCTGGATTAAGCTCCTATTTTAGCTGAAGCCCGGAATCGGACGGGGCCTTAAGAGGAGCCTGCTGGATGTTGTAGATGAAACAATGAAATACATGGTGTAAAGGCCGTTAGCCCATTAGATTAATCTAGCTGAGTTTTAGGGGCCGTTCGCTGAGGGCTGTGAAAAGCGGCAAAACCTGCAAAAAAAAAATAAAGGTGGATTAAGGTGATTGTAGTTAGTGAAATTCTAGTAAGATATGTGTACCGTGGTACACTTTTTAGGAGTCTGGTCAGATTACAAGCCAAGAAATTGACATATGTATATAACTTTGGGCCTGTTCTGAGTTTTTCCAAAAAGCTAGGTTTGGAAGCTTTATCATAAAGCTTTGTGTGGTTAACCAATGTGAGGTTGACAAGTTTGCTTTTTTATGTATTTGGTCAATACTTTAACCAATAAAGAGTTAACATATGTCACATTAATCTCAAAGAATAGATTAATATACTCATAGAACGCAGCCTTTAATGAAAAAGTAACATTAAGCTAGTGCATATCTAAATCGTGGTCGGCGTGCAGAATAATCTCGACAAATGATGGGCCCAATGGAAAGCCCAATTTAAGCGCTAGCTGGGTTTGTCGCTCCTACTTTGGTTAGAGTCCAACTTTCTTGCTTAGTTTGTTTGGACTTTTAACATTAGCATAGGTACTGAAGTTTATTTTATTGTGATTTTTCACCCAGCTAGGTGCGTATAAAAGAATTTATCGGAGTAAATAGATTGTGGAAATTAGCAGTTGCAACTAGAAGCAACAGTTTGCACTTACCTTGCCGAACATAAGACCATGATTATCATTGGTGTTTAAGAGTTCTTAGTTACAAAAAGAAATAAAAAAATATGAGGTAGAGGAAAGAGAAGGAAGAACTCTAATTTTAAGTTCTTCTGTAAGAACTTCTTAAGAACCCAAAAAATAGGACCCACCATTTATTTTTCTAATTATAATATTTTCAATATAAATACTTAAACCTTATACATTTTAAAATCATAATATTTTTAAAACTAATAATGATATAAATAAACTAAACATATCAAAATTCTTAAAATCTTATTCTCTACAAAATAAGATCCATATTGACTATGTTTTTCATATTTTTAATATATATATATATTATATATATATATTATATTTTATATATATCGTTAAATTAGTACTTATTATGATATCAAAATGTAATACTAAAATATACTTGTAATTTATAATATGTACCATTGTATTCATTTCTAAATTCATTATAATATATATGATTATGTCTTATATTATTAGTAACAACATATTAATAATATATATGAATAATTTTATTTTTATTTTTTTTAAAATATAATAAACTTTAATCATTAATAAAATATTAAGTTATGCTTATTTGTGTATTATTGAAATAGTAGTAACAACAATTTAAAATTAATTTTTGTATATCCATAATAATTAATAAGTAAAAAGAAAAATAACATGGCAATTAAGGAGAGTTATAAAATAAAAGTATGAGTTATCTGATGTTAGTAAAAAATAGATATAGTTCTTAAACTGATGTGGCGGTGAGAGAAATAGGAAAGAGAGTGCTAAGAACTCATATTTGGGTTATCAAACTAAGAATCCTTCGCATGAGCGCCTTCTGTTTTACATTGACTTACATAGGCTTTTGAAGTCGGAGCTCTTGGATTTCTAAGCATACCTACTGCAATTTTGATACATTTAAAATCCATTACTTTACAGCATTACTTTTCTTTGCTCTTTGCAGCAGGAGTATCAAGTAAAAATGTACAGTAAACTCACCGACTAAGAACAACACAATCCTTGCTAAGAAGATTGAAGTTGGTCCAATTTATATCAATCAAAGCATTACATACACCTTTCGACAGTCAGCTTGAACCTTGAGGATTGATACACAAGAGAACATAAAGAAAAAGAAGAGACACAAACAGAAAAAACTTGGTTATTCTTCCTTTACAATTTCCAAGTTTCGTGATGTAGTTTCGTAGTACATATGCACATAGTTCAGAAGCCAAAGAAGTGATTCCTCTCGCAGCTGGGTGAAGATGCAAAAGCTTCAAAAAGCCCCACCTCATACTGAAGATCCCTTTTTCTGAGGGCAATTTGTACTCCTGGAAATGGTACAGAAAAGGAACACAGCCAAAATCAGATACATAGCTCACGCCATGAGCTCCGTGCTCAATGAATTTACAAAGCATTCAGGAGATTGGGTGTGGCAATCATGTACCACTGGTGTGGAGACAGAAGCAGCACCATCCACTGCTTGCTGAATTGTGATGTTGTTTTCTTTCACCATCAGGTTGACGAATGCATTTAGCGCTTCTCGCATCCAGTCATATCTGCAAAGCTGGAATGCCTCCTCTATGCTTACCTGCGGGGTTCAAAGAACACATATTTGCTTTATAAATGTAGGAGCATGCGCTATTGTGGCTCCATGGTGGTTGTAGCTTACAGAACACTTGATTTTGAGAGAAGGATCGATGAAATGTTCTAATTAAATGCATTACCCATACTTTTGCTGAATCAGTTGAATTGAATGGGAACTTTTCTTATGAGTATTATGTTAACTTACCCATCTTCGTCCGTGACTTTCCATCTCAGGCCAAATTTCGAGCTCTTCAGTTACTTCCAAAGGAAACATGTATCCCTTACACCCTCCTTCAGGTGTGCAACGGGCCTGCATGCTCTTGCTTCTGAACTTCCATACTCCAAGTGGTGTTTTCTGTAAGGTTGAAGTATTATAGTTAATTTCTATGAGATAGAGTATTGTTGAGGTCAATGCAAGTGAAAACAATGGGACAAATTGTAGATGGAGCTTCAAATCCATGGGACAAATTGTGGAGGATAGACAATTTAATGACCATGCCATAGACAACCAAACCAAAACCAACTACACCAGGGGCGGATTTAGGAGGGTACACGTGGGGTCACGTGACCCCACGTTTTTCGAAAAATTCATAGATTCTTATTTACTTGTTTTGTATGTATAACATAAGTGACCCCATATATTATAAAGTCTGTCATAGTCTACTAGTTAAGGACAGGAGTAGTGAGTGTAGTTGTCGGGGTTCAAGTCTTGCTTGTACATTTTTTCTAGCACTTTTCATTTTCCATCTCTCGTGTTTCCAACAATTTTTTTTTCATCTCCCCTATTAACGGGGGTTTGTTTTCTGGTGGATTAGTAAATCACTATTTAATGTGTAACAATTTTTTTTTTCATTTTCCATCACTAATTAATAGCTTAAAGGAACTGTTTTTTTTTTTCATTTTTGATTGTTGTTCGGGTGTGTTCCTGCAAGAAGTGAATTCCAACAAAAAAAAATTTCATATCCCTTATTAATGGGAGTTTGTTTTTCCGGTGGATTAGTAAATCACTAACCGTTTTTATTCATTTTCCATCACTAATTAATAGCTTAAAGGAACTGTTTTTTTCATTTTCTCTTCCCTTCTCACCAATTAACTATTTTGTTTTTCGGTTTATTTTCCTTCTTTTTTTATCTTTCTTTTTAGCAAATCGCTTTTTAATGTGTAACAGTTTTTTTTAATTTTCCATCACTAACTAATAGCTTAAAGTAACTGTTTTTTTTTTCATTTTTCCTTCCTTTCTCAATAATCAACCATTTTGTTTTTAGTTTATTTTCCTTCTTTTTTATCTTTCTTTTCAATTTTTGTTATTCATTTTCTATAAATACTTACACCCACTCTAGAATTACTCATCAAATTTGCAATCAGTATAACCAGATCCTCATAAATTTCTTTGAGTTTTCAGAAGCTCAGATTGGGGGAGATACTAATTGTGCTTCCTCAACAATGGTAACACTTTCAAATCTTCTCTTACTTTTATTCTCTATTATTAGTTTTAGAAATTTGTTTTATAAACCTGAATCTTTATTCTTGTTTGTTTAATTTTTGAATTTTCTTTTGATCAATTTTTTGCAAACGTGTATGTTTATTTATATAATTAGAATACATATATAACTAATTATATTTTTGTGTTTTTGTGCTAATTATTTCTATTATTATTTAGCAGCTTCAAAATGCACAAATATTTTAAGAAGTTAAACCCTGAATCATCCACACCTCAGCCCCGTAGAGTACAACTGTACTAGAGGATTATATTTTTTTAAATTTTGAATTATATTTATAACTACAAGATATATTTTTCGATAATAGTGACCCCATATATTTCAAATCCTGACTCCGCCCCTGAACTACACAAATGTAGTTGTAAATGTATTTGAAAAACTGATTTGAAGTTATTTTCATACATAAAAAGAGAAATACTAAGGTGAAAGAGCCAAATCAGATATCTGCAGATACTCGCAAAGACATACATGAAGAATTCCTCTGACTCCTGCTTCCTCCAGAGCTTCTCGACAAGCTGCTTCTTCAACAGATTCATCATCCTCCCATCCTCCCTATAACAAAACGATAACACAAAGAAAATAAACAATCTTTCTCAATACAATTACTGAAAAATGTTGATTTCCCAGAAACCTATAAGCTGAAACACACCTTTGGAAAGACTAGGTCTGTACGATTTGGAGTAGAAACCATTAAAACTTCGATCCTACCCTGTAGGCAGCTAGCTTCATCTGTAACTTGCTGTAAGAAACGGTATGGAACACACCTGGCAATATAGAATCCAATTGAGATTATGCATCGTAAACAAAATCAAAGAAGCAGCTGCAACTTGCATCTTTCAGAAGTCAGTCTCCTGAAAGTCATTTAATTTGCTTAATTCCACTGTCCTCATAGTTATTCTGTTCACGTCAGAGCTAACCAAATTGTAATAATGACAACACCAATGACACATAAGTGACTCAGCCACGATTATTAGTGTGCTTGCATAATTCAGCAATATCCACTAAGAGGCGAGAAATAATCTGTAGAGCGGTACACAGAAAACTTTGGGAGACGTGTCCGTTAACAAACTATCCATAAACAATATACTACTCCCTCCGTTCAACAATAACTGTCATTTTAAAAACTTGCACACATATTAAGAAAAGTAGGATAATGACGCATGTACCCCTACTTTTTACTTTTCTATAAGATAATAATTATTTTTATATTAAAGAGTAGGGGTAAAAGTGGAAAGAAGTGTATCAAAAAGCTAGAATGACAGATATTTTTGAACAAGAATCACATCCAACGACAGATATTAATTAACGAGGGAGTACTATATTCTCAGAGAAAGAGAAAGGTCAAACAGTTCCTTGAACCTATCAAATGCACTTATGTGGCAACAAATGTTTTCTTACCTCGAGCACTAGTTCTTGTTGTCTTCTTCTTTTGTCTTTTGTACTTTTCTTTAGGTTAGAGCTAGCTAGATTTCATCATCATACCACTAAGAAAAAGGACCTTTCTAACCCTTAGCTCCCTTTCTAGACCAAGTCATATTTAAGCAGATCTCATTCAACTCCAGACCAAGTTGACTAATTCAAACAAAGTAAAAGACAGAGTTAACCACAATTTCCGGGAAAAGGAACAATCATATATGCAATGGTTATCAGGTTCTTGTAAATGAACAACTCACCGAACCCAAAAGCACATTTTGAATTTCAGTTGTCATCCATAAAATTATTGCCGTAGAGCCAAAAATCTTAAACTCAGTTCTGACATAGCCCCATTCTTTGGGAAAAGAATAAACCAGCTGATAGCTGATATTGACTGATGATTGATTTTAAACTTAGATGATTGTGTAAAAACCTATATAAGTTGTTCTTTTTGTATTAGAGTTTTGAACTGATAAACCAACTGATAATGTGACTGACAATATGTAAACCAACTGATAATGCAACTGGTAATGCGTAAACCAGCTGATTAACTAACTGATAATGCTGTTTTGAATAAGCTTCATTAGTAAATGGTATCTGACCCATAATATAACAAAAGAATGAGCTGAGCCTGATAAACCAGTTAATTCTGGTGCAAAAGAATGGGGCCGGAATCACATATAGGTAATACTGAGGAGACCATTTTATAAGTCTCCATTAGGGATGGCAATAGGTGACGGGTACCCGTTTCACCCGATCACCCGACCCGCAAAAACGGGTGAAAAACCCGAAATAAACGGGTGAAAAACGGGTGACGGGTGAAACGGATGCGGGTGACGGGTCGGGTGAAGATTTTTCACCCGGTCACCCGACCCGTTCACCCGACCCGTCACCCGTATGTACTTATATTAAATAAAAAATATATACTCATCTCATATTTGTTGAGATAATTTAGAAATATTTTGACTAATATTACATGTTTTAAATATGTTATTGATATTTTATGATGTGGTATATATTATTAAACAAATATGAATGATTTTTTTTAAAAACTAAGCTTATATAAAGTGTTAAAAGCAAAAAAAAATGTTGAAAAAAAATATATAAACGGGTGACGGGTTCACCCGCTTCACCCGTTTCACCCGCGGATGACGGATGAAACAGATGACGGGTGATGAAGTTGCAAGTGATGGATCGGGTCGGATGATGTCGATGAAAAACAGGTGACGAGTCAGGTGGAGCATCACCCGACCAGAACCCGACCCGTTGCCATCCCTAGTCTCCATATACTTGGATAACCCAAGATCTGACATTATCACAAAGAGTTAACAGAAGCCTTAAAAATACATCATTATATTAGTGTTATGCAAAAAGTGGGGTCCACATGACATCCCGGCTCACCTAATGCCCATATAAAGTCTCCCCCGTAGTGAAAGGAAAGGATAAGGGACTTTAATATATTTCTGTCCCATGTGAGATAAGATATGAATGTCTCGTGATGGTCGCTTACAGATTCATATCGTTTAAAGTCAATGATGGGACCACTAATGGGGTAGCCACACGTAATATTTGTCTAGGAATATTGTCCTCAAGAATCGAAAATATATACAAATTGCTTGATATAGATGAAAGTTACTGTAACGTTCAAGAATATATGTCATTTTAGAAACTTGCACATTTATTAAGGAAAGTAACAAAATGACGTATGTATCCTACTTTTTACTTTTTTATCTAGATAATTATTACTTTTGTATTGAATAGTAGGATTAAAAATGGAAAAAATGTGTCAAAAAACTAGAATGACAGATATTCTCAAACAAGAATTACTTCTTAAAACAACAGATATTAATTAACGGATGGAGTAATTTACAAGACACCATATTGCTAGATGCCGATACCACCCGTCTCATTCATGAACATCATCAATTCCATCAATAACGCTTACAAAAAAATAGAGTCCGGAAGCTTGGCTTAGTTATATGATTAACGAGAATAATTACTAAATAAAGGACATCCATCTCACCAAAAACAGAAAAGGAACGATAAGCACCCACGTCTAACAACCACCCATTACAGAATATATATTATTTCGTTATAAATGTAACATACAATTCCTATCAAATAAGCAAGTTGTTCACCGGGGAATAAAAGGAAATTCGCAAAAGATAACCTCAAGAATGAAATGAAACTGGTACATGCAAACTCTATCATCTCAATCGGAAGGTTAAGAACATAATTTGTAGGACGCATCTACATTAGGAAGATTATGTTAACCACATTCCGCTACAGTTACAGGAAGAAAGTGAAGCCGGCCGGAGAACTAATTACAGTATTATCTATATTAACAAGATGTGACTGAACCGGGGTATACATTCATATAAATTGCAGGTATTCTATACGTAGTATTTTAATCAAATAGATGGTGTGCAGATATAGCAAGCATATTCTTTAAGAGAGTAGAAGAGAAAAAAAACTAATGATAAAGATCAAAAGAAAAATACATATTCCTTTTCCTTTTGGCAGTGGATGGAGGAGGTAAGAAGAGGAGTTGACTTCGCTTACCCAGAAACAAGGCGGTATATGCCCTCGTAGCGCTGCTTGTCACGCCCCCTTCTGGCTTCCATGAACGCCATGGGAACTCTTATTTTATGATACCTGCAAAATATACAGAAACAAAGCGGTAAATGTCACCATGGCACTTCTGTTCCTGGATTCTAGTGGTGCTATTGGAACTTTGTTCTCTTGATGACCCACCAAAACATGAGTATTTAGGATAGAATCATGAAGTAAATTGAAGTGATAGAATTCACTTACGGTACAGTTAATGCACAATCCCAGGATTTTGATTAATTGATCCCCGCATATCAAGGATATAAGAGTGAGGACGGAGAAGCCGCAAAATTTATGTGGTATATAGAGACGGGGATAGATTCAGTTCTGCCTTTTCTACTTGGCACAGCTCCTTTACGCCCAACTATTTCGAATAGGGAAGCAGCACGGGGGTGTATACTTAGCTGTGCCAGACTAGAAGACGAAGATGACGTTTTTCCACCTTGGGGGAAAACATGTGAGCACACAGTTATATATTGAGCCGAGGAGTAACGGAGACGGCATGCTCGACGAATCGTATTCTTCAACTGTATTAGAATAAATATTTTTTAAAATAACCTACTTTTATTTTTTGATATAGATAATAATTATTTGATTAAATTACTCGGAACCCCCTTGAGTATTGGGAATAATACAGTTAACCCTTTTGTGTTTATCATAATTATTGGTAACCACCTTGAGGTTACGGGATCTCTGACTATGAGCTCCAAACTATAACTTTGTTGTCAAAACATTAACTACATGCTGACCCATAGGCTTAATCACATTATTAATGTCAGCATGGACAACAAAACTGCTTAATCAACATCATTTAACTCCCCTTCATCCCAATTCAGATGCATTTTCAAGATAGGGTTGACGTTTTTCGGATAATAAGAATGCTGATTAAGTAGTGTTTTTGGTCAAGCATGTCATTAATAATGTCATTAAGTTGATGGGTCACCACATGGTTAATGTTTTAATAATGAAATTATAGTTTAAGGGCTCATAGTCAAAGATACTATAACCTCGAGGTGGTTACAAATAATTATGATAACCACAAGGGGATCGATTGATGCTCTGGATCATTGGCTAAAAATATTGGTGATGATTCACCGTTCATTCACTATTGTTGATGATTCATTTCTTTTTTGCTCGAACTAATTACGATACGAGCCAAATGCCTCTTAACTCCACTTAATGATGGATGATACTATGTGTTGGGGGTGTTTAAAAAAAACCGTAACCCTCCAACCGATACTGAAACTGGGAAAATTGTACCGAAAATTCGATTAATCGTACCAATTTTCCAGTTTTGGTTAACCAACCAATTAAGTAAGCCGCTTACGGTTATGGTTATCAGATTTAACCTAATCAGATTGACCGTTTAATTATTTATAAATTAAAAAATAGATTTTTTAAAAATATTTATATATTTTCATTTCTTCTTTTGAATTCTGACACTTATATTTTGTATTTGATAAAATAAATTTTGAATTAGAAGATATAGAAATCGATGAAGGTCATATTTTTTTTATCATATAGTTATTTTACAATTAATATTTCGTATCATTTCTATAAAATTTTATATAAAACTTGTAGAAATGAAGGAGCTCACAGTGGAGTTACTTATAATAACAATTGATTAGTCTCTCGGCTTTTCTATTGATTGTGAAACTTGGTTGGTATTTGTTAACAATATTTAGTTGTTGTGAGTTAACGAGAGAAACTAAGGTGGCTTGCTGTAATAACAAAATTTATGATGTAACTGAAAATTTTATGATTTTAATTATAGGTTATAATCTAAAATAGTACATTTTTTCTTTATCTGGTTTACGGTTAAGCGGAAAAATCGTACCGATACCGGTGGGTTAACCGTTCCTAAATAAAACAGTTATTATCAATACTGACTAACCGTCAAATGCGGTTAACCGATTTCCGGTAAACTGAATAGCCGGTTAACCGGTTATGAACACACCTACTATTTGCCAGACTTTAAAACAAAAAGATGGTAATGTTAAGTATTATATTTTGCAAGTGAATTTATTGAAAAGATAGTTTAAGGGGGTGAAAACTTGCAACCTATTAACACATGTGAAGGTGCAATAGTGAGAGATACAATTGTACGTACTAACTTACATATTTCTTTGGTTTACACCTCTGACCAGGTATGTGTTCCTCCTTATATATTTGTTTGGTTTACACCTCTGACGAGGTTCATGTGAACCAATAATGAAAGAAAAGTTTCAAATAGTTTGTGAGTTTTGTCTCAAAGTTTGTATTGTGGCTTGCCACAATGTATATCACTTATCTATTTTTCAATGCACCATAACTTTTGATTTTTGAAACCATAATGTACCCTAACTTTAATATACAAAGAGTTGTGTCTCAAAATTTATCTTGTAAATATTTTTCACCCATAATAAACAAGCTTGGATCTGAGAGATGCTGTAAACAAACACCTTTATGAACTTGTTACTTTACTTATTTATTTGGTTGCTGCCTCCATAAGGTATTTGAATGAAGACATGATTTTTTGTGATTAAAGCTTAGGGGCGTTGGTTTTGGAGTAATCAGGAAAGCTATTTATTTTGTCAGTTTAGTCTATTTACAGGAGAGAAAAAAGAAATATGATTACTCCAAAACCCTCTATCTTGATTCTCCATCTCTACTAGGGAATGAGATTCCCTTTCCCCAGTACACTTTGACCGATGATATATGACCATTGACCGATGACTAATGATCATGGACCGGTGACCGGTGAATATTGACCGATAATTAATGACTGTTGACGGGCATCTGGAAGTCGTTGACCAGTTATTTATTTCATTCCCCCAACTCAGTCAAACAACTAAGAAAATCAAAGGGAATTCTTTTTCATTCTTCTTCATTATCTTTCTCGATTTCATTCCGCATCCTTGCTTGTAACAAACAACCCCTTAATCTATTTAGGAAAACGACAGAGATTGTTGTGTCAGTAGTAATGCTTATTTAACTAATAAAAATGTCATATTAGATCAACTAAAAAAATTGACAAAAAAAATGCCGAGTACTGCCAAGAAGCTGTTGCGAAAATGATCTTGATCACACCCTTGAATATTATCGACGAACTACAATTGAGTTTTACATGTTTCCACTGCTATAAAAGTATGATTAATGACATTTTTTTTTAATCTGACTTAATAAAATGTAGTAAATTTTTTAATATAACTACTCTATTTAATTATATTTATTTATGTATAACTCTATAGTAAAAAAACTTATGTTAAATGTAGGTAAAAATATGCTATTTTTAATGTAAATCGTTTTCAAGATGAATTTGGATTATTTTTCGGTCCAGACTCTTCTCTAAAACGACTCACATTTAAAATAGGAGGATACGTTGAGGAAATTAATTTTTAATATTTATTTATGTAAAAAGTTTGAACTTAAAAGTGTGGGCATATATCAAATACATAGGATTTATTTGGTTTGATTGCTCACATTATGCTGTTTTGATTTCTTCAGAAATTAAGAAAAAGAAATAATGAGACTTTTATTTATTATCATATTAAATATCCTTGGTTGTCAGTTTTTATCCAAATTGAATCTGTTTGCTTTTAATGTCCACCTCTTTAATTTTTAGTAATAGAATCCAGCGAACACTAGCTATTGTATTAGTGATCCATTTGAAATATTTGGTAATTTCAATCTAGATTCTACTACTAGTAGTTGATTTGCCACTATATTGAGAGGATTTAGGATATAGATAGTTTGGTAGGTAGTTGATAATATATTGACCAAAAATTTAAAAGATGGGCAAAAAAGTCATTTGGTATTTGTGTATTTAGTTAGAGCACAAACAAAGGAGAACCGTGAGAGCATCAACAACAATATACGGTTCTTGACACGTTTAGATAGGTAAAGATTAAACAGAAGGTCGATTGTGCAGCGCTCTTGTGCACAATATAGAATGACCAATATGACTGGCAGTCCATGACTCGACTGTCTTTTTACTCTATTAACTTTAAATTATTGTAATTTATAAAATATAAGTCTGAAATAAAAAAATTATATCATTATTCATTTAAATTCAAGCTCTTCAAAACATGACAAAACCTGGATATGTTTTGAGAAGGTTTTTTTTTATTATTTCCATGTATATATCTACGCATATCAACTAGACTTATATATTATTCATTATATACAATTTAAAATGCACCATATAATAATAATAACAATAATAATACACCACAAAACAATAATGATTCATTATATGTCCAAGATTGGTATATCAGGAAAATAATATTTACCATATAATACTTAACATACATCATACAAATAATAAATAATAACCTTAAACAATAAAAAATACATCACAAAACAATATTAGTTCCATTCCAAAGTTGTTATCTAATTCACCACTTATTAGTTAATGAATCATAATATCAATTTTAATGAATCATAAATTCAAAACTAATGAATCATATCATCAATTTAGTGTATCATCGTAAACATATAAATGATCCACCACAAAACAATAATAATACATCACAAAACAATAATAATACTCCACAAAACTATAATGATTTTTATTGGTTATGAAGTTTGTTATCTAATTCACCACTTATTAGTTAATGAATCATATTATCAATTTTAATGAATCATATATTAAAAACTAATGGATCATATAATCAATTTAGTGTATCATCATAAACATATAAAAAAATTATCGGTTCCAAAATTTGTTATCTAATTCACCACTTATTAGTTAATGAATCATAATATCATTTTTAATGAATCATAATATTAAAAAAGTTAGTCATATCATTAAAGTAGTGTATCATCATAAACATATAAAAATGAAACAATTATTTTTTTATCAGTTCCGAAGTTTGTTGTATAATCACTTATTGATTAATAAATCATAATATCAATTTTAATGAATGAAAATAACGAAATTAATTAATCATATAATCACATATCATCGTAAACATATAAAAAAATTAAATTTGTCAACACATTCATTACCGGGCTTGTTTTGAAAAGCTTGTTTAAATGAACATTGATGCAAAAAAATTTCATTTTGGACTTATATTTTGAAAAGTTACAAAAAATTTAAGTTTAATAGAAAATTACTCACATTAGTAGAGTGCACTATACTATGCATGGGCGGTTTGCACACGCAGAATCTGCGGCAACGATTACATAGAAAACAAATCAATGAAGAAAAGAAAAAAAACATAGAGTTGCTAGTTGGAGAGAAGATTCTTGATGACTCATAGTGAGAGTGAAGGAGCCAAAATAATCATTAACATGCTAGTTCATACGCCTCAACAACTCCTAAGATCAGGAGTTGTCTTCTCAAGATTAACAACCATGGAGCCTTAATTATGTCTTTGTAATTGGTTTAACGACATGATGACTCATTGATTGTGGATTCTAATTATAGATGAACATTGTAATTTTCTAATATCTCATGGATGAGCAATGTAATTTTTCATTTTTCTTTAATCATATTGATATGTTGTTCAAAAATTGGTTATGGAGGAAACCCTCAACTATCATCTTATATTTACTACATAAAATGGTCATTCCCACTTTTTAGTGGTCAAACCGCTCATAGTATTTGCCTTCGAGAATATGGATAATACTACTTAGCTTAATCTCCTAGTTCAGTGTAGGGTCCAGTTCGTTCCGAACGAATCGTGAGCTCCAGAGATTAATGGTACTTTTGTTGACAAATGTCAGTTTTAGATTGGATAAAAAATAATGTCTGCACACTTGGCTAACTGGTATTTGATAACCATGAGCAGCTTATTTTTTTCTCACTTGAAAGTTCGAACGGCCCCGATTGAAATCCTTCCCTCCCACAATAAGTACTAGTGCCGTCCAATCCGTTTCGCACCTCCTAACCCTACCAGGAGGGTTCGTAACTTCGTATTCAGTTGACTACCTTGGCCTTACTCTCAAGAGTCAACGACCCCTATGTTCAAACGATGCGGCGCCATGAGCCGTTAAAACTACAAAAACACCCTTCATTAACTAGGCTAGTGGCGCGGTAACAAAGTTGCAAGTTGTTACAATTTTTTTTTGAATTCGCAAGTTGTTACAATTAATTTGCCGGCCCTATAAAAAAATGATGGGATTTTGTTGTACTTTTTTCATTCATTTTCCGGGATCCTACATTAATTTCATGCAACTAATTCGAGATTTGAGATCTTCTGAACTGACGATAAAATTAGATACGAAGGGAAAGCTTAGACTAAAGATTTTGAGTCGATTATACAGGTGTGCATGATATCGAAAGTACAAAATTGCAACTTTCACCATACAATATAGATCACCGTTCGCATCTTTAGGTCCATAATAAAAAAAAATGAATTATACTTTTATTATATTCTTTTATAGTCTCTCTTATTTATTTATATTTTCTAAAATATGAGTTAATTAGCTAAAAATCTCTCACGCATTTTCTATTTCACCTCATTATTTCTTTTTCTTTTATACTGTTATGGGTGAAATTCACACTAGGATTGACGCTCTTAGACGTTAAGAGTCAGCAACTCCTTATGAGGTATGGGTGTCACTCGTACACTATCTTTTTATTTTGGGAAATTTCATCAAATACTACTGTATTTTTGCTTAATTCATGATATATCACTGTGTTTTTAAAATTACACAGGATAACACTAAGTTTTTACTTATTTCATTAGATAACACTCTGTCTCATATTTTGTTAAATGTTCCGTTAATATTCCCGGAAACTACCCCTGTTATTAATTAACAACTTGAAAGTAATTTGTCATATTAATAAAGTTCATAAGACACCACTTTTATATAACTATTTATATGGGTAGTTTAGTCTTTTTCTAGGGATATTAATGGAACATTTAACAAAATATGAGACAGAGTGTTATCTGGTGAAATAAGTAAAAACTTAGTGTTATCCTGTGTAATTTTAAAAACAGAGTGGTATATCGTGAATTAAGAAAAAACTTAGTGATATTTGGTGAAAATTCTCTTTACTTTTGGCTTTTCCACTTTTCTTTGAAAACCCCATTCATTAGTTAACTTTTTCATACAACCCAAGAGCTACATATAAACACCACAAACCATCTTCTTACATCCAAGAGAGCATAAACAAATGCAACTACTATGAGCAATTGGAGCTCATGGAATGTTGTAAGAGTAGCTTAACAAAGGGTCAACCGTCACTTGGCTCTAGGATCTTAACATGCTTCTTTTAAAAAATCACCGACCACTAGAAAACTAAGACTCACATCAGCTAACCACATAATCTGATGTGCAAACCAAAAGAGATATACAAACATACCGCCAATAAGATGAACAACACGCCAGCTCGTTCAAAGAATGGAATGGCCGATTGACGTGGTAGTCTCACTCAGTTGCTAACCAAACTACCTTTTATTATAAACTTTAAATGATTGTAACTTTTAAAATATAAGTCCAAAAAAATTACACCATTGTTCATCTAAATTGAAACTCTTTAAACCAAGATCAATCATGGATATGTTTTAATAAGTTTAAAATTTTATATAACTACATGTATATATCCATATATCAGTGAGACCTATGATTCACCATATAGATTTGAAAATACATTGTATAACAATAATAATACACCATAAAATAATAATGATTCAGTATTTGTTCCAAATTGGTTATGTCAAGAAAATATATGATTCATCATATAAGGCTTAAAATACAACATGCAAATAATAATAATACACCACAAAAAATACATTACAAAACAGATGCAACATAAAACAATAATGATTTTAATTCACCACTTGTTAGTTTATAAAACATGATATCAATTTTAATGAATCAAAATATCAAAATTAATGAATCATATTTAAGTGTATCATCTTAAACATATAAAACAAAAATTTTAAACAATATAATACAACACAAACAACAATTAGTACGGACGAAAATACACGATTCACAACTGTAGGATCGGGTGGCTAACTCAAACCAACTCAAGGTGTGAGTCTGTGGGTTGGTTTGACTCAATCAACATTTGTACTTAAGAACACTTAAAACGTAGAAATACTCAATCGAACTGATTGAATTGAGTGCACGAAAGACTTAAAGGAATTAAGCAAATAAATGATGTGAAAGATAGAAAGACTCTGTGAAGCCCAGCAATATACACAAATAAGCTATTTTATTCTCTGTTCAAAATAAAATAACTTACAAATGCCCACTAACTTAGTGGACAACGTCCTCAGGTGGTCTTAGTCTGACTTGGGCCACGAACTTCGGATGCGATTGGGTTGGTGCATGACCGTTGAGGCGTTGAAGTGTTCACGAATCCGTTCCTTAATTTTCGCAACAGCATGGAAGAGTCCGTTGTGTTTTAGTTACGCCGACTCCCTTGTAGTTTGGTGCATAACTAGTTCTTTGTGTTTTGTCGATGATGAGTGACTCCGTCTGGTTGTTTGACTATCTCTGCAACACTTGCATGTCTCAACCCTTTTCCCCCTTGTTGCTGATGATAGTAAACCTCCGTGAATCCCGATTGAGTCAATCCTGAAAAAGAACAGAAACACAAAGAACTAGGGGAACCGACCCTGTTGAAGTTCCCCCTTAATAGCAGCATTGGAATCCAGAGACTCCATTGTGGTTCCCCCTTAATCGCTGAGGGACTCTTGGAAAATAACATAGCAGATAGTAAGTAGGCATTTTAATGGGCATAATATTGAAGACACTTAAATCACTAGACCACACAGTCTAGCAGCAGGAATTTGAAAGTAGTCCGAAACAACAAAAAGAGTTACCCGTACACCAGCCGGGATTCACCTCTTCCCCCTTTTGCTTTCATCAGAGGGAAGCCCATCAGTCACACAGAGTCAGTAAAAAATATTCACAAACAAACCAACAAACAGTGTTTAGAACTCAAAACAACCTAAGTTCTAATACCACACACACACCATAGCTAGGGTTCGGGGACGGGGTTAATGGTAGCTTGAATGTCAAGGAGGTTGTCCTGCATGGCCGACACATCCGTCTCAATCCCAGTGAGTCTGTCCATCATCCTCGAGTTACTCTGAGTCAGCTTTGCTGCTTGTGCGAGGAGTCGCTCGACCTTCTCCAAGATTTGTAGAAGTGGGTTGTGAGGGACTGCCTCTTGAGAAGTCGAAGGACCCACCGTCATTGGAGTTGACGATGGAGGCAGCAACTTGGATTTGTCGATGGAGGTGAGCCGGTTCAGATAGCGGAGATTGATGGTGTCTGCCTCTTCGATGGACTCTGGCGTAGATGTCGTCAGCGGTACCTGAAAGAATTTTAATATGTGGGGCAGCTAGAACACATATCCAAGGGAGTGTTTTGGGGTATCGACAAACTGGGACAAATTATGGAGAATTAAATGGGCTAAATTGAGGGGGTGACGGTTTATGATGCAGTACATGATAGTCAGGTCCAAGCAGTTGACCATTTGATTTCCCTCCTTTCTTGGAACAATATTTTTGATGACAAGGATATGGAGAAGTTGGTGGAGTATTGAAAGGTAGCCTCGGGGGATTGGGGAACCCACTTTTTTCTTGGAAGAGAAAATGCAGTAGAGTTTGTTTTGTGGGACCCCGGGAATGTCAAGGAGGATTCCTTTTTCATAGAACTGCAGACCAGTGTGAGGGACTCCAAGAATTTTTGACAGCTTCTCAAGATCAAAAAGATGGGAGTGGAGTTTACAAAGGACTGTGCGGCACCGTTTTTGATAACAAGATTTTGGTAGAAGTCGAGAGACTCTTGCGGATACCACTCACTGACCTCACAGAACAGATGTTTCCACCCCTGAACGTCTAGCATTGTGACCAACTCCCCCAAATTACTAGATAGAGCCCAAAAGAAATCAAATAACTTACCCTTGACAATGTTTCTCTCCGTAGCAGGATCAGACAACATGTAGCGTTGAGTGAAAGGGTTTATCTTTGTGCTGCGGCGTTGCGGCTTGGGCGGCTTCTGTGTTCTGGTGGAGGTGTCACCGGTAGATGTGTCGTGGCTGTTGGTTGGCAGTTCTTGAACTAGGGAAGACTCACCAGAACCGGAGGAGACTGGTTGGGCCTTGACCGATGATCTTAGGACGCGTTTGGTTGTGGGATGGGTTGTGGTTTGTGCCTTTTATTTTTAAGGTTTTGGTTTTAGAGATTGGGGAGGAGTTGGGGTTGCCGATTTTTCATGAGATTGTTGTGGGGTGGGTGTTGGAGATTTTTTGGGTTGAGCTTGCGGTGGGTCATGGGCTTGGTCATCGGATGTAGGGTTTGGTTGATGAGGTGGCGGGGATGGTGGTTTGGTCTGGAGTGGGGTGATGTCTTCGACATCCGTCTCAAGAATGTCTGTCTTGGCAGCGGATGAGGGTGTTGGTTGTTGGGAAGTGTCGTGGGTGGAATGCGGTGGTGTAGCGGAGTGTGTGGGAGATGAGGTGGTCGTGGTTTTCGTTGGTGAGTGAGTAGTGGTGGTGAGTGGGGATGGATTGGGGTTTGCCATAGACTGAAGATACGCCTGAAGGCGGAGAGGGTCTTGAAAAATTTCAGCCGGGATGTTGATGCCATTAAATTTAATGCCCGCCATCATAAAATTGTTTTAGCTTGGGGTGAAAATGGATTGTGAGTGAGAGAGACGGAGTAGAGTGATAGGTGATATAAAGGCATAAAAGACTGGTGGAAGTTGTAGAGGTTTCGTGTGTCAGGCGAGAAAAATCAGGGGCTCGAGATTAAGGGCGGAGATTAAGCAAAGCGGGTGTGGATAGGTGACATGTGTGTGTAGCGATAGGTACATAGAGTTATTCAAGCAGAAACACAGTTCACAGATTCATTCACAAACAAAGACAGACTCAGTGAGACATAAGGGTATACCTGCTGACGATTGCGTAGGGGCAAGGAGATGCGACCGTTTAGGTAGATGGAGTCAATCCAATTACTGATCGAAGTGCTTCAAAACATGCTGTAGACAGAGGTTTCATGAAAATATCCGCAAGTTGATCTTCTGTGGGCACAAAGTCAAGTTGAATAAGCTTTTTCTCGACGCAGTCCTTCAAGAAATGAAAACAGATTTCAATGTGTTTGGTTCTTGAGTGTTGGACTGGGTTTTTGGATATTTTGATTGTGCTTTTGTTGTCACAAAAGATTGGGATCTGTTCTTGGGTAACATGATAATCTTGAAGTTGTTGTTTCATCCAATGAAGTTGGGGGTAACAGGCTGCAATAGAGACATACTCTGCCTCAGCTGTAGAGAGTGCGATAGAGTTTTGTTTTTTGGAGGACTGAAATACCCCGTAATTAAAAATAGTGATTTATTAGGCTAATGAATAATTTTGAAGCTTAACTAAGTATAAATAATCATAAGGAAACAAATCCCGAAGAAAACGGATCTTTAAAACGGTTTAAAAACATTACCGAACCTTAAAGCACGTTTTTCGAGGTAACTGGGAAAACGTGTCTTTAAGCGGGTCAAATAGGCTCGTAACAATTTTGGCCAACTAAAAAGTCATTAATAAATATTAGTGAAGCTTTAGAGCCAATAAAATCAATAAAACGAGAGGTTAGTAAAAACTGTCAAAAACGGGAAGTTGTGGGGTAGAAACATAAATAACCAAAACTTATGTGTCCAATAATGTAAAAAGGAATTCAAAACCCACATGGGGCTGGGTCTGTCCGATTTTGTCCCCCCCTCTCACACTCACCTATCTTCACTATTTACAAAAGACAAAAGTAATTAAAAACAATAAAGTAACTTACCTCTCACACTCTCTCTCCAATTCCCTCATTTCCTCACAACACTCTCATAACCCACTCCCTCACTCTCTGAATTCTTCCTTTCTTCTTCTCCAAAGCGACAGCCATGGAAGCTTGAGAAAACAACACAATATACTCACTTCTCTCCTTTTGTAACCCACTCAAATCTCTTCCAAAAATTATAAAAAGTATACCATTGTCTTCCTCTCATCAAGAGCAACAATTCCCTCTTTTCAAAATCCGGAAAAGAGCATTTTTCGTTTTCATGGGTATACCCCATTTGGAGCTTCAAACTACCCTTAGAAGGCCCTCCTTCTCCTTGTTCTTTTAAGGTAAAAAAACATTCTCAAAAACTCCAACTTTTCTAGCCTTTAAAGGCAAAACGAAATTTCGAACTAAGCTCTTGTTACTCCTTGTGTTCTAGCCGATTTTGGTCTCATTGGTGGAGTTGGAATCTTGTTCTTGAACCACTCCAAGCTTCATTTGCACTCTTGAAAGGTAATACAATTTCTAAACCCTAGAAACCTACATTAAAAGCTTAAATGAGAATTAGTGTTTGTTCTAGTATTGAAGCAAGTATATAAATGTTGGTAGTGTTAGAGGAATTGGGATTACAAATCGGTAGAGAGAAGGGAAGAGGAAGAAGCTAGAGGAACAAGAAAATCTAGAAGAAAAACCAGGTAAGAATGCTCCTTTGTGTAACTTGGTATATATATATGTACGTAACAGTTTTTAGAAGATTGAAATGAGTAATGGAAATGGTAATGTATTAATAGTGTAGAGTGTAGGAGGATATAAGTAGTTTGAAGCTTTAAAAGATATGCAAAACTTATTGAAAACAGATTGGGAATTAGTGTTTGGGTGCAGGAATTTTTATGAGTGTTTAGTATCGATATTGTGTATGGGAGTTTGTATATTGGTGTCTATTGAAACAGGTGAAATAAGTGCTGAATTGTGAAATAGAATATGTGGTGAGAGTATAAAAATGTAGGGGAGACTATGGCAAAATTTACCTAGGAATAGAACACTTAGTGTGTTAGAAATTAGATGAAAGACTTATGTTGTAACAGATTTTTATTTAGTTAGTTTGGTGGGTTGGTTATGAGAGGTGTGTAATGCATTAGGAGAGTTAGAAATGCCAATAGAAGAGGAAGGTAAGAGCTAAAATCGGTAGCAAATACAACTTAGGAAAAACATTGTAAGTGCTGAAATGAGAAGTTAAGGAAATAGGTGAGTGAATTAGTATAAAGGGGTGTAACAAATTTTTAGTGGATTTAAACATGTTTAGGTGACTAATTAGGTGCTAAAATATGTGGCATTAAGTATAGGAACAATGGGGAATTAATTAGACAAAGTTAGGAGTGTAACAGATGTAGAAAATGTAAAAAAAACTGTCAAACTTGTAGCAGGGTTCGGGACCTACTCCCTGTATAAGGACCCGGACCAGGGGGTAAAAAGAGGACGAGAGTAACAGCAGGTGGTGGTCCGGGACTTAGGTCCCATACAAGGACCCGGACCACCCCTGTAAAATAGGCCGAGACTTTACTGGAACTTGGGTCCGGGACTTGGTCCCTTGTACAACTCCCGGACCATGTATGTAAAACTGTTCGAGATTTCTTCAAGTTTGGGTCCGGGACTTGACCCCTGTACAAGGTCCCGGACCATGTCATTTAAAAGGGCCGAGAGTTTGGTAATGAGGTGGTCCGGGACATAAGACCTGGACAAGGTCCCGGACCAACCTAAAAGTGTGAAAATAAGTGCTTTAAATGAGTGATAAGCTATGGAAGTGAATGGTAATGATAGTATAAGATAATTGGGACTTAATTAAGGATGTTTAAAGGTCATTAAGGGTATAAACAAGTTTTGAAAATAATAAAGAGTAAGTAAACCATATGTCAGTATAAGAAAAGTAAAGGTACAGTAAGTATCAGTTAGGAAATGAAAGAGTAATCGTGTTTGGTTAATGATAGCTAGATTAATCATGCAATTGTATGTATATAATAGGATTTGGTTTGTGAACACCGGAGGAACGTTGGGATACAAGTACGACGGTGAACGGTATGAATTCCTCATGCCCCGTATGCTATCTTGGTTACTCTGATTTGTGTGTTGTGTGCTAATTGATCACCAAATAAGATAAATGCACGAATCGGAGTTATTATGCTTACTTGTGAATATGTAGTGTTGTATGTTGTGAATATTTTCTTAAATCTTGGTTTGTATAATTCATGAAATGTATGGATGAATATGAATGCTTGTATGAATGTTGCAATGTACTGTGACCGAATGTGTTGACTTTGGACTTCTAACTTATTCCTAACAAGCTAACCATCCTAACTTAAATTGGTAATTAAATTGGAATGTGTAGAAGTCCATATAGTTCGGCCACGCGTGAGGATGAGGAGACACAAGAGGTTGGATCCGATTCCTGACTCTTAACTGGTCCGCGGCCCAAATCCCTTAAGTGGGTAGCATCCCGGATTGGTGAGTCAAGTAAATCCCGGAGGTGGGACGGTGTAGTCCCTAGGGCCGGAGGTCCCGACGACTTAACTCGAGTATAAGTAAGTAAGTAAGAAGGAGCAAGTAAATTGAATGGTAATAAGTAAGTATCGTAAGAGTAAGTAATGTATGATGAGTACAAGAGTAAAAGCATTCCGATTAACCCGGATGCGTAATTTGGCTAACCCTTGCGAAGGTAAGTGTGGTGTGTAATAATGTATTGTTGCCTTGGAATGTATAATGTATTGTGTATGTATGTATGTTGTATGCAGAGCATGTATGTATGAAATTAATAAACTGCATGTTCAGTGGACGTCAAGTAGTCGGCGTGCCCTAGCTAGCACGCGGTATATGCGGAGTTTATACGCAGCTTTTGCTGAGCCCCTTGGGGCAATGTTTTTACTACACGCAGGTACCCGTGAAGGATGAAGACTAGGAGAGTTGAAGTTTAATTTCCTTGTCTTTCTTTTTGATTGTAAACAATGAATTTGTGATCGGTGTACTGAGTAGTACACGGCTGTAAGTTTTGATAGCCGGTGTACCATGGGGTACACCTTTTTGGATAGTGGAAGTATTGGATTGGGGTATAGATGAGTAGCTTGTAGAAAACTCATTCTTTTGGGAAGTTGAATTGGGATGTAAGTATACACTTTAAATACTCGGTGATTCCAGGATGTAAGTAGGTCACTTGTATCCAGTATGCATTATATTAGTAGCTCGGTATATTATGTTCATCAGACCGTGACTGTAAGTATGAGTAGCCTAGCTAGCCGTATGGGCGGTTAGCGGCATTGTTTCACCCGCCGTAGTAAGTAGTAGTAATTCCGCTGCGAACTCGTAGGATTAACAGGACAATTAGACGGTAAGCATAGGATTAGCGGTTGGGGTGTTACAAGGACCATAAAACAAGACAAAGACCCAAGAACTGTGCATTACCTGAAGTACTCTTTCGATCTTGGAGGGAACCAGCCCAATCAAAGTCACTATAGCCAGATAAGGTAAAAGTAGAAGATTGAGGGTACCATAGATAGAGTGTACTTGTACCTTTGAGGTATCGAAAGATACGTTTGACTGCTTTGAGGTGAGACTGCTTTGGTGCTGCTTGAAAGCGGGCGCAAAGACAGACTGCGTGGAGAATATCAAGACTACTGGCGGTTAGATACAAGAGAGACCTTATCATTCCTCTATACTCTGTGGCGTTGACACCGACTCCGTCATCATCAAGATGAAGTTTGGCAGATGTGCAGCTGGATGTTGACATGCTCTTGACATTTGTAAGATTGTATTTGTCAAGGAGTTCCTTGATGTACTTTTGTTGGTGGATTTTAATCCCTTCCTTTTCCTGTTGAATTTGTAGTCCTAAGAAGAACTTTAGCTCTTCTAACTCATTCATGGAAAACTCTTGCTTCATAAGGT
The DNA here is from genome assembly GCA_023374045.1 of Limonium bicolor. Taxonomy (NCBI): domain Eukaryota; kingdom Viridiplantae; phylum Streptophyta; class Magnoliopsida; order Caryophyllales; family Plumbaginaceae; genus Limonium; species Limonium bicolor. Next base: position 54,611,096 of record CM041778.1, read on the forward strand.
TAGCAAAATGGTCACCGAGGGGGTTACTTGTAGAACTATAAATAATATCATCAACATAAATCTATACCAGAAGTAAGTCATGTGATGAATGAAGAATGAATAGTGTTTTATCTACGTTACCTCTAGAGAAGCCATTTTTCAAGAGATATGTAGAGAGTCTTTCATACCAAGCTCGCGGAGCCTGTTTCAGGCCGTAAAGGGCCTTACATAGCTTGTAGACGTAGTCGGGATGGACGGAGTCTGTGAACCCTGGGGGCTGCTCGACATAGACTTCTCTATCAATATAGCCATGGAGGAAGGCCGTCTTGACATCCATTTGATATAATGTGAAACCTTTGAATGCAGCAAACACAATTAACATGCGAATTGCTTCAAGATGAGCTACGAGTGCGAAGGTTTCATCATAATCAATCCCTTCTTCTTGATTGTAGCCCTGAACAACCAAACGGGCTTTATTCCTGAAAACTTGTCCTGCATCATCAAGTTTATTACGAAAGACCCAACGAGTGCCAATGGTTTGTTCATGTGTGGGTCGAGGGACTAACATGCAGACATCATGTCTTTGGAGGGAATTTAGTTCCTCCTGCATAGCAGTGACACAATCACTATCAAGAAGTGCCTCTTTGACATTTCATGGTTCAGTGCTTGAAAGAAAGGCACCAAAGGCACAAAGGTTTTGCATCGCTTGAAAGCGTGTTTGAACACCTGTATTTGGGTTGGGTATTATGTTTTCAGGAGGGTGAGCTGATTTTTGTTGAAACTGACGATGTGAAGCAGGAGGGGGTGTGTCTTTGTCAGAAGAGTCAAAGTTCAAGTTTTGAGGTAGGGGTGTTTCGGGGTTATTGTCGGAGTCAGTGGAGTCGGATATATTGCTTTTCTTTCCTGGGGAATCATCAGGTGTGATGGACTAGGTGTCTTAGAGTCTGTTTATAGGGACAGTGACGAAGTGTGGATCAGTGAGGAAGTCGTCTGGAGTAAAGTCAAGTTGATCAGAAGATGAGCCAACATTGTGAGACTCATTGAACCTAACATGGGGAGTCTCTTCTAAACATTGAGTTCTAAGATTAATAACACGACAAGCTTTGCTTTTAGAAGAGTAGCCAAGAAAGATACCTTCATCACGCTTGGGAGAGAACTTACCCAAGTTGTCCTTACCATTATTATGTATGTAGCACTTACATCAGAAACGCCTGAGATGGATGAGATTTGGTTTGCGTTGACGGAGAAGTTCGTAGGATGTCTTGTGAAGAAATGGGTGGACCAAGGCGCGATTTAACACATAGCATGCTGTATTAATAGCCTCTGCCCAGTATGATGGGGTTAATTGACTATTAATAAGCATGGTACGTGCCATTTCAACCATGGTCCTATTTTTTCGTTCAACGACTCCGTTCTACTCTGAAGTGCGTGCGGAGGAGACTTGGCAATCGACTCCGTTATCCCTGCAAAACTCGTCAAACGACTTGTTGCAAAATTCAGTGCCCTGATATGTTCTTAGGGTTTTTAATGTAAATGAGAATTTATTGACAAACACTTTATGGAGTTTGGCAAACTCCATAAAGGTTTCATCCTTAGTAGACCAAAAGATAACCTAAGTCCACCTAGAATAGTCATCGACTATGACCAGGATATACCTCTTACCACTTCTACTTTGCGTACGCATGGGGCCAACAAGATCCATGTGGAGCAACTCCAACGGAGAGCTAGTAGAGAGAGTTAAGTTACTTTTGAAGGATGACCGGGTGTGTTTACCTTTTATGCATGCTTCATATATGGAGTCTTTGTCAAAGTTTGTATCGGGTAAACCAATCACCAAATCCTTACTTTTGAGTTTGTTCAGCAGCCTTTGATTTGCGTGACCAAGTCTGGAGTGCCATAGCATTGAATTTTTGGAATGCACATTTAGACATACTTGATCATCTGGCTTAATAGAGTTTAAGCACATTTTGTAGAGGTTTCCTTCTCTACGTCCCACAGCTTTTAAGGAACATGTGCGCTCATCAATAACCTTACAATCCAAAGAAGAGAAAAGTACCAAATTGAATCTATCACAAATTTGAGAAATACTTAACAGACTATATTGAAGTCCAGTGACCAGATGGACTCCATCAATTTTAAATCTAGAGGGGTTACCTACAGAGCCAACTCCCATAATTTCACCCTGGTTGTTGTTTCCAAAGGTAACCTTACCTTCTTGGTAGGATGAAAGCGAATTGAATTGATATGGATCTCCAATCATATGCTGAGAGCTAACACCCCAACCACTAAACTCGTCATTACCTCTTAAACTGTCACAAATTGCCATTAATCACGCAGCGGAACTCTATTTACAACGAAGGGTGATACAATGCCGTTAGCCACCCAAGTGGCTAACCAGGCCTAACTCAGCTACAACATCGGTCTGGTGGACCAGAATAACCAAGTACTCAATACAAATACATTACTCATTCATTCCTAACCGAGTCTTATACAATACATTACTCCATTCAGTTCCTTACTATACCGAGTCTACAACATATGGATGCCGATAACACTTTCGATCTTACACCTTATTCGAATACATGAGTAAAGTAAATTCTAACTACCCATGCTAACCACCGTCCCCGTCCTACTCTCGAACGGTATCATCTTCGGTGTACCTGAAAATAAAAACGATGCCCTAGGGGCTCAGCTTATCGCTGCATATGAAATTTGCATACCCCGCGTGCTAACCGGGGTACACCGACTACTTTTGTCGAGAGCAAGGAGTTCATTTTAGTTCAATCAACATGCATATAGTAATACATTATATATGTACACTACACAAGGATCTGACAATCAATCATGGGAATCCCTAACTAACATAACAAGGTTGTTAGTTTGTATTAGTTTACTTTTAGGCCTTGAGGGTTCTACCTCACTATGCCTTGGTTACTTGTTCAATATCTCACCCACTCTCTTGGGTACTTATTGATTATCTCACCCACTCACTTGGGTTACTTATTCTTTATCTCACCCACACTCTTGGGTTACTTATACTTTATCTCACCCTCACTCTTGGGTTACTTATACTCAAGCTCTCGTAGTTCTCAAGACACTACAGGTCTCCTACGTCACTCTTGTTTCCTCTTAATACATTTCTAAGCCAAAACACATGGCTCTCGAGCATAGTCTTACTTCCCCGGTTTCGACCCTACTCTGGGTCTAGCATGGTGGGAAGGTTCAACTAGCTCCCGGAACTCTCTTTTAGTTCCTATCTCTTTCATATAGGTCTGACTACTCTCAGACTTCACACATTCCCATACACTCCTCTCTCGGAGTTATAATATAATTGTGTATATTAGTCTAGAAGCATCACTCTCGATGTTCCGTAAGACTTTGGGAACATTTCTTAATTTCGGGTATTCTTAGGTTTAAGGGTTGCCCCAACAATTCGAATACTTATATTTTCGGTTATTTTCTCATACCGGGTTGAATCCTCATATAGGAGGTCGACCGTATTTTAAGGGAGTTTTATGGTCCCTCATGTCTCATTTACTTCTCTCAAAAGTTCACATCGCTGAACTATACCGATCTCTTATTAGAGGTTTCATCATTCCTTTCCACTATGGGTTATTTCGTGGATTATACATTTCGGTTTTCTAACCGTTAATGGGTGACTACTAAACCTGTACAACTCCCTCACATGCTAGTGAGTTCATAAGTTTACAATATCGTTGTTCTTAAATCGATAGTTTGTGTGTTTGCACGTTTTCGTTATTTTACGATACGACCCGATCTATGAGTCTCTAGCCAATCGTCACTCACTATGAGTCGGTTTATACACTAAGTTAGACCACACTGGCATTCAAGTATGTTAGTTCATACAATACACATCAAGACATACATATCAATGCAATAATTCATTTTCATGCCTTTATCTTGATTAAGCCGGCATACAAACACACAAATCAACGTAACACGGTTAGCATACGAGGCATGAGAAAATCATACCTTTCACCTTGGTTTCACTTTTACCGTGTCCTCACATTGCTCTGTTCTCACAAGGTTCTCTGATAATGTTACAAACATTATTATTAATACCAAGCTCATACGGTACGTAAATAAATACTACTCCCGTACTTACCCCGTTATCCTGTTATCTCGGGTTTACTCTTATTTGAGTTCTTACTTCACACTCACTTCTAGCACTTGTTTACACTTCTTAAGGCCTTTACAAGTCACCAAACAAGGCCTTAACATCATCTAACATCATTAACATTCAAACCCCTACCATTAGAGGCCTTTAAAATGCTACGAGACAATTCTGGGGGTGGTCAGGGACTTGGTCCCTACCTTAAGTCCCGGACCAATACAAGATCTAACTCTCGGCTGAAAAAAAGACATGGTCTGGGGCCTTGTCCTAGAGTATAGTCCCGGACCAAGGTTGAACTTGCATTCTCGGCCATTATTTAGGGGTGGTCCGGGACATTGTCCAAGGACCAAGTCCTGGACCCTGCTAAAACCTGCTCCAAACTTAATTTTTTAACCCCTAATCAACCCTTAATCCACACCTAATCATTCCCTAATCTTTCCACATGTTTTCTACATGTTTAATAACCTTAAAGCATGCTCTAAACCTATTTAAATCATAGGTTTAATCCTTACTCAAATTCTTGCTCAAATTCATAACTTTTCCATTCTCATTTCAACACTTTTCACACTTGTGCATTTTCTAACTTCTCTTGGCACTTTGCATTTTGTTCTCACTCCATTTGACCATTCTAAATCCTTCAAGACACTGCACTACTCATACCAAGTTTCATGTCTCACTCTTAAAGCCTTAAATCTTCTTTGTTTCCTAAAACTCCTAAGGCACTTAAACGCACACTCTCTCCACAATCCTCCTCTCATTTCTAGGGTGATCATTTACCCAAGTAAAGCTTTAACAACACCTAGCTAAACCTTGGTCATTCTCCACTTATCTCATTTCTCAAAATCCTTCGATTTCAACAAGAAATTTCACGTAACCCGGCTACTTTTCTAACATTGCCCAAAGCTCATTTCTTCACCTAAATCCAATGCAAAACTAGCCACATCCCTAGTGGATCCTACCAGCACACAAGTTCAATCAAACTCATCAAATCTCTTAAATACAATACAATGCATAAATCATAAAATGCATGGCTCTTAATTCACAACTCAATTAACAAGTCCACAAACTCTCTATCTCATTCACCAAACACATGGTTCACATCTCTTGGGTTCATTATTTAATTTCACACTTCCCAACTTCTTAAGCATTAAGATTATTCAAGGTAGATTTCTTACCTTAAGCTTTCAAGGGTTTCTTTTTCACTTCTCTTCTTCTCTTCTCCATCTCTCTTGCTCAATTCTCTTGGCCTCCAAAATCGGATAAGGCAAACACTTGCCCAATTCTCTAGCCAACATTAAAATATGGAATGGGACTAAGTCAAGACACTTAGGCCCATAAAATAGTCTAGAATTTAAGGAGGGAGCTTAGAACACATAATTAGGTCATTACCTTTGAAGCTCTACAATGGATCTTCATCCATGAATTAAAAGAAGGCACTCCACCACCATAGGAGGCTTGGAATATAGCTCAACAAGGAAAGAAACAAGATTTCAAAGGAGGCAAAATCGGCCATGACAAAGAGATGAAGGAAAATGGGTTTTTCTTGGATTTTTCTTACCTTGAATGAAAAAGGAGATGTCTAGCTCCAAGAACATGTGATTTCCTTCTCAAATGAGATATACCCATGGATACTAACTTATTTATTTTTGAATTTTAAAAAGAGGGAAGTGTAGTCCTTGCTCTAACTAGCACAAATCTACTTTGGGTTTTTGATTCGGAGCATTATTGTGGCTTAAGGAAGCAAGGGAAGAGGAGCAGCCATGGAAGCTCTTTGGTGCAGCTCAAATAACCTGAATTAGGAAGGAGAAGGGGAGCAATACAGTGGAGAGAGGAAAAAGGAAAGAGGGAGAGAGAGGAAGAAAATGAGAGGAGAGAGGTATTTCTTTTACTTTATGTACTTTTCCTCTTTTACTTGATGACACATCAATTAAAAGCTAGACTAGTGAGAGAGAGAGCTAATTGATGCTCTTAAAAACTGGCCCCTATATACTTATAAACTGGAGCGTTTTTCATCTTTTACAGAAAACGCTCGTTAATTTACCCGGTTCGGCACTATTCACTAGCCGGGCCCGTTTTTCAGATTTTTCTCGTTTCTTTATTTTTAATGGTTCTTAAGCTTACATTAATACTTAATTATAGTTATATAGTCAACCATAATTTTTTATAGGTCTACTTGACCACTTAAAGTCACGTTTTTGGGTTTTCTCGAAAAATGTGCTTTAAGGCTCCGTTTGTGTTTTAATCCATTATTTGGATCCGTTTTCTTCAGGAATCATTCCCACATACTAATTAGGCTTAATTAGGCGTTATGAATCCATCTTGGACCCTAACCGAGGTCATATACCTCCTATACTCATTTAATGCACGCTTTAGCGTTTTTCGTGGTTTACGCATTTTCTCTTTTCTTTTGGTTTTATTCTCTTTACCAACGCTCTCTAGGCACCATTAGGCCTTTAATAATCATATTAGGGTAATTTAATCACCACTTTTAAGTCCGGGGTATTAAACATCCACTATCCAAGTACCAGCTGTCTTCATTCGCCTTCACCTACAAAACAAAAGATCATTTATTAGACTAGGGAACCCAGATGTACTTGGGTTCCCTTTTCGAGCCAGATTTCTTTAACTCTTCTCTAGCTTCAAGAATCAATCTGACTCGTTTGAGATTGAATGAAAGATCTTTATTCAATTTATCGCAAGCACTGTCCCTATGTCCAAGGCTCCCGCAGTAGCCACAAATCTTAGTGGGAGGAAGATTTACGTATTTCTGCTGTCCTTTCCACCAAGAGTCAAAATTTTCCTTTTGTTGATGTAGAATGGCTTTGTTGTTGGCTTTGGACATATTTTTTGGAATATTGAACTTACCTTTTTGCCACTTGGGCTTGGATTGAGTGGATCCAACTCCAGATAGTAGATTGACAATCTCTTGAGAGAGTTGTTCTACCTTTGAACGAAGATCATTACGATCTTGACTGATTTCCTTGATTTTGGAGTTAGCCCACTCAGGTAATTCGGAGGGAGTAACTTGTTTGATGAATTTGACTGGCTTGAGAGAGAGAGCATGCTCTTTTTCTTTTAATTTTTGAGTGAGGTTTTTGACAGTAGAGTTTAAAGATATGATTTTGGATTCAGAGGCATTTAGTTCATTTTGAAGAGAGCAGCATATATCGGTGAAGATAGTGAGCTCATGTTTGAGAGAGTCATTCAGAGTGAGAGACTCTTTTTGCTCGCTTTAGCTGGATTGACTAAGACTTTTGGTGTCATTGAGTTCCTTTTAAAGGGAATCAACATGATGCCGTGAGTCCCGTAAGTCCAGTCTTAGTGAGCAAGAGATAGTCTTGTGTTCCTCAGCTTCGTCTCTTAAAGCATACATGAGACCTTTTGAGATTTTGAGTTCCTCAGTTAACTCAGAAATTTTTCTAGTGAGACTAGCTTTGAGGGAGTTAGTCTCAGAGACAATTTTAGCAATTAAAGTCATAAAACCCATAGGATATATACGATAAAGATTTGTTTTAAGATGGGAACGAGTTACCTCATTGTCGGGGATCATGGACTCAGTCGTATCATGTGCCATGAGACATACCAGGCCGCTGGACTCTGTGTCTTGATCGTTGGAGTCTGAATCACCCCAACCGACAACTGCCATCAGCCACCTCCCTTGGGAACTTCCATACTGGTTCTTGAGTAAGGGGCAGTCCTTCTTGAAGTGACCGGGTTTATTGCAGTTGAAGCAGGTGACAGAGTTGAAGACTTGTTTGGAGGTATTTGAGAACGAACGACTCTATCGATTTGGTTGATTACGCATGAATTTTCGGAAGTTCTTTACTATGAAGAAAAAGTCTTCCATAGTCTCAGCCTCAGTTTCTTCAACAATAATATCCACCAACTCTGCCTTAGCATGTCTGATTTGAGTATCAGCGACATTGGCTCCTTCTTGGGTATACTGATTCGAATTAACCTGCAAGGCTTGGTCATTCAAAGTAGTAATCTTACTAGAAGGAGAAGAGGATGTATTACCACACTTCTTTCAAGCATTCTTCTTGTATTTATCTACGGATTGTAGATAGGAACCTAAGTTTTGACAACTCCATTTGGATAAATCCTTGCATGCTTTGGTAGAGATTACCGTCTCTGCCCATTCTTCTCTAAAACTATCAAGCAGCTTGTGCAAGACACTCTCTCTATCCGGTAAAATGTTCACTTCCTGCATAGTAGTTGTTAGTAAGTAAAAACGATCAAACACTTCTTCCAGAGACTCACGAGTTTTCGCAGAAAATTCTGATAGTCCATTCGAAGTTCTTGAGCTTTGTATTTCTTGAGTTCAGTGACTCCTTCGTGTGTAGCTTGAAGGAGTGTCCATATCTCGTTTGCGGACTTACAATGATTGACTATTCTTTGTTCTGGAATGGACAGGCAAGTGTAGATTGCGTGGGATGCTTGTCGATTTAGCTCATACCTTTTGCGATCTGCTGCAGTCCGTGTGGATCGATCTGAATTGACTGTGAGATATCCTCCTATGACTATCTCCCAAAGTTCAGAGTTGACTGACTCAATGTGTTGTTCGATCTCGTTTTTCCAATGATCATAGTTGGTGGAGGTGAGTCTAGGGTGCTTGAAGTGCATTTTGTTGTTTTGATTGGCGAAGAAGTCTGCCATTACTCGTTGATTGACTGTCACCTAAGCAAGGCTCTGATACCATGTGTAGGATCGGGTGGATAACTCAAACCAACTCAAGGTGTGAGTCTGTGGGTTGGTTTGACTCAATCAATCTTTGTACGCAAGAACACTTAAAACGTAGAAATACTCAATCGAATTGAGTGCGCAGAAGATTTAAAGGAATTAAGCGAATAAATGATGTGAAAGATAGAAAGACTCTGAGAAGCTCAGCAAGATACACAAATAAGCTATTTTATTCTCTGGTCAAAATAAAATAACTTACAAATGCCCACTAGGTAGATGGGATCTACTTTGTGGTTTTTCACTCACTCACCCAATACACTTTCTGATCAGCTCAATGGTAAGTGTAGCAAAACTAGGATCTTCCTAGGCAGAGTCTATCTAGATGCACTAACTAATTTGGTACGAATTCTCTCTTTGGCTTACAATGAAAATTCTCTCTCTCTAACCTCTAGAATATTTCTCAATAAAAGCGTAAATGAAACTAGCTATTACGCGGCTTATTTATACTGGCTTTAGGAGCAATGGGTCGAAGGAGTTAGTTCTGAAATTGTCGGAACTAACTTAGTGGGCAACGTCCTCAGGTGATCTTAGTCTGACTTGGGCCGTGAACTTCGGATGTGACTGGGTTGGTGTATGACCGTTGGGCGTTGAAGTGTTCACGAATCCGTTCCTTAATTTTCTCAACAGCATGGAAGAGTCCGTGGTGTTTTAGTTGTGCGGACTCCCTTGTAGTTTGGTGCATAACTCGTTCTTTATGTTTTGTCAATGACGAGTGACTCCGTTTAGTTGTTTGACTATCTCTGCAACACTTGCATGTCTCAACAACAACATAAAGTCTACTGTTACATCATACGACAATAATAGTACACCACAAACCATAATAATACAACACAAACAATATGGGTTGTGTTGTATGTGTTAGCCTTTTCTTTGGGGTTGTTTTCTTTTGGTTTCTTTTCTTTCTCTTTGTTCAGACCTAATTACCAGAAATTGTGGTAAGAATCATCATGATTACCGAAGAAGAACAACAAGAAAATGTAATGACTAAATTAGTAACACAACGATATACGTTAATGAGGCAGGTGACAGAATTGATGAATCCGTCCATTGGGCGTAGTTGGTCAAAGAGACGAATCCAAATAAGGCTCTTGACCCTGATAGGATTAATGGTACTTTATTCATACTTTTTAAGACGTTATGGTGAGGATTTTGTTGATCGAGGTTGTTATGTTTTTCTTGTATTCTAACATGCCTAAGGGATTTAGTCATACCTATATTGTGTTAATTCCCCACAAGGTGGGTGCTCATTTAATGTCAAAATTTTGGCCCACATCTTTGTGTAATACATATATATAGCCGTGTCTATGGTTTTGGCTAATAAGATCAAAGGTGTTATGCATGTTGTGATTTCTATGGAGCAATGTGCTTTTATTCCTGGACATACGATTACTTATAATATCTTTGTGACATAGGAATTGTTGCATTTTATGAGACCTTCTCAGTCCTAGGAGCATCTTAAATGGTGTTTCATTAAAGGTTGATATTGCTAAGGCCTATGATTGTCTTAAATGGTGTATCTTGTTTGGGGGTGCTAAGAAGCATGGTGTTTCATGAGAATTGGAAAAGGGTGGTAAAGAAGTGTATTACTACACCCACAATGGCTATTTTAGTTAATGGGTACCTAGATAAGGCTTTTATGTCCTAAGAGGGGTTTGTGGTAGAGTTATCGCTTGTTGCTATTTTTTTAGCTGCATGGAAGCTTTTCCCCCAAGCCTTAGGGTGGTTTCTATGACAAGGCATTCTAAAGGAATTTCTCCAAGGGGTTTAGATATGAGTATCTTTAGTATTTTTTCACCAAGGACTAAGTGATTTTTAAGGAAGATAATGAGGCTAATGCAACTTTCCTTGTGGGGTGTTGTTAGAGGATTTTGGGAAAGCTTCATAGTAGAGTGTTAATGTTCAAAAATCTGGTCTCATGTTTTCTTTTGGGTTCCTATTGGTTCAAGGAATAGGATTAATCTTCATTTTGGTGTGAGAAAAGTTCATGATTTGGGTGTTTATTTAGACTTCCCTAGTAAGGTGAGGAGGAATATATATATAAAGCCTTTCCTTAGATTAGAAACCTGATGGTGAGTATAGTTTATGGTTAGGCAAGGAATGTAACTCAAATTGGTAGGGAAGGTCTTACTAAAAGTGTGTTGCAAGTATTACCAACTTATGTTATGAGTGTTATTAAGTTTCCATAGGCGTTGGTGAAGGAAACCCAAGATCCTATCTACAAGTTTTGGTGGAATGGGGGTAGTAAGGGTAATGCTTTGTATTGAAGAAGTTTGAAGTTTCTATGCAAAAGGGAGAGAGACAGTGGGTTGGGGGGTGTAGGGTACATTATCTTTTAATGCCGCATTTCTTATTGGGCAGTGGTGGTGTATAGTGCTGCACCCCCGTCCACTACGTCTAGGTTATTAAAGGCAAGTATTCCTAAGGGGTGATATGTAGGAGGTGTGATTGGGTATAATTAATCTAGATGTGATCAAAGGGGCTGACGGGTCAGACGTGGAAAAAAACTTTAGCCCCGTTAGGCCTAATTGTAATGTCCAGACCCAGTTGTTTAAATTTCAGGTCATACTGGTTCTTTCCCGGCTCTATCGCTACTCAGGCCGCTTGGCGCGATTTTTTTATAATATAATTATTAAAATTAAGAATAATTAATAAATTTGTAAATAAAATTTAGAATAATTAATTTATTCAAATAAATTATATAAAAATTAAACTAAACATATATTATAATATATTTTTTAATAATAATAATATACATTGTAGATTCGGGCCGGGCTGGGCTTTTTTTGGGCCTAATATTCTACCCGGACCTAGCTTGGTTTTATTTTTAATTCATGCCCTGTATTTTTATCCAAGCCTGCCTGAATTTATCTTCGGGCTCAGTTTTCCAGGCTTTTGTTTCAGGCCAGGCCGGGTCAACAGCCCGGGTTAGGTTTGATCAGCTCTAGTATAATCCAAGCCTAGCTTGGCATTCTTTGTGAAGTGTCATGTATTTGGTTAAGAAGGGATGAAAGAGAAGTGTTGGGTATAGGGTTGATGTTGAACTTGTGGATAAATGAATTATAGAGAAGTAATGTCGTTCCCCTTAACTGTGGAGCATGCTTGAGTAAGTTATGAAGGTGCGAGCCCAACATTTTCAACCTTATCTACTGTGCTAAGATCAAATTTACAAGTTATAGGTTTGACTTTTAACTAAGGTTGTTAAGCTAAGTTGCATAGTTTAAACAGTTTAACTCAAGTTAGCTCATGTGAACCTATTAGGATCGCCATCAAGATTTAACTTATTATAGTTGGGAAAGTTAGATATTCAAGTTTGGGGCTCGGTATGAAGCTTTTCAGGGTTCAAATACTTTCATTACACTTTAAAGCTCATTTTCCATTACTAATGTTTCCTTAGGCTTACGTTAAACGTTATTTAAACTAAAAGATGAGTTAAACAAGGTATTTATTATCTAAGTTTGGTTAGGGTTTGAAATTGCATAAGTTGGTGAATTTTAGCTTCTGTTTGTGACCACATACTAAGGACCCAAGACCACAGAAAGGTTAGGGTCTGTGTGGTGACAAAAAGATTAATTTAATGAGATAGAAACATTTTAGGGGTCAATGACCACAAAATAGGTGTCTAGCATCACAGACTAAGATTTTTAACTTAGGCATATTAAAAAAATTATTGGTTTGAGACCCCAACCTACTGTCTGTGACCACACACCAAAGACTAAATTTTCAGAATTTTAGTGTTTGGTACATTGTTTGTGATCTCGAGCTTGTGGCCTGGCACCCCAAACCATGCTTCTAGGCCCTTGGACAAGTACCAGACCGGTGTTTTTTAGGGTTTCCCATGGAACTTTTTAATGCGATTTTTGACAAAAAGTTAAACATTTGACGTGTGATTAAAGGAGAAAAAGTAAAATAAAAGTTAAAGCACGAAGAACAAGAAGCAAAGAAGGTAGATTGGTTTTAATCTAATTAACTACAGAGAACAAGTTAGGGAGACATAAAAGGTTATAGGTTCAAAGATCATTATGCTCTTACTAATTTAAGGTCTTAGTAGTATCACCTTTATTTGTGAAAACTTTCTAGGTCCTCCTTTGATTCATATTTGGATAGGGAATGACCTCCACACTTCTGGATGCTTTTGGTGGTCTTTCCTTGCTTTGCCAATGCTTCATAACTTGATATGATTTAGGCACACCTTCTTGGGATATTAGCATTCTTCCTTCAAATTTGCTTTGGAGAGAGAGATAGAATTTATAGCTTTTTTAGCTTTTTAACGTATGCTTGTGGCCTTGGGGATAACTCCTTTTCTAGGCCAAGTGTTAGTCATGTGAGTAAAAGTTGTTACAAGTCATAAAATCTCATTTAATTTCTCTTTAGGCAAAGAAAGAAGTAGGATAAGAATTTGGGTGCGGCAGGCTATGAAAGGATGAAAAATGTGATTTTTGTAAAGTGAAGGCATAATTTTAGGATGAAGGAACGTTAACTTTTATCCAAAATCAGTTTAAAATTAATTGAACAGTTAAAAGGTGAATTTTCCAAATATTCTTGTTTGGGTTTCCTCATAAATCTGATTTTGATGTTGGGGTTAAAATTTAAGGATATTTGAAGTTGATTACACCCTTTTTTAAAATAAAATATAATATCAAGGAAAGTGAGATTTTTGCTCTAAATCTGAATAAAAAGCTAAACAATGAATTATTGTAAAGATATTGCTAAAAGTAGTTAAGCTCTTTTTTTAATAGGTAATGATAATATAAATAAATGAAAGCTATTGTACAAAAATTTGATATGCAGGTAACACTGCATATTAGATATATATCAAGAGAGGGCCTAGGATGTACATAACTGGGGATGAGACAAATGCATGAAAATACAAAAAGGTGGCAATAAGTCAAGCTAAGACATCAGTGGAGGTGGAATACAAAAACCTCAATATCTATGTGCAAAGAACATGTTCCGGCCAAGCACGGTCCAGAGGAGAAGCCTAATCGTCTTCCATATAACTATCTTCATGACAAACTTGATATCGAGCACCATCTTTGGAGGATCTCTAGATTCATTTGTCACGGCTTGCTTGGAATTCTTGATCTAGATGAAGTATACCGTGGTAGCGATGAAAACACGTCTTACCAAGTCAGTGAGTATCTTCCTCCTATGGTAGCGGGTGATCCAAACACAATAGATGTGAAGACTATAGCGCTTGTTGGAGAACCTCAACCATTCACAAATGGTCCATTACCTCTTGTAAGAGATCCCACAATAGAAAAACAGCTAACTGCTAGTCTCTAGAGCATCCTCGTAGAGCCAACATATGTTGGAAAGAGAAATTCCCTAACATTGGAGGAAAGGTTGAGAGGTATTTGTGAATTCGCCATAGAATTTACTCACCCTCTAGCATGAAGGGATAGATTTCTAAGCCCAAGGGTCACATCCTCTTTAGGTAGTGTCCGAGATGCTACAGTTGTGAGTATGCACACTAGTGATCCATTGGATTCATACTCTATTGATTAGTGGTTAAGTGAATGATTATACGCTTAGATTCTTCCAATTTTATATAGCTTTATATTCACTTAACCTATTGATCATTTCTCTAATGCCTCTTGCTAATGTATTTGATACATTTCGGATATTTACTTAGAGAAAATGTGCCAAATCAATGAAAATATTGAACAAGGGAAGAAGTGACAAGCAACCAATCTACAAGTGAGATCGGCTGCTAGTCGATAAGGCTTCTTCTTAAGGTGTAAGGCCTTATGTTTTTTTAAGTGTCATTGATTGCTAAGTGGTGTGTGGTATGCGTTAACATTCCCAGTATGAGGGAATATGTCACAACACCCATTCAAGTCTTCCGCTGCATATTTTGAAGTCTTAAGAGAGAGTAGATTCATTAGAAATTGGGTGCTACAATGGTCACTATCATCAAGTCTACAGGTATCTTTAAAGGGATGGTCTTGATCAAATTCCTGGGTGTCCCATTACAACACTAGTGCAGAAAATGTTTTATACCACAATTATTTTCCTTAAAAACCACGGTTATAAACCGTGGTTTATGCTTACGTTGTATATTAAAAAATAGCTATAAACGATGGTTTGTAACCGTCGTTTAAAGTAAGAGAAAAAACCACGGCTGGTTGAAACTGTCATTTTAGACCCCTTCTCTCGCGATATTCATTGACTTTATACGATGGTTTGAAGTATGAACCGTGGTATAAAGTGCATAATAAATGTTATTGCAAAAACCATGGTATATAATGTTTAAAATCAACGAATAAACCACGGTTATACATAAAACCATGGTTATAGTCTATGAATTTTTTTTACAAATCACCGGCGATTTAGCGCCGACTTCAATTAATCTCAACAGAGCGCAGACATAAGAGAATGGCCAGAACATGTATGTTCCTTGTTTGCGAATTAGGGTTGCAAAATGAGTGAAGAATGCGCATTACATTCCTTGTTTGTCGGTGGGTTGCAAAATTACCGTGAAAGAGAATGATAGAGGGAAGAGCAAGTCCTTGTTCGCCGGTTAGGGTTGCAAAAAATTACAGTGAAGAAGAGGCGCAGAGCATGTGTTCCTTGTTCGCTAGTGTGGGTTGCAAAAATTCCCGTGAAAACAAGAGAATGGGAGAGCCAGAGCATGTCCTTGTTCGCCGGTTAGGTTTACAAAAATTACAATGAGTGGAAGAGGCGCAGAGCATGTGTTCCTTGTTTTCTAGTATGGATTGCGAAGTTGAAGAGATGGCACAGAGCATGTTCGCCGGTGGGTTTCAAAAATTACGTACCGGGAGTTGAAGAAGAATGAAGAAGAGTTGCAGAGCATATGTGTTCCTTATTCGACAGTGTGGGTTGCAAAACAGTGAGAGAAATAATATAATAAGAGAAGAGAAGGAGCCGCGTTAATTTGGACCGAAAATTAAAATTCCCGCTTAGACTATATACCACGGTTCTTCCTAGAAACCGTCGTTTAAAGTTGTTTGACCACGATTAAAAACGACAGTTTTGATCGAACCATGGTTTAAAATATAACACGTCAAGCTATATACGACGGTTCTTATGTAACCGTCATTGATAGTCGCGCATTAAATGACGGTTCCGGGCTTAACTGTGGTATAAAATGTCCAGCTGAGATTTTTTGTGACGGTTATTCTATAACCGTGGTTTATAATGTCTTTTTGTGATGGTTATTACAATAATCGTGGTTTATAATTTTTAAATGACGATTATATGGTTAACCGTAATTTAAAGTGCGTCATTTAAAATATTTTTTCTACTGGTGCAACTAGAAAACTCAAATCTTATGACCTTAACCCCCTGTTGGACAACATCTATACTAAGGTTATCGCCTATGGGAGTAAGAAGCTTTCCGATGCGGGTCGCCTATTGCTTATCCATGTTGTCCTTTATGAGTAGGCAGGAAATACAACCTTCACCATCATGTTCTGAAAACATTTAATCTAATCCACTAACAGAATTTTATGGTCCTTCCACTGCCTGGAAACACGGAGAGAAACAACGCTTTACCTATTGCTTGGAGTATTAAAAAAGATGCATGATGACCTTCGGCTCTACATCCATATGTGGAACAATTGTTTTCTCCTTAGATCCATATGGGGTTATCTCATCAAACTCCAAAAAAATTTTGGATGTATCCAATTGAGAAGCTTATTTGGACTACCACTTTAATCTCCATACTTACTTGTTTAGGATGCCATCCTATTGCAAGCGGTGAAGACCCATAGATTTCATGTGAAAGGTGCTGATTAGATCTACAGTTTATGATCCGTGGATTAAGAGGTACAAATGAGGCATGTCGAACCAGATGAGAGAAGCTGTCAAGATAATCGAATTTGTAACTAGTTCTCCAGTAAACTATCAAAAAAAGTTTGCTTCATATAAATATGACAATGTGCCAAAACCTATCCCTTTTGTTGCACTTCATAATTTGTGTTGCACATATATCCCCTATTTTTGCATAGGACGAGACTTCAGATATAATTAATACTGTTATTCTTTCATTTTTATTTACCCTTTTAAAAAAGGATATGTCAAGTGTAGGGGATCTCAGTACTCATACCATGGAGCGACGGGAATCAAGGGTGATCATGCATGGCATGGGTGTGGTTTAATCATTGATTTGTTGTGGCGTACTAACTTAAAATTAATACCAGAACGGCTTATCAAGTCTACATCTCAATTATTTGTGATCCCATGGTGATTCTAATAATTAATGAGTCTCAAATAAAATAATGAATGAGCTGAGAAATCAAACGACAACGAGAAAATCATTCTCTCAAAATCATTTCAGTTAGACTCTCTCATTCCTTGATGCTGGTCACTGGTCAACGCGTCATTTAATGCTATTTGCACCCTCATCCCCTTCACTCTCAAATAATCATAGATCAAGGTTCGGAGAATTAGTTGATTGTTGAGGTCTGTTGCTACTGCTAGTGCTAGGGATAATAATTTTGTTCACACTCATAGATATTTGTCCCCCTACTAGTCTTTTGAGTACTGCATGGTATGGTTGAGAATTTGGTAAGAAAGTAGCTTTTTAGAACCGGGTGGAGAAGATTCTTAAAGACATATGGAGAGAAATGTGAGAGAAAAAATTAAAAATATAAGTGGTGGAATCCACTCTCCTTATTTATGGATGTCCTAAGCTACATCCTTTTCGCTTACATATTCAATTTGATGTTTTTTAAGCTAAATACCTAGTTTAAAGTTAAATGAGTATATAGGACTTTTATTTTCTGGCTTGTATTGTACATGTCAAATCTAGATGAAAATTATGTTAATCAGGGTAAATTCATATGTATTGTGAAAGTATAACATTATTTTATGTACATAAATAGTTAACGGCCGCAGGTCAATGTGAAGTGTAGACAACCGCTGCCGGGTCTAGGGATGGGCAACGATTGTCGGCCTTTCACTCACTAGTACAAAAAGGTTATTTCGGCGCCTCTATCTAGGTAGTTATAGAAAAAACTGTCAAGATATATTGTCTAAATGATCTTGTTCCAAAATGAAAGAGTCTATTTCGGCGGTTGTTAGTAGAAACCGTTGAAATAGAGTATGAAATATATCTATTTCAGTGGGTTCCTATAGATAACTGCCGAATAGACTGTGTTATGGGCCAAAATTTTTTTAAAAATTGTTTCGGAGGTTGTTAGTAGGAACCACCAAAATAGATATATTTCATACTCTATTCAGCGGTTATTACTAACAACCACCAAAATAGACTATTTAATATCACTCATTGACCTTCCTTCTCTGCGCGCCTCACCTCTCGATCTCTATATTCTCTCTCTGCGAACTCACGCGACTCTTGCGATTTTGAACGCAACAGACTCCACCCCCGACCACCAACCCTTGCGTCGTCAGCCGCCATCGCCCGCCATCTATCGTCTCCCGTTGTCGCCCAGTGTCGGCTGTCGTCGCCCACCGTTCACTAGAATCGCCAGTGACCCGCTGAAGAATTAGAAAACGCCATAAAATTGTAAGTTTAAATTTCATTATAAAACTTGTAAATTTGTTGTTATTATGATCTGTTAAAGGTTGGAATGTGATTGTGGGTGTATAATGTAATTTTGTGTGAACAATGCGTGTATAATAATGGTGTAAAAGTAGTATAATTTGTTGTGCACACAAGGTGCTCGATGTAATGTCTGAATAAAAAAAAAATGTGGTTTGTGCCCTCTGCAAAGATAATTTATGAGCATTTGTGTCTCTCTTATGCTAGATTGAAAAACAGGGATGAAATCAATTCATTTTGGGTACGAGTAATATAATTTAACTTATTTATTCATTCTCATAACTTACACTAATTTGCAAGCCTAACTATGAACAATGAACATACATGTTGTTGCATTTTTTTTCTAATTTTTTGTTTTGTGCCTTGTAAAGATATATCATAAGGGTACTATTGCATCCCTCGCACAGCCTACCCTCGCACACCAGTCTCCATTCTCTCTATAAATCCCATAAAAACAAGTAAGTTATTTAACATCAGTTTCTATTTAAAAACACAATGAATTGTTAAAATTAAAATGTTAGTTTATTTGGTTTGAACCTTAGAGTTAGGCTAGCTTGTTGACACTCATCCAGCCATGCTCCATTAAGATATATAAACATGTGCAAGCAAATGTAAACCATATAACACAAACATTTTAGTTTTAGGTAGGGTAATTTTCACACCTATGATCTGTTGCACATATAGTATAGAGCGTGATTGGATGTATGGTGATTGAGAGGGTCACTTTGACAAGATGCTGAAAGATTTTGTAAAGCTGCATTGCACACAAAGACAAGACAAAGATAGTGAAAATTCCATGTCCTTGTGTTGAATGTGGTGTGGTAAGGAAATATTCAAGCATCGGCGTCATACGATTCCATCTGAAGACCCGTGGTTTCATGCCGCTTACAAAAGATGAACTTTTCATGGAGAGTCAGTTCAAGATAATGCTTCAACTTCCTTACAGTCATGATGGGTGCACTCAAGAGCCGAGCAGACCTTCGATACTGTCAACGAGTCGGATCGATTCCCAAGTAGGAGTCAATGTTGACAGTGAGGTGACTTACCATGATAAGGGAATGATCGAGATACTTGATAATGTTGAGGAAAATTTCATTGACAGGCCAGAAGAGTATTAAAGGTTTTTGGATGTGTCCAAGACCTCCATGTACCCTACGTCCATTAGGTACACAAAATTGACAGTTGTTCTGATTTTGTTCAACTTGAAGGGGAGATATGGATGAAGTGACAGAGTTTCACGACACTTCTTGAGTTGCTTCATGATATTCTTCCAGATGGGAACGGTCTCCCTACCGCCACTTATAAGGCGAAGAACTAAATGTGTCAAATAGGGATTGAGTATAAGAAGATACATGCATGTCCCAACAATTGTGTGTTGTATAAGGGTGAGTACGAACACCTAGACAATTGTTTGAAATGCTCATTGTCTCCATACAAGCTCAATGATTATGAATCCTCATCCGCTTATAATAAAAGAGCTCCAGCCAAACTATTGTGGTATTTACCGATCATACTTAGGTTCAAAAGGTTGTTTACCAATCTGAAAGATGCAAAGAACTTATGGTGGCATGCAGAGAGTAGAAAAAGTGATGAGAAACTAAGACATCCAGTAGATGGGCCTCAGTAGAGAAACATCAATAGACGGTATAAAGAACATTTCAGATATGAAGATAGGAATTTGAAGCTTGGGTTATGTACTGATGGAATGAAACCATACGACACGTTAACTAGCTAATACAGTACATGACCTGTTTGCTAGTGATCTATACTTTGCCCTCATGGTTTTGTATGAAATGACAGTACATCATGTTATCGCTCCTGATGTTTGGTCCCAAACAGCTAGGTAATAACATTGATGTGTATCTCACCCATTGATTGATGATCTGAAACTATTGTGGAATGAGGGGACCGTGGTGTATGATGCTTACATAAGAGAAAATTTCACGCTCTAGGATTTTTATTCTGTACTATCAACGACTTCCCTTCACATGGAACTTGTCCGGTTACACGGTGAAAGGAACATTTGCATTCCTCTTATGTGAGGAAGACACACTTGTTCGGATCGTTTAAACATTGTGGGGAAGAATGTTTACATGTGTCATCGATGCCTTCTGCCAGAAGATCACCCTTATCGAGTAACGAAGAGAAATTGTTCAATGGTGGGCCGAGACTCGTGTGGCCCGTTTGCCTCTGACCTCCGAGGAAGTGTATGAAACAGTTAAGGACATTTGTAAATGTATTTGGAAACACATCAAAACAGTCAAAGAACATTTAGAAACAAGTTTTCTATCTTTTAGGATCTACCTTATGGGTTCATCTGCCTGTGGAACTGTTTAGATACCATGCACTGTGAAGAACTGTAACACCCCAACCCCGAAATCCAATAACCTGTGCGACAACTCCAAATAAACATAAACTACAGCGGAAATAAATACAATAACCGGGCGGTATTACAATGCCGTTGGCCACCCTTGTGACCAACAAGGCTAACTCCAAATACAATCTCCAAAAGTCACGGTCTGAATACGAATACAATCCGAGATACTAGGAATTCAACTCAAAGGTACAATAATCAAATAAAACAAATAACTAGTAGGAGACTCCCATAGCTTGAATCTACCCCCCCACCTACACTCGGTGTGGTAATCTTCTCTACTTCAGGTACCTGAAAAATGGGGGTGCCCCCAAGGGGCTCAGCAAACAATGCTGGTATGGAAAACGTGCAGCCCATCGGCTACCGGGCCACACCAACTACTTTGTCGAATACATGCAGTTCATTTTTGTAAAGCTGTAAACAAGCATAGTATGATAATAACAAGTATCCATACAAGGACAACAATGTCACATAAAACAAGACTTCAGAAGGTCAAGTTAGATGAACTGTAATCATTTGATAATAGTCGGGTCCGCACGATGGGACTGACAGGTGTAAAGAGTATGTCAATATAGTGAAGGTATAGTGACCTCGTTAAAAGAAAGGTGGGTAATTAGTCCCCCAGAAGATAACGTAGTTAACTCCTGTACTTAAAAGAGGTGGGAATCGAACCCTCGAGAGGAATGAAGTCTTCCCCTCCACTTGAACTGTTCCGGTACGCAGCCGGTGAGTGACATAGTGCACCCGAACTCTAGAACTGTTCCGGTACGCAGCCGGTGAGTGACATAGTGCACCCAGAACTCCCGTCGCGACGTAAATTGAATAGGAGACGACCTGAGACAGGTACAACTCCCGTAGCATGCATGGCCAGATCCAACTGGGCTCCTCGTTCTCGTAGTATAGAATTGTTAGGTGTCATACAGGACATTAATCAAACGAAATGTGTACTGTCAGTTATCACGTTTAGGATAATGACGTTTGTTATAAAGTGAAGTTAGTGAGAGACTTGAGTACAAGTTCTCGGTATAATAAAACGCAGGTATTTAATCCACTGGTATTGTAGTGTTGTATGCGTGGGACATACACGTTGTAGTTAGCATCATTCGTGCACATAAAATAATACAACAGTGCGCAAGAGTAAAACAACATTTTACATTAATTATCTTGGTCGTTATTTCAAAACACACAGATAGCACACAAGCCGGTGTAATCCGGTAGGCAACAGGTTGCAAGAATCCCATACCGTTCACCGTAGACTGTACTTGTTTAGTTCCCGGTCAACGTCTGGTCAAACAAAGTCCTAGAATAGGATTAACTGAGAGGGTTAATTTATGTTACCCTTATATAATAATTTTATTGGATCATTCAACAATTTCGTATTTGTTATTTCATGTGAGGTTTATTTCTTTTAATTACCTCATGATTTAATGTATAACTTATTTGTTATTCCTTTTTATTTATTTATAATCCTTTAATGTACATATATGTATTTATTTATTCATGTACTATATTTGTTATTTATTTTTAATTGTCTAGATGACATAACAACTTATAATTTCTTAACTATATTTATATGCCATACATGGACATAAAATTCTTATAGTTTTTATTATTCCTCCTTTAACCATAAATAATAATTATTGGTTACCTTTAAATTCCTTATAACTATATAAGCCATAGTTTAATTCCATAACTCCTTAAATCAAAATTCTTTCTTCTAATTCCTCCAAATATCCATATAGGACCTATATTCATTTAATCTAAATTCTTACCCTTATATTTCGGTTATTTACAAAACAACCACATTAATTCATAAACTTTATATTTAAATTCTAATCTCATTATATATATAGTTTTAATTCCTTATTTAATTATATTACAAAGCCACCACTAATATTTTGGTATATAGCTTTTAAATATTATAACTTTCGAAAATTACCATTTAGCCCCTCAAATTCTCGGCCTATATATATATATTTTTCTATAATTACAATTTAACCACAAAATCTTATAATCTTTACATAATGCTTTATAAACTATAGTTTTAATTTTAATTCTCCATAAATGCCGAATATATATATATAAATTCTTAAATTACAAAACTAACCCAAGTAATTCGGCTTTGTCATAACTTTCCATTACATTTACACTTACATTTTCACCCAAAACTTTATAATAGTTACTTAATAACTTATAACTATAGTTTAAATATTTAATTCCTCAAAATTTCGAAGTGAACTTAATAATTCTCTTAATTATGAATTCGCCCAATAATAAGTTCCAAACTTTCATAAAACTTTTATAAATTACATAATAGCCCAAAACTTTATAATTGTTATTTTAACACTTGTTTAAATTATCTAAAATTCATAAACTTAATTCCTAACCTTATATTATATCATAATTACTCCAAGATACCCTTAACTCTCGGCTTTCACATATATACACCAAACTTTGTAAAAATTACATTTTAGCCACATAACTTAATTAATTAGCCATTTAAGCACTAATAAAATATTTTTAACTCTCCAAACTTTATAATATAAGTTTATATACATAAGTAGCTCATTAAAACCTATTTTTCACTTAGACCATTCGGCCATAATTAAATAGTTACCATATAGTATATAAAAGTGGATTTATATGTCAAAATAAATTATACATAAATTCATATGAGTTATATAACTCATGTAAAAATTATTGTAATGTCTTATATTGATTCCTAGCTCAAAATAGAGCATTTTTACCCTTGACAATTCGGTATGAACAATGAGTAACATAGGTAACTTTTATGACATTAAAATGTGTCTTAAGGTAAATATTTTCCATATATGTTATAGATTATATTTTTGGTATATTATACCATATAGTTTCGGTTTTAGTACCCTAGGAGGTGTACATAATTTTTGTATAATTTTTAGAAGCTTAACAAAGCTTAAAACATAAAGATTAGCTTAGTAAACTTACTTCTTAAAGGTGGTTAAGTGCTTGAACTCTTCTTGAATCTCCAAGCTTTCTCCAAGGAAATTTTGATGCTCCACTTCGGTTATATGCAAGTGGTGAAGGAGTTTAGGAGTTAGATCTTCAATAAAGATCTTAAGTAGATTTGTAAGTAGTTTTCCAAGAATTTACCTTAAGCTTTTCTCCTTATAAATTCGGCTCACTTAAGGTGGATGAAGAACAAACTTTCCTTCATGAAAATGAAGAAGAAAAGAACCTTAGAAGAAGTAGAAATCGGTTACACACAAAAAAATGTGCTTTAGGATTTTCAAGCTTGAAAACTACCTTAAGATAACTTTGATATGCTCCTTGGACTAATGTTGGTTAGACAACCTCTTGGAGCTTAGTTGATGCCGAATCCTTGTAGGTATGCTAGGAAGAGTTTTGCTTCAAGGCTTGACAAGAAATGCTAGGAAATTACCTTAAAGATGGAGATAGAAGTTAAAACTCCATTATGGACTTAAGAGCTTCAAAGGAAGAAGATGAAGGAAGAAGAGAGAGGAGAGAGCCTTACCAAATCGGCAATGGTGTGTGCAAGGGAAAGAATGAGGCTAGGCTCACGTAAGAAGAAGAGAATGCAAGTTTGATTGATTTTTTGTTTTTTAATTTTTAATGTCAATGACTATTTTTTTCCTAGTTTTTGTATAGGTTATTGGCTCAATAAATGCCCATGTTTCCAGCATTGTTCGGCCATAATGCAAGACAAGGCAAGGTGAAGAAAAATATGGAGCTAAAGACAAGTAAGTTAGGTAAGGTTTTATTCCTTTGATTTTTCTATGTTAAGCTGTCTTTCTTCTCTCTTGTAGGTGGCCGAACTTAGGCTTAAATGGAGTGTCTCAATCGGCATTGAAGGGCCAAGGACAAGGAGGAAGGTCACTTGAAGTTTAAGAAATGAAAAGGTGGAATAAGAATCTACTTTTGCTTTTGCATTTTGTTTTTGTCTAGCTCACATGGCCTTGTTCCATGGCATTATTTCGACAGCATGGTGGTCAAATGAGACCTACATACTTTGACATTAAGTATTATAGCACATGGGAAGGTGAGTCACCATGTCTTATGCCTTTATAAATTTTAATGTAGTTTTATACTAGTTTTTGGACATAAAATCGCCCCTATAGAGCACCTTGTTGGATAGTGCCTCCAACTGATTTAGAGGGTCATTTAACCCTATTTAATATTCTTAATTCGTGGCATGTCAAAAACTACAAGGTAATTGCGTAAAACGCGTTTAGTGACACCCGAAGGTGTGTTTTTTGCTCTAAGGAAATTTTGGGAATAAATTGTTTTTATGAGTTCCAAGTGTTTATAAACACTTATTATAGTAAATAATGATATATTAAGATGTTACATTGAGTTATATGGGGTTACATCAACCCATGACATAATTTACGGGCTTCGGGACACTCCCGGGCCAAAAGGAGCGTTAAGAAATACTCCTGAGGTTTTTGTTGAATTTGAGAAACCACTTCGTGTGTTCTCTTTAGGATGGTTAATAATGATGTTAGGAACTCTAAGAATTAATTTTATAGGAGTTCGTGCCACCTCGGCACTCCTCCGGCTTTTCGTGCTTTAAGGGGCGTGCGTGAGCACTCCCGAGCATTTTGCGTTTTTGACTGAATATAGCCTAGGGAATATGTTTATATATTCATATAATGAGTGTATGACCATTTGGTTTGAGTTTTAGAAGGTCATACAAGGTCATGCTTGATCACATGTTTCTAAGGCGTTTTAGCGTTTATGGTGAAACGACTATTTTTACGTAACGTTCTCATGCATGGGTTTGCATGCGTACGTGAAATGATTTATATTTGGATTATTTTCCATTAAATAATGGTTTTATAATGTTAATTAGATTTGGGGTATTTCAATCTACCCCCCTTAAAAAGGACTTCGCCCCGAAGTCTCATATCTAAATTTATAAGGTTGTGGGGAATCAAGTTCCGTTAGGTATCCACAACTCAATCTAGTTTTTAGGGATCAAGTCCCAAGTCTCTATATTCCTAAGTTCACAGTGTACATCAAACACAACAGGAATACTTTGGAACAATATAGTGTAATGTAATAAACACAATCACATTTCATTCAAATAGTGCAGCGTAGTGCACATAAACTTTCCATTGTAGTGTAACGAAGTACACATCAGCAAGTAGAAGTACAAAGTACATTCAAATACAGTGTTACACAAAACACATACAAGACAAGGTGTCATAGAAATGCACAGAAGTGCAACAAGATGCATAATAAACTCACAAACGAAAAAGGCTCTACCCCCCAAAAAAAGGGGTACGCCCACGTACCCTAGACTAAAGTGTCTAGTCGGTAAATAAAGGGAAACTTTGCTCGCATATCCGCTTCTAGTTCCCATGTGGCCTCTTCAACATCATGGTTCGACCAAAGAACCTTTACGAGGCTCACAGACTTGTTTCGAGTACTCTCGTGTCTTTCTATCTAAGATTCGTTGCGGTGTTTCCACGTACCGCATTGTTGGTTCTAATGATAGTGTCTCTGGTTGAGAACATGAGAAGGATGAGGCATGTATTTCTTAAGCTGAGACACGTGAAAAACATTATGTACTTTGCCCAACTTCTGCTGGCAAATCAAGTCGATATGCCACAAGGCCCACCCGCTCTGTGATAGCGTAGGGTCCTACAATTTCGGGCTTAGCTTGCCCTTCTGTCCAAATCTGAATACACCCTTCATGGGTGATACTCGTAGAAATACCTGGTCGCCAACTGCGAACTCAAGGTCTCGTCGTCTCTCATCAGCATACGATTTCTGTCTGTCTTGTGCTGCTTTCATATTATTTCTGATTTGTTGTACTTCTGCCTGACTTGCTCTAAGTACTCAGGCCCAATGATGACGGTCTCACTAGACTCGTCCCAGCACAATGGTGTGCGGCATGGTCTGCCATATAATGCTTGAAAGGTGACATCTGTATAGAGGCGTGATAGCTGTTATTGTATGCAAACTCGATTAGGTGTAACCTATCTATCCAGCTACCCTGAAAATCCAAGGCACATGCTCGTAGCATGTCCTCTAAGGTCTGAATAGTCCTCTCTGACTGACCATCTGTCTGAGGATGAAACGCTGTGCTAAGCTTCAATTCAGTTCCAAGTGCTTCGCGAGTAGCTCGCCAATATCGTGAGAGAAATCTGGTATCTCGATCTGAAACAATAGTCTTTGGTACTCCATGATGTCTGATAATCTCTTTCTCAAATAGTTCTGCCAACTTTGGCCTTTCCAAGTGTCTTTCATCGGAATAACCTAGCACCTTAGTCAGTCGATCAACAACACCCAAATCATATTTAGTCCTCCTCTCGTAGGTGGTAGTCCCACCACGAAGTCCATAGAGATATCATAAAACTTCCATTCAGGAACTGGCATAGACTGTACCATGCCTCCTGGTCGTCTATGTTCGAATTTCACTTTCTGACAAGTGAGACATCGAATCACATATTCTGTCACGTCGCCCTTCATACCACTCCACCAGAAATACCTCTTTAGATCTTTGTACATCTTAGAAGCTCCTGGATGGACAGATGTGGAAGAAGTGTGGGACTCTCGAAGAATATGCTCTTTTATATCTGTGTTGTCTCTGGGAATACACAATCTGCCTTTAATCTGATAGCCATCATCATGTACTGAAACTCATACTTCCCTCCTTCAAATGTACCGTCAGACAACTTCTGACTAATCTCCATCATTCGCTGATCATTCTGCTGTGCGCTACGTATGTCGTCTATAAGACTCGAGCTAGCCACAATGGCATTTAAGGAATGTGCTCGTCGACTCAATGCGTCTGCTACTACATTAGCTTTTCCTTCTTTGTACTGCAAATCGATGTCGTAATCCTTGAGAAATTCAACCCATCTCCTTTGTCTCATGTTTAACTCCTTCTGGGTGAATACATATTTCAAACTTTTGTGATCCGAGTATACGGTCATCTGGACACCATACAGGTAGTGGCGCCAGATCTTCAATGCAAAAACAATTGCTCCAAGCTCCAAGTCATGTGTGGGATAGTTTTCCTCATGTTTCTTCAACTGTCGGGAAGCGTAGGCGACTACCTTCCCATTCTGCATGAGTACACACCCTAATCCCCTGCCTGATGCATCACAGTAAACTTCATAACCCTCTGTGCCTTCAGGTATAGTCAAAACTGGTGCTGATGTCAAAGCATCCTTCAAATACTGGAATGAGGTTCACATTCTGTAGTCCATGTGAATGGTGCGTCTTTCTTCATTAAACTTGTCATAGGTTTTGCTATTTTGGAGAAGTCTCTGACAAACCTCCTGTAGTAACCTGCTAACCCAAGGAAACTCCTGATATCAGTCACTGTCTTTGGCCTGGGCCAGGTGCGAACTGCTTCTATTTTTGCTGGATCCACTGCGATCCCAGCGTCTGAGATAACATGTCCTAAAAGGAAACTCGGTCTAGCCAAAACTCACATTGGAGAACTTAGCATAAAGCTGGTTCTCCCTTAAATCTCGAGTACACGTCGGAGGTGACTCTCATGCTCTCCCTTAGACTTTGAATAAAGGATATCATCGATGAATACAACTACGGTCTTATCCAGCTGCTCTCTGAATAATCTGTTCATTAAATCCATGAAGACTGCCGGTGCGTTGACAAGCCAAAAGGCATAACTGTAAACTCATAGTGGCCATATCGTGTTCTGAATGCTGTCTTTTCTCTGTCTTGCTCCCTGATAGGTATCTGATGGTATCCCGATCTCAAATCGATCTTTGAAAACACCTTTGCTCCTCTTAACTGATCAAACAAATCGTCAATTCGTGGTAGTGGATATTTGTTCTTCACTGACACTGCATTAAGCTCTCTGTAATCGATACATAACCGAAGGCTTCCATCCTTCTTCTTCACAAAAAGAACTGGTGCTCCCCAAGGAGATACGCTAGGTCGTATGTATCCCTTGTCTAATAAATCTTCAACTGTTCCTTCAACTCAGCCATCTCTGCTGGTGCCATACGGTACGGTGCCTTAGCTATGGGACCGGTACCTGGTAGTAATTCAATGGAGAACTCTACCTCTCTGGATGGCGGTAAGCCTGGAAGTTCCTTTGGAAAAATATCCGGAAATTCTGACACCACTGGCATATCTGGATCAAAATCTGGGTCTTGCTCCATATCCTGAACATAGCATAAATATACTTCCTTCTGCTTCCTGACTTCTTTGTACATGGACATAGCAGATATCACTTTTATTGACGGTGCTCTAGGACTCTGTCGGTAAGACACTGTCACTCCTGATGGGCTCTTAAGTAACAGTCTGCGCTCTGCACAAAGGATGCGGCCTCTGTGCCGCCCCAACCAGTCCATCCCGGCTATAACGTCGAATCCTAGACCTTTAACTCAATTAGGTCAATGGGAAATTCCTCCTCCTTAATACGGATAGTGGCTCCTCTATAAAGACGAGTGCAACTGACCTTCTCCTTAGACGGGAGTGCCACCTTAAAATCAGGTAACTCTACAGCGTCTAGCCCCAACTTCCCCGCAAGCGAAGGCGAAACGAAAGTATGTGAGGCTCCGGAGTCGAACAGTACTGATGCATCCACACCGTTGACAGGAAAGGTACCAGTGAGGATCGTGCCGCCCTTGCTGGCCTCCTCCTCAGTAAGTATACTTAAGGCACCTTCCGTCTCCTTAGCACAACCTAACAACAGAATCTGGGTAAGTACTTTGACATATGATGGAGGTCGAAGACATAACGATAATGCTTCATTGATGAGATGATCTCCTTTCAGTTGTCTAAGACAATTACAATACTAGTATTTCTAAAAGTCAAACTTAATCTTCCTGGTCTCATGTGGGTGGTGTTTATCACTGTCGAAGGTGCTGAGTTCATCTTAATCCTTTTAATTCCATGGTATAACAATCTTGACTTTCCACCCATTATTAAAACATCTCCTGACTTCAATATGATTTTCTTTGCAAGGTCCACACGCTTCTGCTCGCCATAAAGGAACTCTGCGTCATCTCCAATTGACAAAGACAATACTGGTATCCCCTGTTCAAGGGACCCTTGTGTTTCATCATTGTCCTGATGTAGTCCTAAGGCCTCCTTCTTCATAGAAGTTGATGATACATAGATCAGCCCTTAGATTGGGAACTGGATCTTCTTCTAGCTGTTGAGCTGTATTAACTGCTTGTTCCACAATTTGTAAAAATTCTTCTGGGATTTTTGGTACTTGCGCTCCATCTCCATTTCTTGTATCCTGGTAGGTCTTTGAGTAAGGATTCCAATCCTTTCCTAAGCACATCATTTTCAGCTTCATTTTTGATCCTCCTGGAAATTCGGGAGTGTAGAACCCTCCTGGTCCTGCTCCCAGTTCTTGACATCTTCTGATGATTGCAATTTGTGTTTCCGGCGTTAGGTATTCTTTGAGTAGTATTAACCCTGGTTGGATAACCTTACATTGTTCGTTCCCTGGTTCTTGTGCTTTGATAATGTTTTCTTCCAGGGAGGGCGGAGGGGATAGGAAAGCATATCTTATAGCTTCCTACGTGGTTTAAAATTCTACTAGTGAGTCTTACTAGTTCTTTCCTACTCAATTAGGCACTTAAGGCATGCAAGCACTCATTCACAACATTCATTGCTCAATGACATGTTCGTATGGGTTTAGAATTACCTGGGTTGGTAGAAGTACCAGCTTCATCTGAGCGGTCCATGACATGCAGGGCGGGTCCCGATGCTGGCCTTGCCCTTATTTCCCTGAGTTTGGTTTGTTGGTGGAGGGCGTATCGCTGGCTCCATTCTTGTGGCCGGTGTTTGCCTTTGCTCCCGGCGGTAGTTCCTGCTCTCCGGGTTTCGGATACACTCGAAGGCACGATGTCCCATATCTGACAGTGGCGGCACTGGACTTTCTCCCCTTGGCAGTCCACGCCGGGGTGATCCTTTCCACATTGTCTACAGTTGAAGTGGCGGACAATCCTTTGGCCCGTGTTTGAGCCATGTCCAGAACCTATTACAATCGAGGTCAATTATATATTCCAACGGTACTGAAGTAATCACATAAGTTTCAAATTTAACTGCTTGGTTATAGTGCCTACCCTTAGATGGGTAGGTTTTCTGTGAGTTTGTTGCTCCGTGGGTTCCTGACTGGGGTTCCCTGTAGTCTGGTTCCCCTTCCCTTGATAGGACCCCTGGCCTTTTTGAAGGGTTTGTTCCTTCTGTTGGAGTTTCCCTGCTTGGCATCCTCGCTGCCAGGTCCGTCCTTTCTCTTTTGGGAGCTCAAAGCATCCCTTCTTTTGCATGTAATCTCCACAATGGAGGCAGCATGGTAACATTCCTGAAATCTCAAGGTATCAGTCTCCAATCTCCCATGACGGGGTATAGTAGGTAATAAATTTCAACTGGTTTATGTCTCTCCTGTTTTACCTGTAAGCTGGTGGGAATGATTGGTCCCATCCCAAACTGGAGTCGAGGCTCAGTCCCCCGTAGAACCGGTCGACCAACACCTGGTCCGAGTATCCTATCCGGGTAGTAGTCGGAGTAGTGAAGTAAACTTTGCATAATACTCATCCACGGTCATCTTTCCCGTCTGCTCCAGGGCGTCAAACTCCCTAGTCTTCACCATCCTGGTGTGGGCCGGGTAGTATTTGCCCCTCAGTAGTGCGGTGTAGTGTCCCCAAGTGAAAGCTGGGTCATCCAGGTGGTCGGCCTTCACCATATTCCACCAATCTCTAGCTGCATCCTTCAGGTAGAAGGCAGCGAGCCTTCCTTTTCCCTAGCTGGGACGGCTAGTGTCTCGAATGCTGTTTCCATTTCCATGATATAGGTCTCCAAGTGAGCAGGGTCAGTCTGCCCCTTGAATGCAGTTGGCCTGAGATCAGCCAAACTCTTCACCCAATCCTTCTCTCTGGGTGGTGGTGGTGGAGGTAGCTGCTGCTGCTGCTGCTGCGCAACCCCCGCCTGTGCAAATGCTTGAGCTATCAGTGTAGCAATATCTGCCAGCCTGACAGGCGAATCCTCAGCTGTCTGTCCGCGGCGTCCTCCTCTTCCTGACATCTGCAGGATGTTGAGGTATATTAGATACTGTGGTCACAATCTTGGTCTTGGATAGTAGTCTAAGTAAAAACTAACTTAAACTCCTTTCTATACTATCACTCAACCCGTAACCTATAGTTTTAGAAATCCTAATCTCGGTGTATCCTTGTATCCAGAGCGTAACTACGCTCTGATACCACTTTTTGTAACACCCCAACCCGAAATCCAATAACCTGTACGACGATCACTCCCAAATAAACATAAACTGCAGCGGAAATAAATACAATAACCGGGCGGTATTACAATGCCGTTGGCCACCCTTGTGACCAACAAGGCTAACTCCAATACAATCTCCAAAAGTCACGGTCTGAATACGAATACAATCCGAGATACTAGGAATAAACTCAAAGGTACAATAATCAAATAAAACAAATAACTAGTAGGAGACTCCCATAGCTTGAATCTACCCCACCTACACTCGGTGTGGTAATCTTCTCTACTTCAGGTACCTGAAAAATGGGGGTGCCCCCA
The DNA here is from genome assembly GCA_023374045.1 of Limonium bicolor. Lineage (NCBI taxonomy): Eukaryota > Viridiplantae > Streptophyta > Magnoliopsida > Caryophyllales > Plumbaginaceae > Limonium > Limonium bicolor. Next base: position 54,643,385 of record CM041778.1, read on the forward strand.
AAGGGCTCAGCAAACAATGCTGGTATGGAAAAATGCAGCCCATCGGCTACCGGGCCACACCAACTACTTTGTCGAATACATGCAGTTCATTTTTGTAAAGCTGTAAACAAGCATAGTATGATAATAACAAGTATCCATACAAGGACAACAATGTCACATAAAACAAGACTTCAGAAGGTCAAGTTAGATGAACTGTAATCATTTGATATAGTCGGGTCCGCACGATGGGACTGACATGTGTAAAGAGTATGTCAATATAGTAAGGTATAGTGACCTCGTTAAAAGAAAGGTGGGTAATTAGTCCCCCAGAAGATAACGTAGTTAACTCCTGTACTTTAAAGAGGTGGGAATCGAACCCTCGAGAGGAATGAAGTCTTCCTCTCCACTTGAACTGTTCCGTACGCAGCCGGTGAGTGACATATTGCACCCCGAACTTAGAACTGTTCCGGTACGCAGCCGTGAGTGACATAGTGCACCCGAACTCCCGTCGCGACGTAAATTGAATAGGAGACGACCTGAGACAGGTACAACTCCCGTAGCATGCATGGCCAGATCCAACTGGGCTCCTCGTTCTCGTAGTATAGAATTGTTAGGTGTCATACAAGGACGTTAATCAAGAACGAAATGTGTACTGTCAGTTATCACGTTAGGATAATGACGTTTGTTATAAAGTGAAGTTAGTGAGAGACTTGAGTACAAGTTCTCGGTATAATAAACGCAGGTATTTAATCCACTGGTATTGTAGTGTTGTATGCGTGGGACATACACGTTGTAGTTAGCATCATTCGTGCACATAAAATAATACAACAGTGCGCAAGAGTAAACAACAGTTTACATTAATTATCTTGGTCGTTATTTCAAACAACAGATAGCACACAAGCCGGTGTAATCCGGTAGGCAACAGGTTGCAAGAATCCCATACCGTTCACCGTAGACTGTACTTGTTTAGTTCCCGGTCAACGTCTGGTCAAACAAAGTCCTAGAATAGGATTAACTGAGAGGGTTAATTTATGTTACCCTTATATAATAATTCTATTGGATCTTTTAACAAATTTCGTATTTGTTATTTCATGTGAGGTTTATTTCTTTTAATTACCTCATGATTTTATGTATAACTTATTTGTTATTCCTTTTATTTATTTATAATTCCTTTAATGTACAAATATGTATTTATTTATTCATGTACTATATTTGTTATTTATTTTTAATTGTCTAGGTGACATAGCAACTTATAATTTCTTAACTATTTTTATATGCCATACATGGACATAAATTCTTATAGTTTTTATTATTCTCCTTTTTAACCATAAATAATATTTATTTATTGATTACCTTTAAATTCCTTATAACTATATAAGCCATAGTTTTAATTCCATAATTCTTTTAATCAAAATTCTTTCTTCTAATTCCTCCAAATATCCATATAGGACCTATATTTATTTAAATCTAAATTCTTACCCTTATATTTCGGTTATTTACAAAACAACCACATTAATTCATAAACTTTATTTTTAATTCTAATCTCATTATTTATATAGTTTTAATTCCTTATTTAATTAAATTCCAAAACTACCATTAATATTTTGGTATATTCCTTTTGGAATATTATAACTTTTCAAAATTACCATTTAGCCCCTTAATTCTCGGCCTATATATATATATTTTTCTATAATTACAATTTAACCACAAAATCTTATAATCTTTACATAATGCCTTATAAACTATAGTTTTAATTTTAATTCTCCATAAATGCCGAATATATATATATAAATTCTTAAATTACAACACTAACCCAAAGTAATTCGGCTTTGGTCATATACTTTCCATTAATTACATTTTCATCCCAAAACTTTATAATAGTTACTTAATAACTTATAAACTATAGTTTAAATATTTAATTCCTCAAAATTTCGAAAGTGGACTTAATAATTCTCTTAATTATGAATTCGCCCAATAAAGTTCCAAACTTTCATAACAACTTTTATAAATTACATAATAGCCCAAAACTTTATAAAATGTTATTTTAACACTTGTTTGAATTATCTAAAATTCATAAACTTAATTCCTAACCTTATATTATATCATATTATCCAAATATACCCTTAACTCGGCTTTCACAATATATACACCAAACTTTGTAAAAATTACATTTTGCCACATAACTTAATTAATTAGCCATTTAAGCACTAATAAAATATTTTAACTCTCCAAACTTTATAATATAGTTTATATACTAAGTAGTCATTAAATCTATTTATCACTTAGACCATTCGGCCATAATTAAATAGTACCATATAGTATAAAAGTGGATTTATATGTCAAAATAATTATACATAAATTCATAGGAGTTATATAACTCATGTAAAAATTATTGTAATGTCTTATATTGATTCTAGCTCAAAATAAAGTATTTTTACCCTTGACAATTCGGTTGAAGGATGTAACATAGTAAATTTTGTGACAAAAATGTGTCTTAAGGTAAATATTTTCCATATATGTTATAGATTATATTTTTGGTATATTATACCATATAGTTTCGGTTTTAGGTACCCTAGGAGGTGTACATAATTTTTGTATAATTTTTAGAAGCTTAACAAAGCTTATAACATAAAGATTTACTTAGTAAACTTACTTCTTAACAAAGGTGGTTAAGTGCTTGAACTCTTCTTGAATCTCCAAGCTTTCTCCAAGGAAGTTTTGATGCTCCACTTCGGTTATATGCAAGTGGTGAAGGAGTTTAGGAGTTAGATCTTCAATAAAGATCTTAAGTAGATTTGTAAGTAATTTACCTTAAGCTTTACTCCTTATAATTTCGGCTCACTTAAGGTGGATGAAGAACAAGCTTTCCTTCATGAAAATCAAGAAGAAAAGAACCTTAGAAGAGATAGAAATCGGTTACACAATAAAATGTGCTTTAAGGATTTTCAAGCTTGAAAACTACCTTAAGATAACTTTGATATGCTCCTTGGACTAATGTTGGTTTAGACAACCTTCTTGGAGCATTAGTTGATGCCGAATCCTTGTAGGTATGCTAGGAAGAGTTTTGCTTCAAGGCTTGACAAGAAATGCTAGGAAATTACCTTAAAGATGAAGATAGAAGTTAAAACTCCATTAATGGACTTAAGAGCTTCAAATGAAGAAGATGAAGGAAGAAGAGAGAGGAGAGAGCCTTACCAATCGGCAATGGTATGTGCAAGGGAAAGAATGAGGCTAGGCTCACGTAAGAAGAAGAGAATGCAAGTTTGATTGATTTTTGTTTTGTTAATTTTTAATGTCAATTGACTATTCTTTTCTTAGTTTATTATAGGTTATTGGCTCAATAAATGCCCATGTTTCCAGCATGTTTCGGCCATAATGCAAGACAAGGCAAGGTGGAAGAAAATAATGTGAGCTAGAAGACAAGGTAAGTTAGGTAAGGTTTTATTCCTTTGATTTTTCTATGTTAAGCTTGTCTTCTTCTTCTCTTGTAGGTGGCCGAACTTAGGCTTAAATGGAGTCTCAATCGGCATTGAAGAGCCAAGGACAAGCTAGGAAGGTCACTTGAAGTTTAAGAAATGAAAAAGGTGGAATAGAATCTACTTTTTGTTTTGCATTTTGTTTTTGTCTAGCCACATGGCCTTGTTCCATGCATATTTCGACAGCTTGGAGGTCAATGAGACCTACATACTTTGCCATTAAGTATTATAGCACATGGGAAGGTGAGTCACCATGTTTATGCCTTTTAAATTTTAATGTAAGTTTTATACTAGTTTTTGGACATAAAATCGGCCCCTATAGAGCACCTTGTTGGATAGTGCCTCCAACTGATTTAGAGGGTCATTTTAACCCTATTTAATATTATTAATTCGTGGCATGTCAAAAACTACAAGGCAATTGCGTAAAACGCGTTTTTGTGACACCCGAAGGTGTGTTTTTGTGCTCTAAGGAAATTTTGGGAAATAAATTGTTTTTATGAGTTCCAAGTGTTTATAAACACTTATTATAGTAAATAATGATATATTAAGACATTACATTGAGTTATATGGGGTTACATCAATTTATGACATAATTTACGGGCTTCGGGACACTCCCGGGCCAAAAAGGAGCGTTAAGAAATACTCCTGTGGTTTTTGTTGAATTTTGAGAAACCACTTCGTGTGTTCTCTTTAGGATGGTTAATAATGATGTTAGGAACTCTAAGAATTAATTTTATAGGAGTTCGTGCCACCTCGGCACTCCTCCGGGCTTTTCGTGCTTTAAGGGGCGTGCGTGAGCACTCCCGAGCATTTTGCGTTTTTGACTGAATATAGCCTAGGGAATATGTTTATATATTCATATAATGAGTGTATGACCATTTGGTGTGAGTTTTAGAAGGTCATACAAGGTCATGCTTGATCACCTGCTTCTAAGGCGTTTTAGCGTTTATGGTGAAACGACTACTTTTACGTAATGTTTTCATGCATGGGTTTGCATGTGTACATGAAATGATTTATATTTGGATTATATTCCATTAAATAATGGTTATATAATGTTAATTAGATTTGGGGTATTTCAGCATGGTATGAATGCCTCTCTTCATATCTCCTACAAAATGGTTTCTCTAGGGTAATGTGGACAAAACACTTTTCATTCTTCATTTATCCCATGACTTACTGTTAGTTCAAGTTTATGTTGATGATATTATTTATGGTTCCACAAGTGACTCGTTGTGCGAAAATTTTGCTAACTTGATGAAGAAAAAAATTTCTATGAATGAGTTAGGTGAGCTTCGATTCTTTCTAGGGCTTCAGATTCAACAGGAGAAAGATGGGATCAAAATCCATCAATAGAAGTATATCAAGGAACTCCTTGGAAAATACAAGCTCTCAAATGTCAAAAACATGTCAACTCCTAGTTGCACAACAACCAAACTACATCTTGATGCTGATGGAGTCGGTGTTAACGCTACAGAATACAGAGGAATGATAGGGTCTCTCCTCTACCTAACTGCCAGTTGTCCATACATCCTCCACTCAGTTTGTCTTTGTGCCCGCTTTCAAGCAGCACCAAAACAGTCTCATATCAAGGCAGTCAAACGTATCTTTCAATACCTTAAAGGCACAAGTACACTTTATCTAAGGTACCCTTGTTCCCCTACTTTTTCCTTATCTAGTTTTAGTGATTCTGATTGGGCTGGTTCCCTACAAGATTGAAAGAGTACTTCAGGTAATGTGCAATTTCATGATCTTTGCTTAGTTTCATGGTCCTCAAAAAAGCAAAACTTTGTTGCTTTTTCCACAGCTGAGGCAGAGTATGTCTCTGCTACAGCATGTTGCTCTCAACTTCTTTGGATGAAACAACAGTCGCAAGACTATCACATCACCCAAGACCAAATTCCAATATTTTGTGATAATAAAAGAACCATTAAGATCTCCGAAAACTCAGTCCAACACTTCAGAACCAAACACATTGAAATAGTTTCCATTTTTTGAAGAACTGTGTTGAGAAAAAGCTAATTCAACTTGATTTTGTCCCAACAGAAGATCAACTAGCAGATATCTTTACTAACCACTTCCTTCAGCAAGGTTTGAAGCACTTGGATTCGTAATTGGAATGACTCAATCCACCTAGGCGGTCGTATAACCTTTCACCTAGACGCACTCATTGGAAGGTAAGGCTCATAGTTAACATGGGTTAGTCAATGTTTTCGGTAGTTCTACGGATTGTGTCGTGCTTGCATATATCTTTGTTTTCTTTTTCAACTTTATCATGCACGTAAGCGATCCAAACCACACTCACGATCTCAGCCCTTCATTTTCCACGATCAGTTTTTCGTGCGCCTAATATACAGACTGACACACAAAACCTCTACATATTCCCTTCAGCCTATCAGCCTATAAACTGTGCCTTGCTTCCAAAACCTTTCAGGCATTCATCACTTCACACAAAAACATCCCTAACCTCATCATGGCAGACATCGACTTTGATGGAATCAAAATTTCCGCCAATATTTTCAACGACCCCCACCATCTTCAGGTCTTCCTTCAAGCCAGAGCCACCACAACCACCCTAACCCCTACATCTTCACCACCCTCACCCACACAAACCCCGATGACCTCACCCACTAAAGCTCGCCACTTCATCACCGATGGCAAAAATGTTCTCACCTCCATAACCAACCCCACCCTCCGTCGCTGCAACTGAGGATCTAGAAACCAAAGTTGAGGACATCTCCCTACTCTAAACCCTACCACCACTCAAGAAATCCCTCACACCACCACCATTAAACCAAAACCCCGACCTTGATTCCCAAAACCCAGAGGAAACCCAAAACCTTAACCTTTCCCCAAAAGAACAACCCGCACCGGAAAAATCTGCAAACCCCAACTCCTTCAGTATCTCCAAAACCAAAACCAAGAAAAAGGCCCTCTACTGCTCAAAACGCTGCACCCAAAAGAGTCCTTTGATCTAGACAAAAGGTTCCCCCTACATTACCCATCGCGGTATCCTCTGAGACCAATGAGTCTTCCCTAGTCCAGATGAAATAGCAAGTCAAGGTCTCAAGTCATGATACCTCCACAGGCGCCATGTCCACCCGCTTCCGCAGACCTTTTCTAAAAATAACCAGGCGAACGACAAAAATTGACATCTAAGCCTCAGATCAAAACCTCATAATGGGTAAATATCTTGATATTTCTTGGGTAGTTACGAATCACTTGGGAGAACTAGTTAGTCTGTTAGAAATCCAGGATTGGTTGACCATTTATTCTCTGAACTCTCTGAATGGTTTTCACAAGAGTCAATCGACTTCTATCAAAACCTAGTCATTCGAAATGGAGCGGCTCAGTCTTTTGTTAATTCCACTCCAATATTTTTTGATGCAAATAGACTGTCTAAAATTCTTGGCGTCCCAAACACTAGTCTGACCTTTTATGACAAAGGAGTCCACCCTGAAATCCCTGGTGTTCACCCCACAAAAATTTACCAATTTTTCTCATCCAAGTGAAAAGTTGGTTCTCCTATTCCCATGGCCGATCTTTCAGTTTTACATCAACTCCTTCATGTCGTCATAAAAAATGTTATACCCAGAAAAGAAGGAAATCAAACAGCAAACTCGCTCAATCTATCCATAATGTATTGCATCCTCCATCACCACCCTTTGAACCTAGATTACATCATGCTAAACCACATGGCCCATTATGAAGACATCTCGAGACACTTTCTAGGTTATACCTTTTGGCTCCCAAGGGTTCTTAAGTATTTTCATGTTCCGCTGGAGAAGTTACAGCAGAGTCTGTCGAAGAGGTCGACACCACCAATCTAAAGTACTTCAACAACTCACCTCCATCGACAAGACTCAACTACTTCCACCACAACCTCCCATGGCCATTCCTCAAGTCGCCCCAGCACCTTCGTCTGCTGATCAAGAGAGACTACTTCGACCTGAAGAAAAGCTGGATCGACTTATTTTCTTAGCAGGAGAGTTGGCGGCCCGTGATCAGAAGGTGATGGATAGACTCGCTGGACTCGAGACGGCTGTGTCGGTGATACAGAAGGAGTTGTTGGATCTATCAGCCAATGAAAAGCCCACCCTAGAAGCTCACTAACCTAACCCTGACGTGTGTGTGTGGTGTTAGAACTTAGGTCTATTGTAAGGTCTAAACACTTTCTGTGAATTCTCTGAATATTGCACTGACTCTTTTGACTGCGAGCTTCCCTTTGATGAAAGCAAAAAGGGGAAGCGGTGAATCCTGTCTGGTGTACGGGTGACTATGACTGTGTTTTTTGGATTGCTTTACATTTTGTTGTGGGTTTAAGTGGTTATTGCTATCTGTTATGTTTGCATATGCTGCTTCATTTTTACCTTCCTATTCTTTGACCTACACTCACTATGTTGTACTCTAACTAAAGTACACTCAACGATTAAGGGGGAACATCAAAGGAGTCACTCGATTATTTATGTGCTTCGATTAAGGGGGAACTTGGACAGGGTCGGTTCCCCTAGTACTTTGTGTTTGTTTTACAGGATTGACTCATTCGGGATTCATGAAGGTTTAGCTATCATCAGCAACAAGGGGCAAACTATTGGAGCATAAAGTTGTTGCTAAGATAGTCAAACACTACAACGAAGTCAATCATTCGTTGCAAAACACAACAGAGTCCGTCCAACCTAAAAGTATGAAAGACTCCATCAATTCATTGCGAAATTCAAGGAGCGACGAAGTCAAACCCTCAACGCCCCAATGGTCCGACTTGCGCCCGAATCCTCTCAAAGTGGAAGTCACCTGAAGACTGGGCTCGCCCCTCCGAAGTTTGCGCTTGACTAAGTTAGTTCCAATATTTAGGAACTAACTCCCTACAACGGTCAAGTCTAACTTTGTATATAGGATTGTACCCATCATTTGTTCTTTATGCTTTCTTAGAGATTTTGTTGAGAGAAGTTTTATAGAGAGCTGCATATGCTTTTAAGAGAGAGAAATAGTACTAAAGTTAGTTAGTGCACATCGGACTATTCTAGGTATCATAGTTCCACTACACATATCATGAGCTGGTCAGAGTTTGTATTGGGTGAGTGAAAACCACGAAGTAGAACTCTTCTACTGAGTGGGCATTGTAAGTTGTTTTGTTTTTTTACCAGAAATAAAATAGCTATTTTGTGTATCCTGTTGAGTTTGACTAAGTCTTTCTTTAGTACATTCTTAGTCAGTTCATTTGAGTCTTTATGCATTTCGAGCTAAAGAATAGCTTCCGCGCTTAGTTTGATTGAGTCAAACCATCTCGCAGACTCACTTCTTGAGTGGTTTGAATCCCGTCCGATCCTACAGCGGGGTGCCTATAGGCAGTAACCTATACTAGACGAGGTAACCCGGCCGATGATAATTGGACTCGTTGGATTTCCAATCTAGAGTGAACATGTTATAACCATCCACCCATGTACACAACGTGTGACCAAGTTTCTCAGCTTGGATTTCTTACATAAAATAGCAAATACCCACCATTCATAGTGGTCTCAATCATAGTTACCTAAGGAATGTACTTAGGCAGTTCACATATTGGATACTTAATCGATAACACATATCAGGATTCTAACTTCATCAATTAATCTCAATCTTCATAAATATCACATATATATTTGTTCATATTATAATTTTATAGTATGTAATCATGTATTATATATATATATATATATATCTATATTATATTAATATATATATATAATACTTGCATACACTTACATTTGTATATATATAAATATTTCATGCATTCTTGGATCAATTAGTTACTTTCTTTTACAGGAATAGTATGTTCCTTTGGACTGTTTATACTATGTATGTATAATACATAGTAGTACCTGCTTGAATATTTTAACTATATAAAATCCAAGTTAATCAAGTTCTTTCTTAAACAGAACATAAGCAAGTATACCGTATGTTGAGTAACATACTATCTTAATATCACTAAGCTCAAGTGAAAGATACACAAATATAAGTTATCATTTAGACAATCTTAAGCTTATATTAATACTCATAGGGTTGCGGTTTGGCATTCGACCAGGGTGTTGGGGCCACGGGAATATGAGATAGTGAAGGAACTTGCCACTAAGAGGATAAAATTCACTCTTGATTCTAGTTTGTGGCTAAGTGTATAGGATCGGTGAGGGGCTGACAGAGTCTGTCTAGGTTTTAAGACGCAGGCAGACTCTTTTGATTAAGAAGTAATATACAGACTCACTCGGCCTGATTACTTCATATAAACCTTTTATTAACCAATAAAACGGTTTACAGATCTCACTAAGTAGATAGAACCTACTTAGCAAGTGCTCTCACAAACCAAAAATATTTCTTATCAGCTCTAGGGAATGTGAAAACAACTAGGAACTACCTAGTACGAATCTAGCTATGTAACACTCAAACTAGAAAGCTAACGAGGTGACATTGTGCTTCTCTTTTCTCTCACATACAAGGTGCTCTCAATAATTCGTCCAATTCACATAGAAAGCGCATAAAAACAACTGAAATAACTAGCTCCTTAAATACGAAGTTCCTCAAGCCGTTGGGAGAGTCTTTGTTGCTAGAAACTCGGAGTTTTGGTCCTCAATTTTCGAGCCTAACTTATGAGACGTTTAGACTCCGAACATTCCAAGGATGTTGAACGTTGACAATAAGTCGTTGTGGGATTTTGGACACGTTCATGGACCTTGAATTTCAAAGTTTGTTACAACGATCAAACGAGTTCAGTTAAAGATTTCCAGACAGACTCTCTTGGTTGGACAGACTCCTTCAATGGTTGGACGGACTCCAGTATGGCCTTTCATGTTTGTTGTTGCAGGACTCAGTGTTTCACGTTGAAATACCCCAAACCTTAATAAGTGGTTTAAATATTAAAAAAATAAATTAATAAGACTAAAAGAGTCGAGTCTTATAAATATTAAGTAAACCATTTAATAAATAGTAAATACAAATTAATTGCCAAAAAAAAATGGAAAACTGTCTTATAAATGAGTCTTGAATGGCTAAATGTCCATCATTACTCTTTAATTAATATGTGTACTATTTAGTATCACATTTGGAAGTTTAAATTAATAAGGAATCAAGAATTTCGTTTCAAAGTGCCTTGTTATTATGAATAGTAACTAAAATAAGCTAGTTTGTAATATATGTTAACATATGTAATTTAATTGAGCAATAAAGGCTAAATAACCCCTTTTATTAAATGTGGGTCGGTTGTGCATGCGGTGAGTCCACACCCTTGCTAATTGATTGAGCAAATAAGTGAGTATTCTAAAAAGCACTATTTGTTTTACGTGAGAAATATCCTTAAAAAGCAACTACCATCATCATTCTCTTAATCCCTTCATTCTTCCTTATTATCTCACGTAGCCATCTCCTTCCTTTTCTCTCTTTCACGATCGAAGACCGAGACCACCGATCTCTTAGTTTCGTCAAGCTCTTCGACTTAGTCCCTTCAAATCTTCAAGAGCTCCACTTTGGTGCCAAGAGGAATCTCCATGGGAGGAGCTTGAGTTCATCTTCTTACGTATTATTATTCTCCCTTGCTTCAAGGTATGGAAACTCAAAGAAAAATGGTGTTTCCTCTACGTTTTATGTTAACCAAAGGTAGCTTAAAATTCCCTTGGAAAATAAACTTACGTTGTCTGTTGAAACTACCTAAAGAGCCAAAGGTAAATGACTTAGAAAATGTTCTCAAGAGACTAGTAAAAAACATACGTACTGCTGTTTGTATTTGCAGGTGAAAGGCAAATATTATGGAAATTCAGTGTTTAAGATTTATGTAATTTAAATTGTGCACTATGTTGTTATGTGGTGTATATTTGGTGAAGTTTTGAGTATAAGAGTGTACTGGGAAGTCTATACATTTGATGGGTGTAAATAACTTACGCAGCAGGACATGAAAAATGCAGTACGTCGATTTCAGTAGTTTCGGTCCGGGACTTAGGGTCTGGATGAGGTCCCGGACCATATATCAAAATCAGGTCGAGAATTGTACGTGGGTAGGTCCGGGACTTGGTTCTTGTCCAAGGACCCGGACCAATCCCTTAAAACTGTCCGAGAGAAATTGCATAGAATGGTCCGGGACTTAGGACCTGGGTGAAGTCCCGGACCACCCCAATAAAAGAGACCGAGAGGTTTGCTAAGTATAGGTCCGGGACCTAAGTTAGGGAGCAAGTCCCGGACCACTAAAACTTGGGTTCTAGGTTGATAAACGATGTCTAAAGATGGGTATAAGTTAGTAATGATATTATAAGGTTGTTCAAGACATGTTAGGAGAGTTTAATGACTTTTTAAAGGATGAAAAGTTGGAACAAAATGTGGAAAAGAAATAACTAGAAATGTGATGTAGTTAATGTTAACGGTGAACTAGTACGTTAATTGACCGACGTTACTAAATGTGTTTAGGATTCTCTCAAGGTGGAAACGAGTTGAAGCAAGGACCAAGGTATGGTTTTCTTGCAGTCTGTTGCTGAAATACCCCTAAATTTTAAATACATTTATTTTCTAGTTTACAAATATATTATATAGTTTGCGAGCATATATACAGTATTTAATAATGATAATGTGTTTAATAAAATAATCTGTTTTAAAACTATGGTAGTGGTGATTTTTATCTTCGTATTAATGATCCTTGTATTTCTCTAGCTAACTCGGTATATTTATTAATTACAAGTGGAGTAATAATAATAAGGATATGATTCAAAGTACATCTATTATATAGTTTAGTAGTATATTAGTTCGCAAGTATAATAAGTAGTCTATGAGGATTATACTATAATTTACGAGCATACTATAATAAAGATAATTCGTGTTAATAAAATAACATATTTTAAAAGTAAATCGGTTGTGATTTTTAATATCAAACAATGATCCTTGTGTATATCTAATTATTTAGCATATTTATTTGTTTATAATGGAGTTATAATAATTCTAATGTTACGATTTAAATACTACTTCAATTGAACTATACTAAATAAGTTAGTTTTAATCCATCGGTTTCATCCTTTGAGTTTTTCTGATTTTATTAATGAACTAGTTCTAACTATTCATATTTCCTACTTTACTAATGAATGAATTTTACCTTTCATATTTCCTAACCCTTTTTTTCTTTAATTTAACTAAGCAATTTAATTCACTTTAGTGATCATTGGTTGGTATTCTTTTTCTCTTGGGTTTCCTTCCGGTTCGCATTCCCTCACTTTTTAGATTCCCTGATCAGCTATATAAGGGTCATCATCCTACCCATCCTCATCAACCAATCTAGTCTCCTCTCTTCCTCATCCCCCCGATCATCTCTCTCTTTTGCATTCTTCTCTAAGCCACAAAACAAGATATTGTTTCTTCATTTTCTCTCTATTTGCTCTTCGGTCCATATACACAAAATATATATATACACACACGTCGCTCATCCCCACCTTACCATCACTTACATAGGCCCAAACAAAAAACATAATATACGCCTCATTTCCTTTCCTACACCCTTAAGAGGAAAGCATAAAACAAAAACAATAAGAAGATGCGGCATGTCTACTCACACCCAAAGGGAAAAATGAGGGAAAGATAAACCGTTTTTCTTTGTGTAATTGGTGACGCATAAGTAGCAGCGCTCAGAATTTGTGAACAAGGAGTCGTAGTGTTATTTGTCATTGAAATACTAGGTAAGTTACTACGTTCACTAATTTTTATTATATTTATAATAATGAATTTTCATGTGGATGTGAATTTTGTGTGTGATCATTGTTTGAGATTGAAGTGTTAAGCGTTAGTGATAATTTCATTTTCTTATGTGAGTGATTTATTTTATAATGGATATCAGTGGTTATTTAAATATATTTTCTAAAAGAGATTGATGGAAAATTGTTATGAGTTTATTTATGAGATCAACTGATATTGTTGTGAAATCGTTAACTAAATGACTTTGTGAAAATTGAATTATTTATTCAATAAGGATGATATCATAATTTATTTATGGTGAAATATGTGGATTTTGATGAGATTATATGGTAAAAAATAATAACGAATAAAAGAATTTTTAAGTGGAGAAAACCATGGTGCATGTGGGCCGCATTAGGACACATGAATGAGATGATAAATGCGGGCCGCATTAGGACGCATAAGTTTGAGATACTGTGGGCCGCACTAGGACACAGTTAGCCCTAGATCTACTCCTTAGTCCTTTGAACTATTGGGGGGTGTGCACACTTAAGGATTTAGTGGCTTGGTTGGATTCCCGGCTGCGTGTTGGGGTCCGGGTTACAGCTGCGTGTTGTACCCAAAGAGAAAGTAAAGTTGTTTTGTCCTGGCTGCGCGTTGGGACAAGGAAGATAATTAAAATAATCTGACTAATATATTTTTGGGTTACTAAAGAAATCAAATGTGAAGTATTTCACAGTTATGATAATTTTGTTGTTGTGTGTTAATATTGTTGAAATGTGTTGTATGTTGTGTGGTTATATTGTTAAAAATGATTTCTAAAGAGAAAATGATTTTTACGTAGTGAAGTGGTAGCTTACTCAGTTTCTCTGACTTTACGGTGGCTCTTTGTGTGTTTGTTTGGATTTCTGCCACAGGTGATGAAGTGCTTGGGGTTTGGGAAGACGACTCCACATAGACTGGTTACTTGTAATTGAATTTTACTTTAGGCTTTGAGACTTCTATAGTTGTAAGTAATTGTTATTATGACGCTGGACTTTCTAATAAAAAAAAATGATTTAGTTATTTAGTTAAGTTTCTAGGCCTTAGCACTCGTTGAATTGCGAGTGTGGCAATAATGCCCCGGATTAGGATTTGATTCCGCTGCTATATTAAATTAATTTTTTTTTGAATAATTGACATAATAAAATGTTAGAAAATCCGGGGTGTTACAAAGTGGTATCAGAGCAAAACCGGTTTGAAAATAGGTTAAGAAAGATATAAAAATGGAATAATTATTTAGGATTAAAATTTGGACAAGCCGTCTTCTGGGGGGATTACTTTTGATGCTTTCTTTGTTTTTAGTGCATTTTGAGATTTTTGTGTGATTATGATTGAATGTTTTTTTATGCTTGATATGTTGAAATATTGATTGCGGTATATGTTGACACAAAGGCATAAATGAAGATTTTAGATATGAGTCAAGTTTGATGGAATTTATGAAATGTTAAAACCCTATGATGCTCAAGTGATAATGTTATGAATTTTGTGATTTGCAGTAATTCCTTTTATAGAAGGATCGATATATCGAATGAATGTTTGTTGATTGAAATTCCATATTGAGTGTATCTTACTGACAATGGTAGAAATTAAATTTGAAAAATTATAGTCTTGTGGTTGTGAACTTTGGTGAGATTTCTTGTAGCTCAAAATCTTATCTAATTTTCCCTCATCTTTTTGAGTCTAGTTCGAGTTAATTACGAGGACGTAATTTTTTTTTTGGAAGGTGGACTGCAATAACCAAATTTATTATGGTTAGAGATATGATATAAACCTTAGAGTAATGTAGCTACAATTGATTATAATCTTAGTAGGACCATTGGTTAGTGGAGTGAGATCGAGCTTCGGGGACGAAGCTTTATTTTAAGGAGGGAATAATGAAATACCCCTAAATTTTAAATACATTTATTTTCTAGTTTACAAATATATTATATAGTTTGCGAGCATATTATACAGTATTTAATAATGATAATGTGTTTAATAAAATAATCTGTTTTAAAACTATGGTAGTGGTGATTTTTATCTTCGTATTAATGATCCTTGTATTTCTCTAGCTAACTCGGTATATTTATTAATTACAAGTGGAGTAATAATAATAATAAGGATATGATTCAAAGTACATCTATTATATAGTTTAGTAGTATATTAGTTCGCAAGTATAATAAGTAGTCTATGAGGATTATACTATAATTTACGAGCATACTATATAATAAAGATAATTCGTGTTAATAAAATAACATATTTTAAAAGTAAATCGGTTGTGATTTTTAATATCATAACAATGATCCTTGTGTATATCTAATTATTTAGCATATTTATTTGTTTATAATGGAGTTATAATAATTATAATGTTACGATTTAAATACTACTTCAATTGAACTATACTAAATAAGTTAGTTTTAATCCATCGGTTTCATCCTTTGAGTTTTTCTGATTTTATTAATGAACTAGTTCTAACTATTCATATTTCCTACTTTACTAATGAATGAATTTTACCTTTCATATTTCCTAACCCTTTGTTTTCTTTAATTTAACTAAGCAATTTAATTCACTTTAGTGATCATTGGTTGGTATTCTTTTTCTCTTGGGTTTCCTTCCGGTTCGCATTCCCTCACTTTTTAGATTCCCTGATCAGCTATATAAGGGTCATCATCCTACCCATCCTCATCAACCAATCTAGTCTCCTCTCTTCCTCATCTCCCCCGATCATCTCTCTCTTTTGCATTCTTCTCTAAGCCACAAAACAAGATATTGTTTCTTCATTTTCTCTCTATTTGCTCTTCGGTCCATATACACAAAATATATATATACACACACGTCGCTCATCCCCACCTTACCATCACTTACATAGGCCCAAACAAAAAACATAATATACGCCTCATTTCCTTTCCCTACACCCTTAGAGGAAAGCATAAAACAAAAACAATAAGAAGATGCGGCATGTCTACTCACACCCAAAGGGAAAAATGAGGGAAAGATAAACCGTTTTTCTTTGTGTAATTGGTGACGCATAAGTAGCAGCGCTCAGAATTTGTGAACAAGGAGTCGTAGTGTTATTTGTCATTGAAATACTAGGTAAGTTACTACGTTCACTAATTTTTATTATTTATAATAATGAATTTTCATGTGGATGTGAATTTTGTGTGTGATCATTGTTTGAGATTGAAGTGTTAAGCGTTAGTGATAATTTCATTTTCTTATGTGAGTGATTTATTTTATAATGGATATCAGTGGTTATTTAAATATATTTCTAAAAGAGATTGATGGAAAATTGTTATGAGTTTATTTATGAGATCAACTGATATTGTTGTGAAATCGTTAACTAAATGACTTTGTGAAAATTGAATTATTTATTCAATAAGGATGATATCATAATTTATTTATGGTGAAATATGTGGATTTTGATGAGATTATATGGTAAAAAATATAACGAATAAAAGAATTTTAAGTGGAGAAAACCATGGTGCATGTGGGCCGCATTAGGACACATGAATGAGATGATAAATGCGGGCCGCATTAGGACGCATAAGTTTGAGATACTGTGGGCCGCACTAGGACACAGTTAGCCCTAGATCTACTCCTTAGTCCTTTGAACTATTGGGGGGTGTGCACACTTAAGGATTTAGTGGCTTGGTTGGATTCCCGGCTGCGTGTTGGGGTCCGGGTTACAGCTGCGTGTTGTACCCAAAGAAAGTAAAGTTGTTTTGTCCTGGCTGCGCGTTGGGACAAGGAAGATAATTAAAATAATCTGACTAATATATTTTTGGGTTACTAAAGAAATCAAATGTGAAGTATTTCACAGTTATGATAATTTTGTTGTTGTGTGTTAATATTGTTGAAATGTGTTGTATGTTGTGTGGTTATATTGTTAAAAATGATTTCTAAAGAGAAAATGATTTTTACGTAGTGAAGTGGTAGCTTACTCAGTTTCTCTGACTTTACGGTGGCTCTTTGTGTGTTTGTTTGGATTTCTGCCACAGGTGATGAAGTGCTTGGGGTTTGGGAAGACGACTCCACATAGACTGGTTACTTGTAATTGAATTTTACTTTAGGCTTTGAGACTTCTATAGTTGTAAGTAATTGTTATTATGACGCTGGACTTTCTAATAAAAAAAATGATTTAGTTATTTAGTTAAGTTTCTAGGCCTTAGCACTCGTTGAATTGCGAGTGTGGCAATAATGCCCCGGATTAGGATTTGATTCCGCTGCTATATTAAATTAATTTTTTTTGAATAATTGACATAATAAAATGTTAGAAAATCCGGGGTGTTACAAAGTGGTATCAGAGCAAAACCGGCTTGAAAATAGGTTAAGAAAGATATAAAAATGGAATAATTATTTTAGGATTAAAATTTGGACAAGCCGTCTTCTGGGGGGATTACTTTTTGATGCTTTCTTTGTTTTTAGTGCATTTTGAGATATTTTGTGTGATTATGATTGAATGTTTTTTTTATGCTTGATATGTTGAAATATTGATTGCGGTATATGTTGACACAAAGGCATAAATGAAGATTTTAGATATGAGTCAAGTTTGATGGAATTTATGAAATGTTAAAACCCTATGATGCTCAAGTGATAATGTTATGAATTTTGTGATTTGCAGTAATTCCTTTTATAGAAGGATCGATATATCGAATGAATGTTTGTTGATTGAAATTCCATATTGAGTTGTATCTTACTGACAATGGTAGAAATTAAATTTGAATAAATTATAGTCTTGTGGTTGTGAACTTTGGTGAGATTTCTTGTAGCTCAAAATCTTATCTAATTTTCCCTCATCTTTTTGAGTCTAGTTCGAGTTAATTACGAGGACGTAATTTTTTTTTGGAAGGTGGACTGCAATAACCAAATTTATTATGGTTAGAGATATGATATAAACCTTAGAGTAATGTAGCTACAATTGATTATAATCTTAGTAGGACCATTGGTTAGTGGAGTGAGATCGAGCTTCGGGGACGAAGCTTTATTTTAAGGAGGGAATAATGAAATACCCCTAAATTTCTAAATACATTTATTTTCTAGTTTACAATATATTATATAGTTTGCGAGCATATTATACAGTATTTAATAATGATAATGTGTTTAATAAAATAATCTGTTTTAAAACTATGGTAGTGGTGATTTTTATCTTCGTATTAATGATCCTTGTATTTCTCTAGCTAACTCGGTATATTTATTAATTACAAGTGGAGTAATAATAATAAGGATATGATTCAAAGTACATCTATTATATAGTTTAGTAGTATATTAGTTCGCAAGTATATAAGTAGTCTATGAGGATTATACTATAATTTACGAGCATACTATATAATAAAGATAATTCGTGTTAATAAAATAACATATTTTAAAAGTAAATCGGTTGTGATTTTTAATATCAACAATGATCCTTGTGTATATCTAATTATTTAGCATATTTATTTGTTTATAATGGAGTTATAATAATTCTAATGTTACGATTTAAATACTACTTCAATTGAACTATACTAAATAAGTTAGTTTTAATCCATCGGTTTCATCCTTTGAGTTTTTCTGATTTTATTAATGAACTAGTTCTAACTATTCATATTTCCTACTTTACTAATGAATGAATTTTACCTTTCATATTTCCTAACCCTTTGTTTTCTTTAATTTAACTAAGCAATTTAATTCACTTTAGTGATCATTGGTTGGTATTCTTTTTCTCTTGGGTTTCCTTCCGGTTCGCATTCCCTCACTTTTTAGATTCCCTGATCAGCTATATAAGGGTCATCATCCTACCCATCCTCATCAACCAATCTAGTCTCCTCTCTTCCTCATCTCCCCCGATCATCTCTCTCTTTTGCATTCTTCTCTAAGCCACAAAACAAGATATTGTTTCTTCATTTTCTCTCTATTTGCTCTTCGGTCCATATACACAAAATATATATATACACACACGTCGCTCATCCCCACCTTACCATCACTTACATAGGCCCAAACAAAAAACATAATATACGCCTCATTTCCTTTCCCTACACCCTTAGAGGAAAGCATAAAACAAAAACAATAAGAAGATGCGGCATGTCTACTCACACCCAAAGGGAAAAATGAGGGAAAGATAAACCGTTTTTCTTTGTGTAATTGGTGACGCATAAGTAGCAGCGCTCAGAATTTGTGAACAAGGAGTCGTAGTGTTATTTGTCATTGAAATACTAGGTAAGTTACTACGTTCACTAATTTTTATTATATTTATAATAATGAATTTTCATGTGGATGTGAATTTTGTGTGTGATCATTGTTTGAGATTGAAGTGTTAAGCGTTAGTGATAATTTCATTTTCTTATGTGAGTGATTTATTTTATAATGGATATCAGTGGTTATTTAAATATATTTTCTAAAAGAGATTGATGGAAAATTGTTATGAGTTTATTTATGAGATCAATGATATGTTGTGAAATCGTTAACTAAATGACTTTGTGAAAATTGAATTATTTATTCAATAAGGATGATATCATAATTTATTTATGGTGAAATATGTGGATTTTGATGAGATTATATGGTAAAAAATAATAACGAATAAAAGAATTTTTAAGTGGAGAAAACCATGGTGCATGTGGGCCGCATTAGGACACATGAATGAGATGAAAATGCGGGCCGCATTAGGACGCATAAGTTTGAGATACTGTGGGCCGCACTAGGACACAGTTAGCCCTAGATCTACTCCTTAGTCCTTTGAACTATTGGGGGTGTGCACACTTAAGGATTTAGTGGCTTGGTTGGATTCCCGGCTGCGTGTTGGGGTCCGGGTTACAGCTGCGTGTTGTACCCAAAGAGAAAGTAAAGTTGTTTTGTCCTGGCTGCGCGTTGGGACAAGGAAGATAATTAAAATAATCTGACTAATATATTTTGGGTTACTAAAGAAATCAAATGTGAAGTATTTCACAGTTATGATAATTTTGTTGTTGTGTGTTAATATTGTTGAAATGTGTGTATGTTGTGTGGTTATATTGTTAAAATGATTTCTAAAGAGAAAATGATTTTTACGTAGTGAAGTGGTAGCTTACTCAGTTTCTCTGACTTTACGGTGGCTCTTGGTGTTTGTTTGGATTTCTGCCACAGGTGATGAAGTGCTTGGGGTTTGGGAAGACGACTCCACATAGACTGGTTACTTGTAATTGAATTTTACTTTAGGCTTTGAGACTTCTATAGTTGTAAGTAATTGTTATTATGACGCTGGACTTTCTAATAAAAAAAATGATTTAGTTATTTAGTTAAGTTTCTAGGCCTTAGCACTCGTTGAATTGCGAGTGTGACAATAATGCCCCGGATTAGGATTTGATTCCGCTGCTATATTAAATTAATTTTTTTTGAATAATTGACATAATAAAATGTTAGAAAATCCGGGGGTGACAGTTGCCTACCGGTTTACACCGGCTTGGGTGTTGTTTGCTTTTCTGTGTGTTACGACCTTATAAGACTAAGACATGAAAGGAGTTTACAGTTTGTTATATATTATGATGTTGTATTGTTGTGACTCCTTTCCTTGGTGTGTCTAACCAGACCTAAACACTTGTTCGTGTGACTTAACAAGTTTATTTGTGTGATCACTAACAAGTGCTAACCGGGGAATTGAGGAGTCCGGTCATGTTCCGGCCACGCGTGTGATGGATGGGAGTCGATGTCTACCGGTTCGACTCTCTTGGTGTATGTAGAGGTTGTATTCTAATTTGGTTTCAACTTTCCCTTAGCTTATCCAAAGCTAGTTTACTGACTCACGTCGGGCCACAGGGGCATACGAATGTTGTTTTCGGTGTGCTTGGGATTACTATATCCGACACGCCTTGGGTTTAAGTTAACCGTTCGATGTAACTGGACGGTAACGAGGTTGGTAACGAGCTTAGCATGAGATTGGCATTGATCTCTAGGCTCACTATGTATACTAATTATGGTGGAAGGTTCCTTGTGCGAACCGATTTATGGTGTTGTGTATATTGTTGTGCTACGCATTTTCCCTAAGCTATTATATTTGTGTTGGATGTTTAAAATGAATGCCATGTTATCATGACAATTGGTTGCGCGTATCCCGGTAGCCGATGGGCTGCGCGTTAACCATACCAGCAAAAGGTTGCTTCCTTTGGGGAAGAAAGCGGAGGTGTGGCTCTAGATCCTAGGCTGTTGGAATACTTTTGGATCTTGTAAGATAAACCCAGGATGCGCCGTGCTCCCGTAGTGTTGTTTATGTTGGTACTGTTGTTTACAGTGACAGGTGTTTAAGGTTACAGTTGGTATGTAAAAAAATACTCGGTATGGTTTGGTTATGTTTATGTATGGATGTTAGGACCTATGCTCGGAGTCTGATCATCAGACCGGTACTCTTGTATTATTCTGCCTAGTTAACCACGTGGGTGGTAACGGCTGTAGCACCATAGTGTTTAATTGTTATTTAGATGTTTAATTCCGCTGCGAATTTCGGTAGTTGGTAGGTGCGTTGTAGGGGTGTTACACACGTAAATTACTCCGTGCATATAAGAGGACTCCATCCTTAGCAAGACATAGGGTTCCAACATTCCCCCTTGTTGCTGATGATGACAAAATTTTAGGTGTACCAACAGAGTCTTTCCTGCAAAACAAACATAAGGAAGTTTTTGGGGAACGACTCTTTTCGAGTTTCCTTGAGTCCGTGCATAGAAATAATAAGTGGATCTAAGGGGAAGACTCCTTTGTGTGCCCTTTAATCTAAGCGCAATTGAAGCCTCTGGGACCCTTGATGATTCAAGGTTCCCCCTTAGATAATGAGTATTAGGTAAAGATGAAAGTGGGATGAAGTATTTAATGAAAGTAAGCTAAAACCATTAACATGTGTCAAAAGAAAATTATCCAGCAGGTCTACGCGGCCTCTAAACAACCAACAGCACTCAAGAAAACCACCAACAAAAAACAAAACGACCCTGTTCGAGATACGAAGGGATACGCCACTTCCCCTTTTGCAATCATCAGCGGGGGAAGCAAACCATACCAGCTAATAATATCTATGATTAAGTACTAGAAAAATAAATAGTCTCACACACACACAAACACTAGCAAGTCTTTAACAACCAACAACGCAACAATAGTTAAAAGGTTTATCGGGCAGGGGGTGGGGATTCTATTGAATCAACCGCCTTCGTGAGCGACTCCCTTCTCATAAAGGGCTTTCCCAACATTTGGGACTTTTTGAATTGTGCAGAGAGTGTTGGTATTAAACATGATAGAAGTGGAGTTAACTAGTGAATGGACTCTACCTTTTGAATAAGAGCTCAAGATAAAATTCAACAAACTCTTTTGGGTACACTCATTTGGTTCAGTAAAAAGATGGGTCTAGCCCTGGAATTCTAGAATCAAAATACGTTCTTGAATATATGTTCTCGTGCCCAGCTCAGATCCAAGAAACTTAACTTTACCATATTTCATTTTTTGAAGCACTCCCGATGATCATGAGTGGTTCTCGTAGATGTTGATCCGTGTGGACCTTACAGGAGCAGGGGTGGACGACTTCTGCCGTTTAGTCTGTCGCTAGGAAGTTGCTCCAGTGGAAGTGTCGTGACTGGAGACTTTCACAGGGTTGAGTGGTTGAGTGACTCGTCAGAGTCAGAGAGACCTTGGTTTGGGAGCGTAGAACTCGTTTTGGTGTGGGAACAAACTTTACGCTTGCGGGTCTTGGGTTGTGGTTTTGGGGATAACTATGGAGACGGGGATTGAGAGGCTGATGGTTCTTGCACTGGGTTTTTGGTGGGTTAGCTAGGGTTAGGGTTTGGGTCTGGTACAGCTTGAGTGGTTGGTGAGGCTTTAGTGACGGATCTCTTGGGGGAGGTTAGGGTAGTGTGTGCGTGGATAATGGCGATGGGAGTGATGAAGGTGGGTAATGGGATTATATCGGTGGGAGGAGGGTTAGCAGAGGTGAGTTGTGGAGCGTTTTTCAAAGTTGGTGGTGATGACCTCTGTTTGGGCGGCAGAAGGTGGTGAGTGGTGTGGTTCTTCAGCTAGTTGGGTGGCGGAAGGTTGCGGGGTAGGTGAGGCTGGTGGTATGGAGTTTTGACGGTGAATAGGAAGTTTGGAGAGCTCTTGTAGGTAGGCCTACAGGCGAAGAGGATCGCTGACAATGTCAGTGGGAATAGTGAAGTCGTTGTAGCAGAAATATGGCTACTCTACCTAGGCAGTGTACTTATCGTTTTGCAGATAGTAAATAAGTGGGGTTGTCGATCTCAGAGACCTCGTTCAATTAATTGATAATTTATTAAAATGAGAAACTAAACTAAGAAAACATGAAAATGTCACTTTTTTAGGGTTTTCTCAATTACTAAATTACTAACTTAATGACAAACAATAATAATAAAACAAATATAATAAAATTGAATAAAATAAATAGAGATTAAAACTTTAATCTAAGGAAGCACCCGAATTGTTCTGCAAACCTTCACTTTCTAACCTATTAGTAAACTCTTCCCTAATTTTGCAATAAACTCACAAACTATAATTAGTTCGTCAACGGCTAAGCCTAACGAATCCTAACCAGTTGCTAGAACTAGCAGCAGATTAATGCTCTAATCCGGACACAAACCAATTGCATAAAGGACAATTTCTTTTGGAAACCGATTACCTATAGGCGGGATCACACTTCTAGTCATTAATCAGGTTTAACTTCCTATGTCTTGTTATCCATCTTAGCCTTAGCGTGTGATTTGAAAACTACAAAGATTTCTTTAATAACTGATCAGAAGATTAAAGCACATGAAGCACTGGAATTAAACTACTACATTATTGAAATTGTGAAAAGATTACAAAATAAATATAAAGATCCCATTTGCTACCCCAATTCGGGGAGCTAGTCTAACTACTCAAACATAAATATAAAAATAACAAAAGTAAAAAAAGAACGACATTAAACAAAATAAGAGAAAGGGTAGAGAAACCTACGGTTAACAAGTTTGACTCCGACTTCCCGCTGACTCCGTCAGAAATAGTATATAACAATGATAAATTGTGGAAGTGGTGGTGGACTGATGTGGTGTTGTGTGTGTGTGGTGACGATTGATGAAAGATGGTGTTGTATGGTGATGCGTGACGGTGGTGGTGTGTATTATGGTCGAAGTTGAAGGTGAAGTTGGAGGCGTAAGCCCCTTTATACGGACGTGAGAGTTGCGTTGAACCCTAAACCTCATATTTATACAAACAGCAAAAATAATATTGTGAGTCATATGCTGCGCGGTTGTTTTATCTAATCGCTAATCCTTCCCGTGCAGCCCAAGTCATTCCGTGAAAATTTGCTCCAGTAGTATGATATGCCGCCGACAATCAGATTCCAATTCGTATTACCGTGAGTGAGAATAGTCCACCGTCTCTTCATAATGATCATGATTAATAATTAAATTCCTCTCCTGTAGCTACTCGCGGCAATTGCAGCCACAATATGTTAATAAATTGCAACGTGATGTGCTGCACGTCAATTATATTGTGTTATGATTGATAATTAATCATTATATATTTATTCAATTATTATATAATGATTGATTTATCAGTCATTATATAATAATGATTATTCAATCATTATATAATAATAAGCCAAGCATTATATAATAATGAGTCAATCATGTGTGATATATATGGACACACATCTGGATACAACCTTGAACAATGCCTAGTTTCTTCGTTTTAGCTTGTGATTGTTTCCCGTTTGTTGCGTTGGAATCCTCATGATAAAAGCTATGAATTTATCAGACTTTTCCTGCATAAGACACATAAAATGTATCAATTCACATCAAAATAAATATAAGGAAAAGCATATGATAAGTGAGAAATATAGCATGAATTGTTGTGAAAATAGGAAGAATTAAAGCCCTACAAATAGATGTATTTCTCACTTATCAGTCATCGATCTTCAAATCAGATGCCATTGAAAAGATTGAGTTTGAGAGCAAGAGAGGAGGTGGGAACGAGGAAGAAGAAAGGGTCGAAAGAGCTGAGTGCAAGCGTAAGGAGAAAATAGCGGGATTCAAAGAGATATAGGTGTGGGTATTGGGAAGAACAAAAACTGTTGCGTGTGTAGTGGCTAAAAAATCACTGTCAGTTATGTGGAGTAGAGACACTCCGTCTGCTAGTTTATCACAGAGACTCTAACTAGTAATTAAGCGACTCCCACTAATTTTCACAAATAAAGAGAAAGGAGATACAACCTGTCGTTACCTCGAGAGAGTCATTCCGATTTCTGAGCGGAGTGCCTCAAAGCGCACAGTAGGTAGAGGCTTAGTGAAGATGTCTGCCAGTTGATTTTCTGTTGGAACAAATTTAATTGGATTAGCTTACGTTCAACACAATCTTATAAGAAATGATGACGGAGATCGATGTATTTAGTGCGAGGATATCTAACTATTGCCTCATCCAGAGTAATTGTGCGCAGCAAGCTGTAGCAGAAACATACTCTGCTTCGGCAGTAGAAAGGGCAATGGAAGTTTGTTTTTTAGAGGACCAAGATACCAAACACAAGCCCAAGAATTGGACATGACCAGAGGTACTCCTTCGATCCGAGAGGGACCCAGCAATCACTATATCCTTGCAAAGTATAGACATAAGAACGAGGTACCATAAACAAAGATCAGTGGTGCCTTTGAGGTAGCGAAAAATTTGCTTCACAGTCTTGAGATGAGATTGCTTAGGCGCTGCTTAAAAGCGTGCTGCTGAAGACTTAAGTTTTGCAGATGATTGCCTCCTCAGTCAAAGTAGCGATGCAAAAAGACTTGGCGTTGTCACAACTTACCAGCTCGAGTACCTCTGCAGAAGCATCTGTTCACTTGTTCCTATCTGCCAAGAAGCGCGACACTACTGAATGGATACGGAAAACTCGGATGGTTGGGAGCGCGCGCAAACGTGGGAACGTAAAGCACAAACAGCTCCACAACTCCGATACTTGCGGAAACAAATCAAGGAGCCGTTACAAAGAGACATTACCAAAGATTTAGGACATAGTTTAACAAGTATATAAGCATATGATTGTAATTAGTTTAATTGTGCATTTTGAGATTATTCAGAGAGAGAAACACCGCTTTGAGAGAGAAAAGTATTCTTGAGAGATCTTAGTGAGATAGTGTCAATTAGCTTAGGTATTTATTACCTAGAGAGCACACATAGAACACTCCCCTTTACTCCTTGTTACGCATTGATCTAAGCCGAGAGTAGAGCGAGTGTTGGATGAGACAGAGTACCTCTGTCGAATCCCAAGATAGGAAGCCAGGTTGTAATTCACATTGAATTTCAATACAAGCAGAATCCTATCTTGTTAAGTTTAAAACAAAAGATTCCGCGTTATTAGTTTCTGCTTATATTTATTCTTCAAGCAGAGTTGGTCTGAGACTAACACCTCAGACCTACTCGGTCAGTACCCCGGTCCCATCACGTGCTCATAGGCAAACATCATGTAGTATGTCGGGTCTGCTGGCTGTGAGATAGAGAAGTGAGCCTATCATGTCTCTGTACACAGCGAGGTTTACCCTGACTCCATCTGAATCAGTGTGGAGTCTCTCTGTCGTACTCATGAGAGTAGACATGCTCTTTGCTTTATCCAGTTGAAACTTCTTCAAGAGCTCTTTGATATACTTCTGTTGATGAATCTTTGTACCAGCTTCTTCTGAGAAACCTGTAATCCTAGAAAGAATCTAAGTTCCCCCATTTCATTCATGGAGAACCACTCTTCATTAGATTAGCAAAGTGATCACAGAGTGTAGAACTTGTAGATCCATAGATAATGTCATCAACATAGATATTGAACTGGTAAAAGATCATCTGATGAATGAAGTATAAAAAGAGTATTGTCAACATTACCATGTGAGAAGCCATTTTCAAGAAGGTAAGAAGAGAATCTATCGTACCAGGCACGGGATGCTTGTTTTAACCAATAGAGAGAGCCTTGTAACTTATACACATGGCCTGGATGCACGGAGTGTGTGAAACTTGGGGGTTGTTTGGCATAGTCATCCCTATCCATAAAACCGTGGAGAAAGGCTATCACAACATCCATCTGATAGAGAGTGAATCCTTTGAAAGCTGCAAAACCACTAGGCATGCAGATGGCCTCTAACCGTGCAACTGGTGCATGGCAACGACCCAATCACTGTCAAGAAGGGCCTCTTTAATGTTTTTAGGTTCAGTTAGTGAAATAAAAGCATTAAATGCATAGAGATTTTGATGAGCTGCATTACGCGTAGACACTCCTGAATTAGAGGGGTAATAATGTTATGAAGAGGATGAGAGGAGGCATACTTGAATTTGGAATGTGTTTGGAGTGTTTGGGTATCATGAGATTGATGGGAGCCAGTTGGAGTGTGGTTAGAATAGGTAGGGTCATCCAAATTGGAGACATTAGCATCGCAGTGAGAGTTTGAGGGAGTGTGTGTATCCGGAGACGGAGTCTCTTTCTCAGAGGGAATGAATGGAGTGTCAAAAGGTGAAGGACTGTTATCTTGGATACGCACAACAAAGACAGGCACAGTGTAGGGATCAGGTAGAAGACCATCAGGAGCAAAATCTAACTCATCATTAGAAGACTCAATATTATTGAGTTCATTGAACCTAACATGGGGACTCTCTTCCAAGCAAAGAGTGTGTTTATTAATTACGCTATAAGCCTTACTCTTTGAGAATAGCCAAGGAAAATCTCATCATCACTCTTGGAAGAAAACTTACAGAGGTCGTCCTTACCATCATTGTGGATATAACATTTACAGCCAAATCTTCTTAGGTGGAGTATGTTGGGCTTCCTTTGTTGTAAAAGCTTGTATGGATTCTTTTGAAGCTGTGGATGAACATAGGCACGATTGATGATATAGCATGCAGTGTTCACAGCTTCAGCTCAATAGGATGGAGCTAATTGACTATTAATGAGCTTAGCCCCTACGAAACTTTTCAAAAAGATGATTACAAAATTTTGTACCCTGGTCAGTTCTCAGGGTTTTAACCTTGGATGAGTATCGGTGTGAAAGTAATTTGAAAAGTTTATAAAATTCGGAAAAGTATCATCTTTAGTACGTAGAAATATTAACCAAGTCCACCTGGAATAATCGTCTACACTTGCCCGGATATACCTCTTTCTATCCCAAATTCGGACACGCATTGGCCCTACCAGATCCATATGAATTATTTCAAGAGGGGCAGTTGTAGAAAGAATAGTCTTACTCTTGAAGGATGATCTTTTGTGTTTTCCTTTGATGCCATCTTCATAGACGGAGTTTGTGTCAAAATTCACCTCTGGTAGACCAATGACTAACTTCTTTCCTCTCAACTTGTTTAGCAGTTTACGATGTGCATGCCTTAACCTCATGTGCCATAGTAAATGGTTCCTCATGTGCACATTTAAGCAAACTTGATTGAAATCGGGAGATGTAAGAGAGATTTAGTACAGGTTTCCTACCCTGTGTCTAGCTGCTTTGAGAACTCCTATATTTTCATCAAAAACCTTACAATCTTGAGATGAAAAAAGCACTAAATTGAATTTGTTAGAAATCTGGGAAATACTTAACTAACTGTGTTGGAGTCCAGTAACCTGGTGGGCTCCTTCAACTTTAAATTGGGAAGGGTTACCTACTGAGCCAACACCAATGATCTCTCCTTGGTTGTTGCTTCCGAAAGTGACCTTCCCTTCTTTGTAGGCAGAGAACGAGTTGGACTTATTAGGAATTCTAGTTATATGTGTGGAGCACCCGCACTGCTTCCAATAATAAAAAAATTCTTGCTGCCGTTTGTGCTTATTGTTAGGCTTCGAGACATTTTTATGCAACTTAGACTTACGAGTGTGCCATTTAGGATTGGGTAGAGTGGACCTTGTTTCTACACAGAGATCGACTATCTCCTGAGAGAGTCTTTGACATCTCAACGGAGGATGTCATGATCCTGACTTACCTCTTGTATTTTGGAATTGGCCCACTCTGGCAATTCTGAGGGCGACACTTGTTTAATAAATTTTAGTGGTTTGAAAACAAGAGCATAATCTTTCTCCTTAATTTTCTTGTTGAGTAGGTCAACAGAAGATCACAAATTCTTGTTTTGGGATTCAGTGTTGTTTAGTTCATTCTGCAGGGAGCAGCATTTTTCCGATATAACAGCTAACTCCGCTTTGAGGGACTCTATCTGACTTTCCAACTCATTCTTGTCCTTTTGACGTGGATCTTCAGCAGCTTTGGCTTCCCTTTCAAAGGACTCCACTTGTAGCTTGGACTCCTGAAGATATAGTCTTAATGAACACACAAAAGTTTGTGCAAAATCAGTTTCTTCCTGGAGGAAGTTAATGACAAATCGTGAATCCTCAACCTCGGCTGTTAGATCTGAAACTTTCTTGACATGTTTTGCTTTCAACGCGCTTGCATCAGTAACAATTTTAGAAATTAAAGTAAGAAACCCTGTGGGAGTGATTCTATAAAGATCAGTCTCGAGATGGGATCTTGTTACCTCATTATCAGGAATCATTGTATGTTCTTGTTCGTGTGTCATTAGGTATACCAGGCCGGCGGACTCTGTGTCACCATCGTCAGAGTCCGAGTCTCCCCATCCAACACTTGCAACTAAAGATTGTCCTTGCGATCTTCCAAATTGGTTTTTGAGCAGAGGACAATCCCTCTTGAAGTGCCTTGGTTTATTACAGTTGAAGCAAATGATGGAGCTTCCAGTCTCTCTTCCAGCATTGTTGACGGAATGGTTATGTCGATTTGATTGACTTCTCATGATTTTCCTTAAGTTCTTGACAATGAAGATGAAGTCTTCCATGGTTTCAGCAGCGCTTTCTTCAACAATTATATCCACCAGATCAACCATTGCTTGTCTAGTTGCATCGATAGAGAAGTGGACTCCCTCTTGGCTGGCAGAGGGTGTCTTTGCCTGCAATGCTTGATCATTAATGGATACAATTTGATTTGAGGTAGAAGGGAGATTACCAAACTTTTTCTTAATGTTCTTCTTGTATTTTTCAAGAGACATCAGGTAGGATCCAAGGTCGTGGACGTTCCACTTAGTTAAATCCTTAGAAGCTTTTGTGGAAATCACACTCTTTGTCCACTCTTCACGTAGACTGTCAAGAAGCTTATGAAGGACACTCTCCTTGTCCGAAAAAATGCTAATTTCATGCATCACAGAAGTTAGTTATGGAAACGATTAAGAACATCATCTAGAGACTCACCGGGCTTTTGTAGAAAGTTTTAATACTCCATTCGTAGTTCTTGAGCTTTGCTCTTTTTCATCTGTGTACTTCCTTCATGGTGACCTGAAGGAGCAGCCATATTTCATTTGCGGATTTGCAATGATTCACTCTGCGTTGCTCGGGGAGAAAAAGACGTGTGTAAATGGCATGATGTGCTTAACGGTTCAGCTCATGTCTTTTCCTCTCTACTGGGGTCCACTGACTCCTATTAGGAGGGACAAATGAGTCTTCATTGATGATGATCTCCCAAAGCTCAGAGTTGATAGACTCCAAGTGTTGTTCCATCTCATTTTTCCAGGGATCATAGTTCGTTGAGGTGAGTCGTGGATGCTCGAAATGCATCTTGTTGTTATGATTTGCAAATAGATCCGCCATGATGTTGGAGATGACACGTCAGCCAAAACCAGCGCTCTGATATCAATTGTAGAATCGGTGAGAGGCTGACAGAGTCTGTCTAGGTTGTACGACACAGACAGACTCTCTTGATTAAGAAGTAATGGACAAACTCACTCGGCAGGATTACTTCAATATAAACCTTTTATTAACCAATAAACGGTTACAGATCTCACTAAGTATACAGAACCAACTTAGCAAGTTCTCTCATAAACCAA
Organism: Limonium bicolor; assembly: GCA_023374045.1. Classification (NCBI taxonomy): domain Eukaryota; kingdom Viridiplantae; phylum Streptophyta; class Magnoliopsida; order Caryophyllales; family Plumbaginaceae; genus Limonium; species Limonium bicolor. The sequence goes on from CM041778.1 coordinate 54,674,332, forward strand.
CAATATTTCTAATCTGCTCTAGGGAATGTGAAAACAACTAGGAACTGCCTAGTACGAATCTAGCTATGTAACGCTCAAACTAGAAAGCTAACAAGGTGACAATGTGCTTCTCTTTTCTCTCACATACAAGGTGCTCTCAATAATTCGTGCAATTAAGACAGAAAGCGCAGAAAAACAACTAAAATAACTAGCTCCTTAAATACTAAGTTCCTCAAGCCGTTGGGAGAATCTTTGTTGCTAGAAACTCAAAGTTCTGGTCCTTAATTTTTGGGCCTAACTTATGAGACGTTTAAACTCTGAATATTTTGGCCCAAGGATGTTGAACGTTCACAATTAGTCGTTGTGGGAGTTTGGACGCGTTTGTGGACCTTGAATCTCGGAGTTTGTTACAACAATCAAACGAGTTCAGTTACAAGTTTCCAGACGGACTCTCTTGGTTGGACGGACTGAAATACCCAAAAATTAATTTAAATTAATTTAGGGGATTTCTTTTATTAAACCATAAATAATACTATAAAATATTAAATTATTGTATGGAATTATGAATATTAAATTATTATATTGAATTACAAAAATTAAATTAGGGAATTTCTTCTATTTAATCCTAAAGAATACTATTAAATATTAGATTACTATATATTATTACATAGTATTATGAATTTAATAATATGATTTATAAGTCAATAAATCTTGGAAAATTTTCAAGTCCCTCCAATTATATTATAAAGATTTTAGAAATATTTGGAACATTGATTTGAGTCTTAAAAGTTAAAATAAAATCATAGAAACCTTAAAGCTTCTAAAGCTTTGCAAGGGTTGACTTTTTGAGAATGGTCAGACCAGCCCTTGAAACCTATATCAATAAAAAGGTTATGGAAAACCAAGAAGATTGATAAAAAGAACGTTAAAAGCCGATCATCCTAGCCAAAGTTATGACAAATTGAAGTTTAGAGCCAAAATTTTAGAAGTTGCTGACGTGTCAGTCAGCCAGCCAATGGCACTGGAACGCCTGAGTTTCCCATTGGTTTTGGCATGTCATAGGTCGATCTTGAGACGCCTATATCTTTTTCTCTACTCCATCATTTGGTATGCCGTCTGTTTCATTCGATTCTCCTATCATTCCTCTTTCCAACCATTACTCACACATCATCTAACTCCATCTACAATGGCCGGAAACTTGATCCAAAGTTGCCTCCCTGCGAAACCGTAACCCAGATTTCCAGAAATCCAGTTAATCAGGTAAACTTTATCGGACCATAACTTCTTCGGCTGTGGACGAAAATCCATGTTCTATAGCTCGTTGTATAGATCTCTTATCCCCCTACAACTTTCATGTTAATGACCAAGGCTGATTCGCACTGGTTTGGGAGATAAAGCTGTCTAAAGTTGTCTACTCGATCACGGTAGTATTTCTGCCCAGATTATTCCGAAACCGACAAGGTAAACACAGATCTTGTGAGATCTGTAACTTTCTCCCTAGTTCATCAAATTCAATGATTCTTCCACTAACGTCTAGAGTTACATGTCTAGTTTGGATTGTGATAGGTTTCGTGAATCAAATCCCTCTCAGTTGGCGTGAGTTGATTCGAGAAGTTGCCTACCTGAACTGCACATAAAATAACCAGTTTCCGGAATTTCCGATAAGATTCTCCTCGTTAATGCGATTTCGGTGAGTTTCTGGTCAAATTGCTCCGTTGTTGCCAATCGTAACTTCATTGCCGGTCAAACCCACATGCCAATTTAGTCTATTACGGATTACAAGAGGGGAATCTGTCTAATTCAAATTGAAACCAACCTATAAACCTAACTTCGAACCCAGATTTGAAAATCTTCAATTCTGCATGATATTTAGGGAAATCGGTACCATTAGAACCGGAATTAAATTTCGAATCCATAGGAACAAGAATCGTCGAATTTCATTTTGTAGATTGTGAGATATTGAGGGATTAGTACTCGGGTGCGATTTGGGAGTTTCTGATGAACTCGCGAGATGTAGGCCGTCCAATTGTGGTTAATAGAAATGGACGGCTGAGATTAGAACGTGGGGGTTTAAGTTGTAATAGTTTAATATATTTTCCAGAATAAAGTCCTAACTTGTTAGATTTATTTAATGACCTTCCCTAATGTATTTTGGGACAAAATTTAACCATATATTCCTTATAAAATGTAGTTTATTTTGATGTAAATTAATATGGGTTTTGAGTTTAAAACGTAAATTATAATTTTTGTAAGTTTTGTGAATTTTGGAATTGTTTGGATAAATTAAAAAGATATTTTATGAAACAAAAATTTTATAATATGTCTAAAATGTTATAGTTGCTATATATAAAATTTGGGGATTTTTAGACAAGAAGAAATCGGTCTAAAGATTGTAATTCTGAATTTTTCCTAAGGTATATTATAATATATGGTTTTTAATGTAACCGAAAAATTAAAGTATACTCGAATAATAAACTTTATAGGTTGAAAATAATGTAATAAGACTAAACTAACATTTAATACAGAATGTTAATAAATATTTTTGGGTATAAACTTTTAAGTGTCGTAAAAATTACATATATATGTATAAAAAGAAATAAGATAGTAACTTAGGTTAAATCGAGGGATTAAATTAATCTACACTGATATTAATTATAATACTTAATTGAAGCTAAGGAAAAATACTTTATCTTATAAACCATAAATTGGATGTAGATATGTGTAAAAGTTAATAGAAATAATTAAATACAATAAAACTACATAAAGAATGTGTTGAATAAATCCCAGTATATATATAAAGAAATAAAGGAAATAAAATACCTTATAGGAAATAGAATATAAAAGAATTAATAAGTCAAATTAAACCTATACATAATACTAATAAAATAATATTATATGGGGGTGGTAAAATTATGGTTATGAAATTAAACTTAAAGAGTTACCTTTGAATTTCTAAGATTTATATAAACCATATTAAAATACATGTATATTATTAGTCAGCGACCATAATGTAAATCTATAATTGGGTTAAGTTTAATAAGTTAAGACTTAGGAAAATTTGTAATTAGATTACAAAAGATGTGAAACAAATAAATCTAATTATATAATTAATAATAAAATAAATAAACACTTTTACATCTAATTGTGAAGTGGATTAATAAGCCTATATTTAATCATTTCATAACATTTATAATATTGAATAATAACTTAATGTTTCAAGATAAGATCATTAAAAGGATTAGGATATAAAACTATATTAAACTATGATTGGGAAAATTAATCTAAATAATAATCCTTAAGTTTCTTAGAATTAGTTAAGCCATATAAAATACATTAATTACCAATGTTCGCAGTGTGAGTTCATAAATAAGAGTTGTACATAATAGTTAAAGTCTTATAAAAAGGTTTGTAAATAGAAATTAGATACTTAAAATCTTTAAACCTTTAATTAGATGGAACTAAGTTACGTAAGGGATTATATTGATTTACCTTTTGAAACTGGAAATATTAACGTGTCATTGAATATAAGGTATGGGGATTTTTCAGAATAGATTATCTTATTAAATAATTAACAATTTCACTTATGAATGAGGATTTAATTCTTAGATAAATTTTACCTTATGTTAAGATATAATGTTCATCCTAAAACATAATAAAGGAGATTAATTTATTAAGTTATTCCTTTGAAACCTTAGGTTTTGTAAACAATATGAAAAATGTATTTAAGACATAAGTTTATTAAAATTTAGTATAAAAGGATTATACATAGTCTATAGCGGGAATGTGTGTAAAAATAAAACAGTTAGGGAATTAAATGTAAGTAAGGATACGTAAAAGGTTATCTTAAAACACTTTATTATATAGTTAATGATAAAGCAAATAATATACTTTCTGAATACTAAATGTAAGAGTTCGATAAGTCTAAGTTAATTATAATATAGTTATTTCAAGATTGAAAGTAATTTAACATCTTATGACAAGATTATTAGACGGTTGTAATAAAATGTCATTCTGAACTAAGGATATGATAATTGAGTTTAGTAGCTCAATTAAGTTATAATAAAATGCATCTATAACACTATGATTCCAATATACAGGATGTAGATCTTACTTAAGTTAAGGGGAAAACTTAATCAAAATGATCTAGTAGATATTGATAAAATACATAATCGTTACATCGTGAAGTAATAGTATAGTATTCTAAGATAAACCCATTGTAGGTCATAGTGCGTTGTTTATCCTGAAGTAAGAATAAATGTATTGAACTTAAGGATTATTATTGAGATTCTAAGATTAAATGAATAATATAAAATGCACTTATGATATAAGGGTCTCAAAACTCTTGAATGTGAGAATTATGGTTAAGTATGAGTAAAGTGGGTAAGAGTGGAACAATTAACAAGTGTCAATAAAAATACATTCCTTGGTCTTACAACCTTGAGTTATATAACATTCTAAGATAAGTCAAAGGTTACACATAACATTTAAGTGAGGGCTTAAAATACAATTGAGACTTAGAAAATAAGAGTGAGGAATTTGTTTAAGTTTAGCTTAGGCTACAAGTTATTGATGATATACTACCTTTAATATTCCTCAGAGTGTGTTGAATGTTTGCACGAGTCTACTAGGACTGCTACAGCGCTAATTAAGTACGATTTCTCGTACTCAGATACTTTTGCTAACGGACGTTATGGAATGTTTTGGAAAACGCTAACTGAGCTGAAATGAATTTCAAAAGGAAATTGTTTGTGTGACTTACTCAGCTTGATGTGACTAACTGAGCCTTGGATGTACAACTCACATGATCATTGGTACCTTTTATCTGGTTGTCTCATTAGATATTAACTGTTGAGGGTTTACGCCTCTGCACTCTGTAGGACTGAGTGTTTTGGTATTGCACTTGTGCAGTTAATAATCTAGTGGGAATATGGGAAAATGTCAATCTAGGTATTGAGTATGGATTCTTTCTATTAAGTGGTGCACACACTTTTCACCGATGACTGAGAACGGGTCGGTGGCAGCGGAGGTCTGCTATACCTCGTCCATATGGACAACTGACAGCGGAGGTCTGTTTACCTCGTCCTTGTGACAACTGACCGGCGGTGGGGGTCATCTCTCCCAATTGGTTTTATTCCACTCTTGGTTATGGGTCTTGGACCTCTTCTTCCGTTTCTAGTCCTTGTGACTACTTGGGTCTTTCTAATCCTAACTGGAACTGAATCTAACACAAACAATGGATGTTCACTAACTCATGGTGTGGTTTCTTTTTTATCGATTGGCTAACTTTACCTTCTTGATATTTATCTCTATCCTTGACTTGTTACCTTTGACTTTGTGTTTTGGTTGAGCCTTGTTCTTCTGTTTTTGTTTTAAGCATTTGACTTCAAGCTATTGTTTATTTTAAGAGTTATGTTTTTAAACTTCTGTTTTGGAGAGTTGTACCAGTTCCATTCCTGGGAACTGACTCACCCTTCCTGGGGTGGGCTGCTTGGTTTTATCTTGCAGGTATGTATTGTTATACAGGTGGCCACGGAGAGTATGAGTGATTGGGGTGGGAATTAGGAATTGTGGAGAGTTTTATATCTTGCACTAGTTATGTTTTCTCGAGTTCAGACCGTAGCATTTATAATTTTATAAGTTGTAATTGGTGAGGTTTGGTGTCGGGTGCTTGGAACCCGATGATCTGTAATCGCCTTAGTATTTTATTTTCCGCTGCATTTATGTTAAATAGGGGGGTTACACGGACTCCTTCAATGGTTGGAAGGACTCCAACATGGCCTTCCATGTTTGTTGTAGCAGGACTTAGTGTTTCGCTCGAGGGACTCCGTGCTTATAAGATGACTTCATCCTCGGCAACATATAGGGTTCCAACAAAATGGTTAGTTTGGCTTTCCACAGTAAATGGTTGGCTAGTTGGGTCTTCGACCTAACGCCAGTAATACCTAATCAGTCTCTTGACTTAATCTGTATGGTCCTTTCGGTGTCTTGCTTACGTGAAAAAAATTTCAGATTTAGGTTGGGCATTACATAGGGAACATCTATAGATGAGGCATATACGCCTTTAATTCTGCTTCCGATCGCTTATGGGTCATTTTAGATTTTGTAAGTTTATACATTTTTCATAGTGGTTTGAGTGTATTTTTTTATTGCATAGTAGTTTGTTGAATGAGTGATTTCATCCTTACATATTGACTTTAGTTCACATAATCAATCATCTTGGAAATAATTCCCCTATACGTTGATGCTAAATTATACTTATAAAGAGGTTGTCAAATAAGATAAGCCCTTCCAGTATGTTGGCTGATCCTATATTAACATAATAACAAACACAATAACTCATTTAGTATTTGTACAAAGTTGTGGCTCAAATGATGTTATGCAATGGTTTTGTGACTTCCTTGTAGCTTTCACATGAATTCATTTGTCATTCTTCATGGATGCAAGTTATAGAAGTATATATTCTAAAGAAGTAGCTGAATATTTTACAAATACCATTAATACATTTGTATTTTTTATATAATTAACATTTTAAATCATATAATCAAAAATATAGTAAAGAGAGAATACACCAAACCAACACTCACAATTCACCACATTTTTTTACCACCTTAACTATTTTTATTTTGATAATTAGAGACACTTGGCCAAGTAGTTCACAAATGTGGAAAGAAGAGCGAACATGTTGTACCATACAAAAAAAAACTACTTACCTATTTTCTCCCCCTGTTTATCCTTACCACTTCAACTCAAAAATGGGGATCTTACTACTTTTCTTCACTTTTGTTTTTACCTCTATAAGCCATTTCCCTCGTTGAAGAGAGTTTGTTAAATCCTAAATAATTTTTCTTGCTACCAAGATCCTTTCTAAGGCGAGCTTTGGTGGAGGCCTTCTTCTGTCCCAACTCGCCATCCTTAATGCCTTTCTCTGGGGATGGACGGTCTTGCGATGTGCTCTTTATAGATCTCCCGATGATTTCTCTAAGGTTGTTAAGCGCCTAATTCTCATCAAAGACAATACACCCAAACTCTTTGACAAGCTTCAGGGGTTGTCTTTCTTCTTGTTGTACATATACATCTTGTTGCTCCATATGCAACGTCATTTGAGCTTTCTCCTCTGAATCCTTCATTATGGCATCTAGAGACCTCCCTTTAATAGGTTCAAGATCTGGGCGGGGGGTAGGGGGACTCTGGCTCATCATACAAACTTTTATATGATTCCCCATCTTCAACTGCATCCTGAACGTGACTTGCCCCAGGGAGGCGCTCCACCAAAGCATATGAGTTGCTTCTACCCTTTTCATAAAAGAAATCATATCCCACTTTTGCATTGCTTTCATCAGCTTGCCTACCTGTCTTGATCAAGGCTACAAGGGCTTCCGCTCACTCTCTTCTACGACTAAGAATCTTATCCACCCATAGATCGTGACCCACCACATTCTTATTTAGTGACTCACAAATAGCAATTACTTTCCGATCACTTTGCCTAATAGCCGATGCCCTAGATTGTTGCTCGAAATGGGGCGATACAGTTTGGAAAGACAAGCCATGCCCTTGGACTAGACCTGTCCTCTGAGCACACTCCATTGGAAGAGAATTTTGTGGGATTGTGGGATATGGTCAAACAACAAGATTTTCACTCCAATAGTAGTATGAACCACCCACATAATTACCTACAAAACTTAGGTCAGACCACACGTAGACCCATGAGTGCGAGGAACTCTCTTGGATTGGGACCTTGAGCCGTAAAATTTCTCAATTACCACCCTAACTAATTCGTTATATGAAAAGCACGCAAGTTAATCTCCTCATCATATTCTATTTAACCATCTCTTTCCTTTAACATTAAACTTATATTAACATCCTTGTCTATCCTACTAAGCTTAATCACGCCACTTTTGTTGAACAAAACTCATTCGTGCTATTATAATATTAAATCTCTTGATCATATATTTATCGTGATCTTTTCTTTATTACTTTGAATCTTACATCAATACTACTCCTCTAAACTGAATAAAACTCTCACCATATCCGCCAATTATAAACCTGATATCATAGCGGTTTCTAATGTGCCTTGAACTTTATTATTTAAATCTATTCAAACTTTTAAAAATTACTAGAGAAAGTTAGTACCTTCAAATAATCTTGTTGTTGCCTCAATATGTAACATTTATTCAACAAATAATCTATCCACTTAGAGTTGTTGAACATTTTTCACATGGCAGCAACAATTTACTTTGTCACATGTGCGCATATAAGTTGAGTGGATCAATACATACGTTATTTAACACTTTTTCAAAGTTTGGGTAAAAAGTACAACATTATATTGAAATCGGGCGGGGTTATGAATAGAGCTTTTGCTCAACTCATTTACATTTATTCTAAAAAAAACAACTCCTCTACAATTGGCCCATTTGAACACTTTGTACGATGACAGTGAGGCCCATTCTTTTATGGATTTGTTGAAGTTAGTTTATCTGATTAACTCACTTTTTCTTTCTATATGTCATATATATCAATTGTCATATTAATTTTTTTACTTTTTCTAACTTCAGTTGACATCAGCTAGTAGTTAGGCTATCGAGCAACCTGGGTGCAAGTTTCTATCTGTGAGTATGAGACTCATGAAGAACGTGTGTGAATATTTGAATAAGGGAAAAGACTAAAGATTGAATCTTTAATATATTTAAGAATAATTCACGTTATACAATCACGTGTTCAAAAGAACACCACCTCTCACACGTCAAGAACGCACTCCTGAAAATAATTTCATGTAATCCTTGCTTTAAAACACTCGGTCTACTTTCACGAAGATTACCAACAATTACTAACAGTATTTCACCTCTCACTGCTTAAAAGCTTCCTCTATGTTTTTCTTTTTGTAAAAGTGTAACTTTAATGTGCTGCATTGCATGACTATATATAAAGATATTATTTATCTTCTATAAAAACTCTGTCTAAAGCCAAAATATATTTGTGATTTAAGAATTTGTTAATATTATATGTTCTTATATTTCATAAAGTAACTTTTAATTTATTATAATTTGTAAGTTTATTTAATATCTTAACATAAAGTAGCTTACTATTTTATTAAAATTACTGTAGTAAAAATAATCAATTTTTTCCAATTTTATATCTTTTTTTTATTAACACAATTATTACATTTTATTTCAAAAGGAGTAACTTCTAGGTAATTAAAATTTGATAATATAATGAAGCACATTCTTACAAAATCTGAAACTAGCTTTTATTAGCATTTGTTTTTACAGTCAGATTTTTAATTTACGTGGTCATTAGAAAAAAATATGCATTCAGTATTTTAGTAGTTGCAGTCATAAATATAGTTAACTTTTTAGGGTATGCAGTTATTTTTTAAAAAATATATTTTTAATCAATGAATATTGTTACTGTAAATATAATTAAAATTGCAGATAGTCATTTATGATAGAAAATAAAAAATTGGTTGCTTGACAATTATGAATAATTTTAGTAATGATTTATATTCTCATGTATAACTATCATCATGTGTACAACAGCATGTGCATTATTATTAGCGTCATAATCATACCAGAGAAAGCGTCATACTACGAGTTTTGTTCGTTCCGGATTTATTTATAAAAATGACTCTTATATTGGTCCCTTTATGGACAATATAAAAACGGACATATTTATTACTTGTCCATGTGTTGATAAAAGATGACTTATTAGCGTTATCATCGTAGCGTCCGTTCCGGACTTATTTATAAAGATGACTCTTATATTAGTCCGTTTTACGGACAATATAAAACGGACATATTTTTTACTTGTCTGTGTGTTGATAAAAGACTACTCATGCGGATATGACTCATGCGTACGTACGGTTTAGATTTTGATTGTTCTCGGAAATAAAATAATGTTGTTTGGATTCCATTTTTTAATAATGTACCAAAACAGCTTTTACAAGTTTTGGAATTTTAGACTTGATTATTTATAATTAATTAAAAATAACAACATTTGTGATAATAATATTTATTAATTTAAATATTAAAATATTTTTAGTGCGACCTTGAATTCTAAAAATTGTACAGACTACCGTTACATGCAATACATATTTAACAATATTTTTGAAACTGTCAAAAACACCCAAAAATTGAAGAAAAAAATATGACTGCAAACTTCAGAATATTGTTTATATATTGGTGACTGCTTATTCTAAAAAATTGACTGCATATTTTTTTATAATGACTGTATAAACCAAAAAATTGACTGCAAAACCCAATTTAGATATATTAAAAAAACATTCAATTTTTTTTAAAAAACAAGTGTAGTTATATAATATAAACTGTTATAGGAAGGAGTGGAAAACAAAAATAAGACAAAATCGAGGAAGATGAGTAAAGAATATCCGTGATCAAAACAAGACAAAAATTATTAAAAATACTACAATAGAAAGAAATTGTAAAATAATGTTACACCATGACAAGATATATAAAGTAACAAAAAAGAAATTAGAAAACAAGGAAATCTGATAAGTTATAATGGAAGTATTCATAATTTTCTTTGTTACTTTAATTGTACATATTTATCAATTTTGTAATAGTTTATATCTTAGCAATGAATTTTTATATTTTTTTATTTGTATATATAGTTATTGGTTTAATTTTTATTATCAAATAAAAGGTGTTAATTTATATTTATATATTTATAGCTATTAAATTACTTTTGCTCCATAAAAAATAAAATGTCACATATATATATTCATTTCCTAATAATAGTGCTAATTTTTGTATCCCCTTAAACACAATTCCTCGATCTAGTGCTCAGACTTTGTTTCTAATGAGTTTTTTTTATCAAAATTATATATTTGATAGTTCTGATTAAGTAGCTGATGGAAGCTTATGTGGTAGGGGTTGTTTAAGAGAATGAATTGAATTCAAACTATCATATCATACAAAAATACAAGTTAAATGTTTATTGCATCACCGTACATGTAACGTAGAACTATTTAACAATTCACATCAGTTACATGTGTATTTTTTTAGTCTTTCTATTTGTATACACTAAAATGGAAGGTATTAATTAACATAGGTAATATGATTCACTATATCAATCATTATTTGACTAATTTTGTTGTGTACATTATTTAATTTCCAGTCATTTATTTTGATTATAATATGATGCATTTGACATCCATATTTTTACATTTAATGGATGAATTATTCTGGTTGTATGGGTGTTTATTGTTAGATGGTGTCTATTAATAACTTAATGAATTAGAAATATCATTTTATGCACACATGTACTCAATGTGAAAAATTCAAATTGATTATGCATAATTAATTTCTATTCAAGAGTCGATGATATTTACAAATGTTGCACTTTATATATATATATATATATTTTTTTAAAATATTTAATTATATATCTGTAATCTAACCCATATCAACTGCATATTGGTATGATATGGTAACTACCATATGAAGTGGACTTTCCCTGCGACTAGCAACTTGCGGTACCGTAACTAATATCTGTAATTTCTTACCGTTACAACCGCTAGGAGTAGTTCCCTTTATTTTCTTCTATGTTTCCTAGACGAGTGAATCCCTTCCGCGATTTGATTAAGTCCTGCCAATTTGTCCGCCATTTCTGTTGACCAGTAACCAGACTGGAGCTGAGGGCCGCTACTTCTCCCCCAGATTATTCCCGGCAAACTTAATCTCTTTCGTCTCATGTCTCATGTCTCATGTTTCGATCACCCTCCCACCTCCCTGGTTCGTAATTTGTTCGCAGACACACCATTCTCTTTTCGCGTTCTATCCAATCGGAAAATTGGAAATCCATTAACTTTCTCAGGCTTTCTTTCTCGATTCGGATTTTAAAAAAACGTCTCGGTTACAAATAAGTACGCAAGGGTTTTCGATTTGAATTCTCGCCGGACCTGATGCCAATGGATCAGTCTTCACCTGCTTCCTATCATCCAGAAACTGATTCTAGACACAGTTTTGGAAAAAGCATGTCTTTTGCTTACGGGGAAGCACGAAGCGAGACCCCGCTATCTCCGTCGTCAGGAGACTTCAGTTTCGTCGGGAGCGACCGGTGATTCGCATTCGCCATTGGGTGCAGCGAGCCCAACGCTTCCGAGAACGATCTGGCATCGATATCCCGCCCGGATTTTACTCTGGAAATGGTTACGATTGGCTTCAAACGGATTCCGGGATGTTCGATAAGGAGAAGACGTCGACAAAGGGATTGAGATTTTGGGTTTTCGGGAATCTGAGCGGTGGAACTAGGCCTATGAGGAGACTGCTATTAATGATTTTGCTCAATGTGCTGTATTCTACCACGGAGCTGCTCATTGGCCTGCTCTCGGGCCGTGTTGGTAAGTAATAATGATCAAAATTGTCTATTGGTAAGTAATATTATGGCTATACTTGGAGAATAGGTAATCATCAATTGTTGGCCCTTAGTTGATTATCTTATAACGAATTCAGTTGAAATCTTTTTGGAATTCATTGCTTCAAAAGACCAGTTTAAGTTTGTGCTTGCTTGTGAAGGTCTGGTATCCGATGCATTTCATCTTACTTTGGTTGCAGGCTCTTGACTTTCTCGCTTTTTGCAATGGCTATGTCGCGTAAGAAGCCTGATCGAGTCTACACTTATGGGTAAGTTACCAGTACCCACCCTCTTTTTAGATTTGGAACCAATTATTGGGGCATGATTATTAGTCCTCTCTTTTCTCTTTCCATGTTGTGGTTATGTTTTTGAAATTTGGTTTAGCATGAAACTTTAAGGCAACAACATTAACTGGGGCTCATAATCATTCATTTTGGTTTCTATTTTGTAGAGATCCATTAAGATACTTAAATATAAGCTATGCCTAAAAAACTTTGTTTCTGATTGCAGTTCCAAAAGACTGGAGGTTTTAGCAGCATTTACCAATGCTGTAAGTTTCTCGTTTTGTGGGGGAAAAATGTACAATTAATATCTCTTATTTCGGACCTATTTAGTCTGTTATGTATTGATATATCTTTAAGGAAGTGTAATTCTTTTGCTAATCTAACTCTAGATTTTTTGACTTTTAACATATAAATTTTGTTCTTATGTTTAGACAGTTGTTTCTTCTATTTATGTCATTTTCCTTGGCGGTAGCTCTACGTGCATTTGTTCAAGATGAGTCAGAGCATAAGTAAGATTACTCTAGATATTTCTCTTATATATTTATTGACCTACCGCAGATCAAGGTTATCAGCTAGTGTTTCATTTGTTAATTTTACTAGCTGATTGTTCTGTCTACAAATATATGCTGTGCCCCATTCGTCAATAGTGAGATAGTATTTTTATGATTTGTTATTGGGTATCATCTTATTTTACATGCAGGCATTATCTTGTTGTATCAGCTGTAACAAATTTGTTGGTGAATCTTATTGGTGTTTGGTTCTTCAAGGCTATGCACGTTTAAATCTTGGTGAGACCTCTGTTTATGTAATCATGATTGTTGATAACCTGCTGGCTGGTCAGTAGCATCTCTTATTCCTTTTGTTCTTTGGAGATGTTGTCCCTTTGTGATTCTCTAATGTGTTATCCTGGTAAAAAAAATTCTGTTTGATTCTTTGCAACTTGGTGGTTTGCACTTTTTGGATTTTGATGAGGTGGTTTCTTAGTTATTAGGATTGAGATCTTACTTTAGGATAGGCGGAGTCCTAAAGGTACAAAATTGTAGTCATTTATAATCGCATAGAATCTTTAAGATCGATATTGTATTTTGGATCATAGAATCATGTCTAGAAGGATCAAGATTCAAACAACATTGTAATTTTCACATGACGTCTTTTGAGCTGGTTTGTACAACCCATAAACTAATATGTCTATTAGTGTTGGTTTGCTGCATGCACCTAGAATTGTTAAATTTTCCTGTGTATGTTTGTTTTCCATGTGATAGTATCACAAGATGTAACCTTCTTTTTCATCCAGCTTAAAATGCACATCAAAGCCAAGCTGACTATGCGTTCAGTCATACTCTCATACTTGTTGTATCTAGTTGGTGGTTGTAGTATACAGAAATGCGGACATGAACAACCATTCAGTATGCCTTCATGTTCTGGCAGATTCAATAATTCACAGGTTCAACATCCACAACATCCTCTCTATATTCCCTTTGTATATGCTGTGAAGCGTTTTGGCTTCATCTCAATGTTGATTTGCCAAGTTTTATCGTCATTGTATTTCTCTGTTGCTGCTTTTTGTCTGACATACTTGGACATTATTATTGCACCAAATACCAGTGCAGGTTTGATCCTGGCCTTCTGGTTGCTAAGTATCGGTAAAAAAATATGTCACTCTTCATCCTGATTACCTTTCACTTGGAGATAACGTCTGGAGGATATTGTATTACAGAAGTGCTGGTATGGGACTGGTTTCGGTGACAGTATTTGTTCTTGTCAGGCCAATTTTTATGGCACCATGTGGGTCCTGCTGCAAACGGCATCGTCCAGTATCCCATCGTCAGCCATGAGTAAATGCTATAGACAGATGATTCAGTGTCTAGTCATTTAAATTTCACTAAAAAAATTCTCTTATGTAAATGTTGAAGTTCGTCAATTACGTGGGTCAGATTACTTCAAGAAAAGACGTAGATTAAGGTCGATTTTGGGAGCTGGTGCCTAGTCATGCTATTGGCTCAATCTCAATTCAGGTAAACGTTTAAAGTTGTATGATACTAATAACTGTCCATTGATGTGGAATTCTTACTTATTGTCTCCTTGTATAAGCTTGAACGAAAAACTATTAATAAGGAGCCTTTAATTACCAGGTTAAAGATGGGGTGGATGACCGACCTATACTGCATTATACACACGGTCTTTACCAAGATATAGGAGTACAAAACTTGACGGTGCAAACAGAGTATTCAGTAGATGCAGAGTCGTTTAAGGTCGGTCTGTCTAGAGTTTAATGCCATTCTTTCACATAAACTATGATCACATTGAATTGGCTTTGTTTTTATTATGTCTGGAGTTTAAATGACTTACCTTATTCAATTTTTGCAATTTATTTCCGTGACAGAGAAACAATAGTTGTTTTTGAGTGTGATCTCATGTGACTAAGGTAAACACCTTGATGCTAATATGCAATAGCTTCAAAAGATTTTAGAAGTAGCGCCCTCAGTAGTGTAGTTCTAAGATAAGAACCTAGTTTGTTTGTTTGTTTTTTTTAACATTATTGTTTTTATGAGTGATATCTAAAGGATACATTTACTGACTTTTCAACTACAATATAATCTCATCTCATTACAAGTCTTGGTAAAAGCTTACATTCAAGAATGAAGAAAAAAATGATTTTCCACATAATCTTAGTCCGATTCCGACAACTCTTTCTTCAAGTTGTATATTTTAACCGATTGCTGGGATTATATGCTGAAATTATACTTTTGATTTCTTAACACAAACTAATGTAGAGAAGATGTACTTGCAGTCTAGAAGAAGCACACAAGAAACCAAGGGAGTCCAAGAAGGTATGAATTTGATAGAAGAAGCACACAAGAAACCAAGGGAGTCCAAGAAGGTATGAATTTGATAGGCGGCGGAGAGTGAAAGGTCGAAGAACTTTAATTTTAGTTCATGCTGAGAGTCTTCATGGTGGAAGGAGGAGAAGCAGTGAAATAGACCGAGGCGACCCAGGAGCTTCTTCGGAGGAAGGAGCTGACAAATAGGAGGCATAGTAGACAGGAGAGAGACAAAGAAGACATGGGAGCCGCAGAAGAAGTAAACAGCGGGAGAAAGAGAAGTGATGAGACAGGAAAAAAACTATCAGGAGTATTTGACTTAGAAACCAGATTAAAGAGATGGAGGGAAAAGAAAAGTAGGGGAAGGGATATTTATTGTTACAAGGGAGGATCTGAAAGAAGGAATTCGAGAGCTCTTCATCTCTAGGAAGGTTTGGATAAACAACACGTCTTTGCCCGGATAAGGTTCAAGAATCAAAAGCAGGTGAGAGAAGCAGTTCATGACATCCATTGACGTCGATTCCTAAGCACAAGGCTATTCGCAAAACAGGCTAGATATGCTTTGCAGTTTAACATGAAGAGGTCACAACCATCAACCGAGCAGGTCGGGAGTGACAAATTTCGATCTAATTGTGGTTGTGACATTTTCAAGTACTCAGTGTTGTGATATTGTCTGGTTTGACACGCAGGCCGCACCACGCGTCACGCTAGAGTGGCCCATCGGAAGTAGAAAGCCTTACTCACGATGAATATTATCCCTAGTAGGGTTTTGTTCCGGATGGTCACATCTCTACAAGAAGAGGTATCCCCACCCAATTCAATCGATGTGGGAGGTAACCCTTGCTAGGTGTTACACTTCATCCCCATGGGAGCCCAGCGCCCTCGCGGGCCACACTGGCACACCGATTAGGATCTGGTTCTGATACCATCCGTAACATCTTCAAGTACCCACTGTTGTGATATTGTCCGCTCTAGTAAGCATATCACATAGTTTGTTTCCAGGGCTTCATAGCCCTAAAACATGTCATAAGAAGGAGAGGTATCCCCACTCATATAAGGAGTGGTTCATTCTTCACTCCAATCGATGTGGGAGGTAACTCTCGCTTGGTGTTACAGTGGTAAAGCAGAAGTTCTTCAATTGAAGTCTGAGGTGTCTCATGAGATGATCAAGATTGGCATGCGGAAGAAGGAAGATGTTGCTGAGGATATCAGCTTACATATGGAGCAATTTAGCAGGGAAGAAAGGACTTAATGACTAAAACGGAGTCCCAGTCTAGTACTTTGTCCAGAAGCGAAGAGTAACTCCAGCTTGGAGAATCGCTCATTACTATATTGGGGATATCGAGTTAATTATGGATGTCAACATAGAAGTAGTTCATATCGAGAAGCTAGCGGCCATTCGTGTGGTCATCATCTCTCGTAACACCCCTCCTCCCATGTCAACGTGTAGAAGAAGGATTTTGGTAGATGGGAACTTTATGGTTCTGAGGTTACCGGTAAAGGAAATCAGAAAGGCGAAATAGTTGTTGGTTGGCAAATGATGATTAAGATTAATGCTAGTCAAAGTTCCTATCTGATTTCGTTTTTGGTTCCAGAGAAGAGGTTTAAATTTCATTATTTACTTTCTTCATTGTTATAAGGTGGGGTTCATCCACAAATTGGAAATCCACCGTGTCCAATTGATCGTTGGTCAGGTCACCCCTGCCTGGTGCAGGTTAGTGCGTTATTGGTTGGCAGACAACGATTGAGATTAATACTAGCCACGGTACCCGCCTGGTTCCTGTTCTGGAGAAGAGGTTTAGATTCAATTATGTACTTTACCCATAATCTTGATGTGTCACCATGTTTAAGATGACGCATCTTTCCTGTTATAGGCGGGGTGCTACAGGTAGTAACCTGCACCAGACAGGGTGACCCGACCAACGATCAATTGGACTCGTTGGATTTCCAATCTGGGAATGAACCTGTTGTAACCATCCACTCATGTACACAACACGTGACCAAGTTTCTTAGCTTAGATTTCTCACATAAAATAGCAAATACCCACCATTCAATAGTGGTCTCAATCATAATTACCTCATGAATGTACTTACCTAAGGAAAGTACTTAGGTACTTCACACATTGGATACTTCTCAATCTTCATAAATATCACATACTATAGATTTGTTCATATTATAATTTTATAGTATGTAATTCATGTATTAAATATATATATAAAAATAATACTTGCATACACTTACATTTGTATATGTATATATGTATAAATATTCATGCATTCTTGGATCAATTAGTTACTTTCTTTTGCAGGAATAGTATGTTCCTTTGGACTGTTTATACTATGTATGTATAATACATAGTTGAAATACCCGTGAATTTCGAGATAGGATATATATAATACATAATTGAAATAAATAAGTTAGTTGTATATGGGGTTGGATATTAAATAATTAGTTAGGCGAGAGTAGATTTGATTAAAGGCCCAAGGAAGTTAAGATAATTATATCGTCTTTATTCTTTTCCTAAATTAATACAACACTAAAATATGTGATACTAATTACCTTCCTTATATTTGAAATTATCTATTGTAACTTAATTATAAGATCTCCTCATCCATCTTAAGGGAATTACTAGTATTTATTTAACTAGTTATTGATTCCTAAATAAATTATTCCCTTAAAAGATATTTCTATTCAACCTTATCTCATCGCAACGGCTTGACCATCTTTTCCTCACCTTATTTCAAATTAATGAATTACTCTATATTTTCTAATCCGTTGAATTTGGCTCTCTTTCAAGTTACTTCAACGCTGATTATTTACTTTATCTTCCAAATAAATTACAACACTAATTGTTTAATTCAGTTTTTTTTAACTATTTACAATGTTAATTGTAACACCCAACTCTTAAAACCGGGATCATCTCATAAACCTCCAATTACTTACATTAACATTGCAGCGGAAATTTCTACAACAGTTGGTGTTACCGCCATTAGTCACCCACGTGACTAACTAGACATACTAAATTCTCCAAGATCTAGCTACGGTCTGATGGACCCGAATATACCGAACATTAGTATACACAAACCTTAACTAAAATACAAATCTCAAGTACAAGTATCTCTCATATCCTAATACATCTTACTACAACTTATACCATCTACAGACGAGTGTACATGCACATCTCGTTTAACAAAATGAAAACATCCTGAAGTACTTCTACCCGCTCCTACTCTCAGGACGGTCGTCTTCTGTCGTTTACCTGCAAAATATAATATGGATGCCCCGAGGGGCTCAACACCTTTGCTGGTACGGTTAATGTGTAGCCCCCAAGCTAACGGGGCTACACACGACTATTTTGTCGTATACATGCGATTGATTATTTGTACAACAATAATAATAAGAAGTATAATAAAACACAACGCAATTATGTGAACAATCACGGCTCAAACATATTGAACGACTTAATAGGCGTTCCTTAAGTAAGTGAGTTACTTTTTAACTTCTTAAGTTGGGAATTCTTTGATTCTCATATTCATCATTATCTCAAATACATCAACCGTTTTTTAATTAGATTTGGTTGTTTCTTATTCCATTGTTTATCTTTGTCGGGTCAAAAGTAACCCTAACCAATGAGCTATAAACTCAATTGGGTTAAATAAACAATATTTCTTAAATTTGAGATTTAGAGATCCCACCGCACCATCTTAATCTTGCCTCCCACCTTGAACCGTAATCCAAGGTGGCCGAGTCTATTTGTCGACTCTAGGCGACAAGTCCGAAGACAAGTCTCAATGGAGGACGGATCTGATAAAGATACCGACCTCCTACCTCAACATGCATGACCGGAGTCAGTCCCGGATTCCTCACCCCCCAAGTTCCAGTTAATAGAATTCTCAACGACAATGTTTGTTAGTTAAACCTCTTTCGGTTACTAACAAACCAATATTAGGGAGTGTTCCTTGTTCTCATACAATTCTTTACTAAACATACTTAGTAAGTTCTCAAAGGTAAGTTGTGTTAGTTTCATACAACACACAACAAATACAATAAACCGGTTGCATGCTTTATCTTGTTTAGTCGGAACATATAAACAAATAGCACACAAGCCGAGGGACACCTCGTTAGCAAGCAAGATACAAGAAAACCATATCGTTCACCGTTGGTCGTTCGGTCTCCTATTCTCCTCCGGAGTCCAAATACTCAAATCCTATAACATTCATCCAATCGGGTGGTTAATTACTTTTAATTAACCTAGCTTACTTAATCACTAATGATTCCCGATTAATAACTACTAACTCATTGTAGTTTAATCTTGATCCTATAAGTCATTAACTTCTATTATTTCTTAAGCTTGTTTATGCCTCTAATGACCCTTAAATATCATTAATTAACTCCTAACAACCTTATAATATCAATACCCAACAATTCCCCAGTTATAATGTCATTAGACACAGAGGCATTTTTGAGGTGGTCCGGGTTTGTGTCCGAGGTTGTAAACCCGGACCATCTCTCAGGTGAACTTTCTACCATGATTTTGCACTGGTCCGGGTTTGTGTACCGGGATGTAAACCCGGACCAAGCCACGGAAATAACATTCTACCTTGTTTTTAGTGTGGTCCGGGTTTATGTACCTATTTACAAACCCGGACCAACACAGAATATGCCTAATTTGCCAGTTTTTTAACTCTTTTCAACCTCAATTCTTATCCAATCTTTTCCTAATATTTCCACATGTATAATAACATGTTCTAACATCATTTTAGCACTTTAAAAGCCTCCTAATTCTTTACTCAACTCATCACTCAACCTCGGCTATTAGATCTAAAACTTTCTTGACATGTTTTGCTTTCAACGTGCTTGCATCAGTAACAATTTTAGAAATTAAAGTAAGAAACCATGTGGGAGTGATTCTATAAAGATCAGTCCGAGATGGGATCTTGTTACCTCATTATCAGGAATCATTGTATGTTCTTGCTCGTGTGTCATTAGGTATACCAGGCCAGTGGACTCTGTATCACCATCGTCAGAGTCCGAGTCTCCCATCCAACACTTTCAACTAAAGATTGTCCTTGCGATCTTCCAAATTGGTGTTTGAGCAGAGGACAATCCCTCTTGAAGTGCCTTGGTTTATTACAGTTGAAGCAAATGATGGAGCTTCCAGTCTCTCTTCCAGCATTGTTGACGGAATGGTTATGTCGATTTGATTGACTTCTCATGATTTTCCTGAAGGTCTTGACAATGAAGATGAAGTCTTCCATGGTTTCAGCAGCGCTTTCTCAACAATTATATCCACCAGATCAACCTTTGCTTCATTTTCCACGATCAGTTTTCCACACGCCTAATATACAGACTGACACACAAAAGCTCTACATATTCCCTTCAGCCTATCAGCCTATAAACTGTGCCTTGCTTCCAAAACCTTTCAGGCATTAATCACTTCACACAAAAACATCCCTAACCTCATCATGGCAGACATCGACTTTGATGGAATCAAATCTCCGTCAATATTTTCAACGCCCCCTACCATCTTCAGGTCTTCCTTCAAGCCAGAGCCACCACAACCACCCTAGCCCCTACATCTTCACCACCCTCACCCACACAAACCCCGATGACCTCACCCACTAAAGCTCGCCACTTCATCACCGATGGAAAAATGTTCTCACCTCCATAACCAACCCCACCCTCCGTCGCTGCAACTGAGGATCTAGAAACCAAAGTTGAGGACATCTCCCTACTCCAAACCCTACCACCACTCAAGAAATCCCCCACACCACCACCAGAAAACCAAAACCCCGACCTTGATTCCCAAAACCTAGAGGAAGCCCAAAACCTTAACCTTTCCCCAAAAGAACAACCCACACCGGAAAAATCTGCAACCCCAACTCCTTCAGTAATCCCAAAACCAAAACCAAGAAAATGGCCCTCTACTGCTCAAAACGCTGCACCCAAAAGAGTCCTTTGATCTAGATAAAAGGTTCCCCCTACATTACCCGTCGCGGTATCCTCTGAGACCAATGAGTCTTCCCTAGTCCAGATGAAATATCAAGTCAAGGTCTCAAGTCATGATACCTCCACAGGCGTCATGTCCACCCGCTCCCGCAGACCTTTTCTAAAAATGACGAGGTGAACGGCAAAAATTGGCATCTAAGCCTCAGATCAAAACCTCGTAAAGAGTAAATATCTTGATATTTCTTGGGTAGTTTCGAATCACTTGGGAGAACTAGTTAGTCTGTTAGAAATCCAGGATTGGTTGACCATTTATTCTCTGAACTCTCTGAATGGTTTTCACAAGAGTTAATGGAAAACTATCAAAACCTAGTCATTTGAAATGGAGCTGCTCAGTCTTTTGTTAATTCCACTCCAATATTTTTTGATGCAAATAGACTGTCTAAAATTCTTGGCATCCCAAACACTAGTCTGACCTTTTATGATAAAGGAGTCCACCCTGAAATCCCTGGTGTTCACCCCACAAAAATTTACCAATTTTTCTCATCCAAGTGAAAAGTTGGTTCTCCTATTCTCATGGCCGATCTTTCAGTTTTACATCAACTCTTTCATGTCGTCATAAAAAATGTTGTACCCAGAAAAGAAGGAAATCAAATAGCAAACTCCCTCAATCTATCCATAATGATTGCATCCTCAATCACCACCCTTTGAACCTAAATTACATCATGCTAAACCACATGGCCCATTATGAAGACATCTCGAGACACTTTCTAGGTTATACCTTTTGGCTCCCAAGGGTTCTTAAGTATTTTCATGTTCCGCTGGAGAAGTTACGGGCAGAGTCTGTCGAAGAGGTCGACACCACTAATCTAAAGTACTTCAACAGACTCACCTCCATCG
Organism: Limonium bicolor; assembly: GCA_023374045.1. Taxonomy (NCBI): domain Eukaryota; kingdom Viridiplantae; phylum Streptophyta; class Magnoliopsida; order Caryophyllales; family Plumbaginaceae; genus Limonium; species Limonium bicolor. The sequence continues at coordinate 54,696,632 of CM041778.1, forward strand.
ACAAGACTCAACTACTTCCACCGCAACCTCCCATGGCCATTCCTCAAGTCGCCCCAGCACCTTTGTCTGCTGATCAAGAGAGACTACTTCGACCTGAAGAAAAGCTGGATCGACTTATTTTCTTAGCGGGAGAGTTGGCGGCCCGTGACCAGCAGGTGATGGATAAACTCGCTGGACTCGAGACGGCTGTGTCGGTGATACAGAAGGAGTTGCTGGATCTGTCAGCCAATGAAAAGCCCACCCTAGAAGCTCACTAACCTAACCCTGACGTGTGTGTGTGTGGTGTTAGAACTTAGGTCTATTGTAAGTTCTAAACACTTTATGTGAATTCTCTGAATATTGCACAGACTCTTTTGACTGCGAGCTTCCCTTTGATGAAAGCAAAAAGGGGAAGCGGTGAATCCCGTCTGGTGTACGGGTGACTATGACTGTGTTTTTTGGATTGCTTTACATTTTGCTGTGGGTTTAAGTGGTTATTGCTATCTGTTATGTTTGCTTATGCTGCTTCATTTTTACCTTCCTATTCTTTGACCTACACTCACTATGTTGTACTCTAACTAAAGTACACTCAATGATTAAGGGGGAACTTCAAAGGAGTCACTCGATTATTTATGTGCTTCGATTAAGGGGGAACTTGGACAGGGTCGGTTCCCCTAATAATTTGTGTTTGTTTACAGGATTGACTCATTCGGGATTCATGAAGGTTTAGCTATCATCAGCAACAAGGGGCAAACTGTTGGAGCACAAAGTTGTTGCTAAGATAGTCAAACACTACAACGGAGTCAATCATTCGCTGCAAAACACAACAGCGTCCGTCCAACCTAAAAGTATGAAAGACTCTATCAATTCGTTGCGAAATTCAAGGAGCGATGAATTCAAACCCTCAACGCCCCAATGGTCTGACTTGCGCCTAAATCCTCTCAAAGTGGAAGTCACCTAAAGACTGGGCTCGCCCCTCCGAAGTTTGCGCTTGACTAAGTTAGTTCCAATATTCAGGAACTAACTCCCTACAACGGTCAAGTCTAACTTTGTATATAGGATTGTAACCATCATTTGTTCTTTATGCTTTCTTAGAGATTTAATGAGAGAAGTTTTATAGAGAGCTGCATTTGTTTAAGAGAGAGAAATAGTACTAAAGTTAGTTAGTGCACATCGACAAACTTATTCTAGGTATCATAGTTCCACTACACATATCACTGAGCTGATCAGAGTTTTTATTGGGTGAGTAAGTGAGAACCACGAAGTAGAACTCTTCTACTGAGTGGGCATTGTAAGTTGTTTTGTTTTTTACCAGAAATAAAATAGCTTATTTTGTGTATCCTGTTGAGTTCGACTGAGTCTTTCCTTTAGTACATTCTTAGTCAGTTCATTTGAGTCTTTCTGCATTTCAAACTAAAGTAATAGCTTCCGCGCTCTTAGTTTGATTGAGTCAAACCATCTCGCAGACTCACATCTTGAGTTGGTTTGAATCACCGTCCGATCCTACAGCGGGGTGCCTATAGGCAGTAACCTGTACTAGACGGGGTAACCCGACCGACGATAATTGGACTCGTTGGATTTCCAATCTGTGAGTGAACATGTTATAACCATCCACCCATGTACACAACGTGTGACCAAGTTTCTCAGCTTGGATTTCTCACATAAAATAGCAAAACCCACCATTCAATAGTGGTCTCAATCATAGTTACCTAAGGAATGTACTTAGGTAGTTCACATATTGGATACTTAATCCGATAACACATATCACGGATTCTCAATTCATCAGTTAATCTCAATCTTCATAAATATCACATATATATATTTGTTCATATTATAATTGTATAGTATGTAATTCATGTATTAAATATATATATATATACTTGCATACACTTACATTTGTATATGTATATATATAAATATTTCATGCATTCTTGGATCAATTAGTTACTTTCTTTTACAGGAATAGTATGTTCCTTTGGACTGTATAACTATGTATGTATAATACATAGTAGTACCTGCTTGAATATTTTAACATATAAAATCCAAGTCTATCAAGTTCTTTCTTAAACAAGAACATAAGCAGTATACCGTAATGCTGAGTAAACATACTAATCTTTAATATCACTAAGCTCAAGTGAAAGATAAACAAATATAAGTTATCATTAGACAATCTTAAGCTTATATTAGTACTCATAGGGTTGCGGCTTGGCATTCGACCAGGGTGTTGGGCCACGGGAATATGAGATAGTGAAGGAACTTGCCACTAGGAGGATAAAATTCACTCTTGATTCTAGTTTGTGGCTAAGTGTATAGGATCGGTGAGGGGCTGACAGAGTCTGTCTAGGTTTTAAGACGCAGACAGACTCTTTTGATTAAGAAGTAATATACAGACTCACTCGGCCTGATTACTTCAATATAAACCTTTTATTAACCAATAAAACGGTTTACAGATCTCACTAAGTAGATAGAACCTACTTAGCAAGTGCTCTCACAAACCAAAAATATTTCTTATCAGCTCTAGGGAATGTGAAAACAACTAGGAACTACCTAGTACGAATCTAGCTATGTAACACTCAAACTAGAAAGCTAACGAGGTGACATTGTGCTTCTCTTTTCTCTCACATACAAGGTGCTCTCAATAATTCGTCCAATTCAGATATAAAGCACATAAAAACAACTGAAATAACTAGCTCCTTAAATATGAAGTTCCTCAAGCCGTTGGGAGAGTCTTTGTTGCTAGAAACTCGGAGTTTTGGTCCTCAATTTTTGAGCCTAACTTATGAGACTTTTAGACTTCGAACATTTTGGCCCAAAGATGTTGAACGTTGACAATAATTTGTTGTGGGATTTTGGACACATTCATGGACCTTGAATTTTGGAGTTTGTTACAATGATCATACGAGTTCAGTTACAGATTTCCAGACAGACTCTCTTAGTTGGACGGACTCCTTCAATGGTTAGACGGACTCCAGCATGGCCTTTCATGTTTGTTGTAGCAGGACTCAGTGTTTCACGCAAATTACTCCGTGCGTATAAGAGGACTCCATCCTTAGCAAGACATAGGGTTCCAACATTTTCCCCCTTGTTGCTGATGATGGCAAAATTTTAGGTGTATCCAACAGAGTCTTTCCTGCAAAACAAACATAAGGAAGAGTTTTGGGGAACGACTCTTTTCGAGTTTCCCTTGAATCCGTGCATAGAAATAATAAGTGGAGCTAAGGGGAAGACTCCTTTTGTGTGCCCCTTTAATCCAAGCGCATTATTGAAGCCTCTGGGACCCTTGATGATTCAAGGTTCCCCCTTAGATAATGGAGTATTAGGTAAGATGAAATAGAGATGAAGTATTTAAGGAAAAGTAAAGCTAAAACCATTAACAAATGTGTCAAAAGAAAATTATCCAGCAGGTCTACGCGGCCTCTAAACTACCAACAGCAATTCAAAGAAAACCACCAACAAAAAAAACAAAATGACCCTGTTCGAGATACGATAGGGATACACCACTTCCCCCTTTTGCAATCATCAGCGGGGGAAGCAAACCATACCAGCTAATAATATCTATGATTAAGTACCAGAAAAACAGATAGTCTCACACACACAAACACTAGCAAGTCTTTAACAACCAACAACGCAACAATAGTTAAAAGGTTTATGGGGCAGGGGGTGGGGATTCTATTGAATCAACAGCCTTCGTGAGCGACTCCCTTCTCATAAAGGGCTTTCCCAACATTTGGGACTTTCAGAATTGTGCAGAGAGTGTTGGTATTAAACATGATAGAAGTGGAGTTAACAAGTGAATGGACTCTACCGTTTTGAATAAATAGCTCAAGATAAAATTCAACAAACTCATTGGGGTACCACTCATTTGGTTCAGTAAAAAGATGGGTCTAGCCCTGGAAATCTAGAATCAAAATACGTTCTTGAAGATATTGTTCTCGTGCCCAGCTCAGATCCAAGAACTTAACTTTTACCATATTTCATTTTGAAGCACTCCCGATGATCATGTAATGGTTCTCGTAGATGTTGATCCGTGTGGACCTTACAGGAGCAGGGGTGGACGACTTTGCTGTTTAGTCTGTCGCTAGGAAGTTGCTCCGGTGGAAGTGTCGTGACTGGAGACTTTCACAGGGTTAAGTGGTTGAGTGACTCGTCAGAGTCAGAGAGACCTTGGTTTGGGAGCGTAGAACTCGTTTTGGTGTGGGAACAAACTGTTTACACTTGCGGGTCTTGGGTTGTGGTTTTGGGGATAAGGATGGAGACGGGGATCGAGAGACTGATGGTTCTTGCACTGGGTTTTTGGTGGGTGAGCTAGGGTTAGGGTTTGGGTCTGGTACAACTTGAGTGGTTGGTGAGGCTTCAGTGACGGATCTCTTGGGGGAGGTTAGGGTAGTGTGTGCGTGGATAATGGCGATGGGAGTGATGAAGGTGGGTAATGGGATTATATCGGTGGGAGGAGGGTTAGCAGAGGTGAGTTGTGGAGCGTTTTCAAAGTTAGTGGTGACGACCTCTGTTTGGGCGGCCGAAGGTGGTGAGTGGTGTGGTTCTTCAGCTAGTTGGGCGGCGGAAGGTTGCGGGGTAGGTGAGGTGGTGGTATGGAGGTTTTGACGGTGAATAGGGAAGGTTTGGAGAGCTCTTGTAGGTAGGCCTACAGGCGAAGAGGATTGCTGACAATGTCAGCGGGAATAGTGAGGTCGTTGTAGCAGAAATATGTGACTATCTCTACCTAGGCAGTGTACTTATCATTTTGCGGAATAGTAAAATAAGTGGGGGTTGTCGATCTCAGAGACCTCGTTCAATTAATTGATAATTTATTAACTAGCTGAGAAACTAAACTAAGAAAACATGAAAATGTCACTTTTTTAGGGTTTTCTCAATTTAACTAAATTATTAACTTAATGAACAAACAATAAATAATAAAACAAATAAAATAAACTGAATAAATAAATAGAGATTAAAACTCTTAATCGAAGGAAGCACCCCGGATTGTTCTGCAAACCTTCACTTTCTAATCTATTAGTAAACTCTTCCCTAATTCTGCAATAAACTCAGAAACTATACTTAGTTCGTCAACGGCTAAGCCTAACGAATCCTAACCAGTTGCTAGAACTAGCAGCAGATTAATGCTCTAATCCGGACACAACCAATTGCATAAAGAACAATTTCTTTTGGAAACCGATTAACCTATAGGCGGGATCACACTTCTAGTCATTAATCAGGTTTAACTTCCTATGTCTTGTTATCCATCTCATCCTTAGCGTGTTGATTTGAAAACTACAAAGATTTCTTTAATAACTGATCAGAAGATTAAAGCACATGAAGCACTGGAATTAAACTACTGCATTATTGAAATAGTGAAAAGATTACAAAATAAATACGACATTAAACAAAATAAGAGGAAGGGTAGAGAAAACTCCGGTTAGCAAGTTTGACTCTGGTTTCCCGCTCCGACTCCGTCAGAAATAATATATAACAATGATAAATTGTGGAAGTGGTGGTGGACTGATGTGTGGTGTTATGTGGTGTGGTGACGATGGATGAAGATGGTTTTGTATGGTGATGCGTGACGGTGGTGGTGTGTATTATGGTCGTAAGTTGAAGGTGAAGTTGGAGGCGTAAGCCCCTCTATACGGACGTGAGAGTTTCGTTGAACCCTAAACCTCATATTTATACAACCAGCAAAAATAATATTGTGAGTCATATGCTGCGCGATTGTTTTATCTAATCGTTAATCCTTCCCGTGCAGCCCAAGTCATTCCGTGAAAATTTGCTCCACCGTATTATTGATATGCCACCGACAATCAGATTCCAAATTCGTATTACCGTGAGTGAGAATAGTCCACCGTCTTCTTCATAATGATCATGATTAATAATTAATCATCTCCTCTCCTGTAGCTACTCGCGGCAATTGCAGGCAAATATGTCAATAAATTGCAACGTGATGTGTTGCACGTCAATTATATTGTGATATGATTGATAATTAATCATTATATAATTATTCAATTATTATATAATGATTGATTTATCAGTCATTATATAATAAATAATAATAAGTCAATCATTATATAATAATGAGTCAATCATCTGTGATATATATGGACACACATCTGGATATAACTTGAACAATGCCTAGTTTCTTCGTTTTAGCTTTGATTTGTTTCTCGTTTGTTGCATTTGAATCCTCATGATTAAAGCTATGAATTTCTCAAACTTTTCCTGCATAAGACACATAAAATGTATCAATTCACATCAAAACATAAATATAAGGAAAAGCATATGATAAGTGAGAAATATAGCATGAATTGTTGTGAAAATAGGAAGAATTAAAGCCCTACAAATAGATGTATTTCGCACTTATCAGTCGTCGATCTTCAAACCAGATGCCATTGAAAAGATTGAGTTTGAGAACAAGAGAGGAGGTGGGTACGAGGAAGAAGAAAGGGTCGAAAGAGCTGAGTGCAAGCGTAAGGATAAAATAGCGGGATTCAAAGAGATATAGGTGTGGGTATTGGGAAGAACAAAAACTGTTGCGTGCGTAGTGGCTAAAAAATCACTGTCAGTTATGTGGAGTAGAGACACTCTGTCTGCTAGTTTATCACAGAGACTCTAACTAGTAATTAAGCGACTCCCACTAATTTTCACAAATAAAGAGAAAGGAGATACAACCTCTCATTACCTCGAGAGAGTCATTCCGATTTTTGAGCGGAGTGCCTCAAAGCGCACAGTAGGTAGAGGCTTAGTGAAGATGTCTGCCAGTTGATTTTCTGTTGGAACAAATTTAATTGTAGCTTACGTTCAACACAATCTTATAAGAAATGATGACGGAGATCGATGTATTTAGTGCGAGGATATCTAACTGTTGTTTCATCCAGAGTAATTGTGCGCATCAAGCTGTAGCAGAAACGTACTCTGCTTCGGCAGTAGAAAGGGCAATGGAAGTTTGCTTTTTAGAGGACCAAGATACCAAACACAAGCCCAAGAATTGGGCATGACCAGAGGTACTCCTTCGATCCAAGAGGGACCCAGTAAAATCAGAGTCACTATATCCTTGAAAAGTATAGACATAAGAACGAGGTACCATAAACAAAGATCAGTGGTGCCTTTGAGGTAGCGAAAAATTTGCTTCAATGTCTTGAGATGGGATTGCTTAGGCGCTGCTTAAAAGCGTGCTCACAGGCAAACATCATGTAGTATGTCGGGTCTGCTGGCTATGAGATAGAGAAGTGAGCCTATCATGTCTCTGTACGTAGTGAGGTTTACCCTGACTCCATCTGAATCAGTGTGGAGTCTCTCTGTCGTACTCATGAGAGTAGACGTGCTCTTTGCTTTATCTAGTTGAAACTTCTTCAAGAGCTCTTTGATATACTTCTGATGATGAATCTTTGTACCAGCTTCTTCAGAGAAACCTGTAATCCTAGAAAGAATCTAAGTTCCCCCATTTCATTCATGGAGAACCACTCTTCATTAGATTCGCAAAGTGATCACAGAGTGTAGAACTTGTAGATCCATAGATAATGTCATCAACATAGATATTGAACTGGTAAAAATCATCTGATGAATGAAGTATAAAAAGAGTATTGTCAACATTATCACGTGAGAAGCCATTTTCAAGAAGGTAAGAAGAGAATCTCTCGTACCAAGCACGGGATGCTTGTTTTAACCAATAGAGAGCCTTGTAACTTATACACATGGCATGGATGCACGGAGTGTGTGAAACTTGGGGGTTGTTTGACATAGACCTTCCTATCCATAAAACCGTGGAGAAAGGCTATCACAACATCCATCTGATAGAGAGTGAATCCTTTGAAAGCTGCAAAAGCACTAGGCATGCAGATGGCCTCTAACCATGCAACTAGTGCATGGCAACGACCCAATCACTGTCAAGTAGGGCCACTTTAATGTTTTTAGGTTCAGTTAGTGAAATAAAAGCATGAAATGCATAGAGATTTTGATGAGCTGCATTGCGCGTAGACACTCCTGAATTAGAGGGGTAATAATGTTATGAAGAGGATGAGAGGAGGCATACTAGAATTTGGAATGTGTTTGGGGTGTTTGGGTATCATGAGATTGATGGGAGCCAGTTGGAGTGTGGTCAGAAAAGGTAGGGTCATCCAAATTTGAGACATTAGCATCGCAGTGAGAGTTTGAGGGAGTGTGTATATCCGGAGACGGAGTCTCTTTCTCAGAGGGAATGAATGGAGTGTCAGAAGGTGAAGGACTGTTATCTTGGATACGCACAACAGAGACAGGCACAGTGTAGGGATCAGGTAGAACACTGGTGGAACGCGGGCCTTTAATTACGGTCCAAAATCGTGTTAGATTACGGTTCTGGACCGTAATCTACGCAGGCGTCATTAAAAGATGCGACGTCTTTAATTACGGTTTAAAATCGTAATTAAAAGTCCTTTTCCGTCCCGCGTGTCATTGAGTTTAGATGACGGTTTTAACAATAACCGTAATGTAAAGTCTTTTGGCGCGCGCGCCCAAAGGACTTTAGATTACGGTTATTGTTAAGACCGTAATCTAAAGTGTATTTTTTTTTATTATTTTTTTTACAAAGCTACACAATTGCAACAGAGCCAGAATTATAACAGATAAGCAACAGATGGCATCAGACTAACAGATGTGCAGAAACTGCACAACTGAAACACCTGAATCAAATACCAACAACACAAATTCATTCTCTGCGCACAATTGCAACAGAGATAACATCTAATATACACCAGATCGAAAATCTGTTACAGCTGAATCTGTTACAGCAACAAAAAATATTCAATACAATAGAATCTGTTACAGCAGCTAGCAATTGATTATAAAAAATATTCAATCTGTTACAGCAGCAACACACTAGCAGAATCAGAGGGCTACAAAGGTAGCAGTTTAACCATTACATGGTAGATACAGCTAGGATGACTCCCAACAAGAAATATCATAAAACAGAAGCATAAAACAGTACAAAAACGGTGCAGAAAACTGTGAAATAGCTAGTCTACCACTTCATTCTCATAAATATGGCTGACATGCTCTCTCTGACATGATACAAGTCGTTTGGACTGTAAGTCGAGAATTTGGCAAAATGCTCTTTAATCTGGAACAAGAAAAGGAATGGAACACATAATGAGATTAAGATAAAGACACAAAAAATCTGCCGAAAGAATTAAATAGAAGACAGCGTTCGTATTACCTTGTCTTTATCATTCTTAAATGCTGGGAAGTACCCGCAGAACTCGTACACATACCGCATCACGTAGTACCAGCAACTCCTAGAATCCTTTTGGGTAGGGCACTAAATCACCAAAATTCACAAATGTAAAACAATTGTACAAATATAATAGCAGTTGTTATCCCCAAAATCTTTACCCTCTTTTAAACACGAACAAAGTTTTTCTAGAGTCGGTGCATGGATAAGGGTAAAATTGTCATTTTCATCCAATCTTCTGTTTTGGAGAAAATAGGGGCTTAAGGTGGTAAGATATGAATTGTAATATCGTGAAAACTGAGAAAGATGGTACAAGAAATAGGAAGTCGTATTGGCATAGTGGTGACTGAGATGAAGAAGGTTCAAGAGATTGATGGTTCGAGGCTAAGAACAAACATTTTTTTTTTTTACATCACTAGTTTTATGTTCAGTTTTCTTCATAATGATTTTTCTTTTCTTTTTTCTAAATTGCTTTTTTTTTCTAGTAGTTTATTTCCAAAAAAAATTCAAAATTCTTTGCACGTGAATATTGAAGAAAAAAAACCATTTCTTGTAGATTATTTTTACTTTTGTTTCATATTTCTTATCCCTTATTTCTAGCTTAACTTAGTTTTCTCTTGATAACTTTTTCCTCTTTAAAATTTAAAAATTTTTACTAATGTTTTGAAATTATTCTTTTCTTGCTCTTTTGATGATCGTTTTTTTTATCAGTTAGGATTTGCATAACCATCTTCCATTCTTTTAGCATTTGTCACTTATTCTTCTAGTAATCGGTTTATTTAATTGTTTTCAATATTTAAAATCCAAAAAAAAGAGAGAAAATTGATTGTTAAGATTTTTTAGATTTTTCTTTAAGTTTCTATATTATTTTCATAGTATCTGATTTTTCTCCAAGCTTAATTTATTTGATTATTTAAAAAAAAATCATTTTCTTTTTGAACGAGAATGTTGAAAAACAAAAAAAAATAAAAATAAAAAAGAAGCAAAAATATTGTTGTTAGCATCTCCTTTTGATGGTTTTCCACTTTTGGTTGATTTATTTTCTTTTAGTTAGAATTTAAAATATTGTTAACATTTTAGTTATTTTATCCCTTCTTTTAGGTAGGTTTCTATATTTTTATATTTCATTTTCTTTTTCTTCTCATATTTTCATTCCTTATTTTTCTCCTAACAAATTTTTACATTCAAAAGTTTGTTAAGTTTTCAAAATTCTCCAGCCTCTTACCTAAACCAGTCTCCTGCATATAAAGAGTTCATACACAATGCAAAGGGAGGGACAACGATCACATGAGTTACCACTCCCAATTTGCTTTTGTTCAACTACTTAATCACCGAATATTGTCTAGTACGTTGTCATCGCCCTGATAGACAACATACATATGAGCATATAGAGCAAGTAGCAATCAACTTTCTTTTACAGTCCGATGGTTCTCCTTCTTTGCATTTCTGCCACCGCCGATCACCGTCTTCATTACTTACTACAGCTAGCCTTGCGAAAATAGTTCCACCGTTCTCAAAATTCCAACCGGCTCCCAACATCAGCAAGCATCATGATACCATAGTCTTTTTCTCAATACGAAGCTACCTAGTTTGCTACTGTTTGGGAGTCAAACAACAAGGAGGAGACGGGGGATACTCAAGTGTTCATGTACCATCACCGTCACCATTTTTATTCCGCCATCCTACACCGCCGATGATGACTGAAGCATCCAACGTCGTTACTGGTCCAACCTTCACCATCCCTGCTGCTGTCAACCACTTCAGTCGGCTCCAAACATTTGGAGTTAACGTCCTCCACCGTCTAGCACTACAAAAAAAACAGGATTTAGTGTCCGACGTTTTCGGACGCTAAACATCATAAATCGGACGCTAAATGTGTTTAGCATCCGATTTAGCGTCCGATTTCTGATATTCATCGGACGCTAAAAGCCTGGACGCTAATTTTTTTTTGCGTCCGCGGACACTAATTTGCGTCCGCTTGGCATCCATTTTTGTTTCGGACGCTATTTTGCGTCTACTTGTTAGCGTCCACAATCGGACGCTAAATAGCGTCTGATAAATGGTCGCAAACCTCTTAATCGGATGCTAACTAACTGGAGACAAATTAATTACAGATTTACGTCCAATTTTTTTCGGACGCTAAATTGCTTTAACCCATCGGACTCTAATTTACACCTTCGGATACTAAATTGCTTCTACTCATCGGACGCTAATTTTGATCTTTGGACGCTCGGTTGCTATTCGGACGCTAAATTGTTATTCGGACGCTAACTTGTGTTTATTTATCATCAATATTTATCAAACGCTAGTTTATATATCCGGACATTAAATTATGTATTTATCGTACACTATTCGGATACTAAATTGTATATATCATTTAATGAATGGAAACAAATTTCTTATCAAAAAAGGCATTTTTTTCTTTCATTTCACATAAGATGTTCCCAACCACTCTTGTTTCCTTTCTAAACAGAAGGATTGAGCTGGAGTGTTCTACATGTTGAAAAAAAAAGAGAGCATCTAACACAACCGTACAAACAGAATAAATTTGTCTCAAGTTGGAGTATTCTACAGGAAAGACTAACAAAAATGAATCTAAAAATCTGATCTGAAACTCCAGGTTTAAGCAGGAACACTTCATTTGATCTTTGTTCACCATTTAGAAATATTCCTTGACTCTGCAAATAGTAGGAGAAATCAGAGACAATAATTCATATAAAAAATGGACTTGCAGCGGTTTACCCATACAGAATTCAAAGAAACAACATAAAACTCCAATCAATGACATATATTAGCAATTCAAACATCTTGGAACCATTCTATACATAATATATACAATGCGTCACGGTAAAAACTTGAGAAGGAGATACTTCTACAAGTATATCAATTTATTCAGACTGATTATAATATGAAACACATACATGCATCTATTATAATCAACTCAATGGAACGATCATCTGGGTTTCAATCTTCCCTCTCTCTATATATTATACAGACAAAGAGTGGTATACAATATAGTTAATTCTAGTTAAAGCTTTTTATTAGCACCACCCAGGCCACTTTTATATTTAAGTAAATAGTGTAAAGGAAGTAACCTGAGCCAAACAACATGATTACTAATTAAGTAGCACACACCAAACACGTTGAATTGGTTGGTAATTCCATCTCACAAGTACACTGGTAGGATAACGATGCAACACAAAAACACAAACACAGCAACACTCTACAGATGAGCAAGTCAAACAGCAATGGTCTTGATCCCCCAATAGAGTAAAAAATCAGGGAATAACAAGAGTGGGACAAAGAAAGGGAGAGCTATGAGAATGGGACAGAACAAACTCACCGCTTGGGTAAGCAGTGCCTGATCTGGATGGATTTGATTGAGTCGATTGTATCTGCAATATAACCCATGTCGTAGTTCCTTTAACACCTATATGCAGCAAATAACAAAGGACAAAACATAACGTTTCCAGCCACATCACATGAAACATAGAGAAAAAAGCTCATGAATACAGAAACAACTTTACCAAGCAAAAAGAAAAACAAAAGCCGCTGCATGATCAACTTAAATCAAACTTCTTACCACATAGTGATCAGATTGTTTCAGCCGGTAAAACAAATTGAAAGAATGAGCTAGGGAACACATTTATTTCTTTGTTACAGAAGAAAATAGCAGCAGCATATATGAATACCAGAACCTGAGCTTATTAATCATTTTCAGATTGGCATAACAGTGGCAAAACAATCAAAGTCAAGCAAGGATACACTTCTAAAAGAAATGCAAAACAAAAATATCAGCCTTAGTATAAAGAACGAATAAGGATATCAAGACAAGGTGAGGATGTAAGTCAGTTTGTCAAAAAATATCTTTTGCGGCACATCTAATTTTCTAGTCACGAACCAGATATTAGACTTTCAAAGATGGTGAAGATCTAGCATACAAGAAGAGATCGCAGACTTAACAATACAGAACACTAGGTGAATAACATACCATATCACCATACACCATAATATATTTCACTAGTAGCATGTCAAATAGCAAGGGAGTGGAAGTGCACTAACAGCTTGCTTCATGATAAGTCCATCCGCCTTTTAACATACCATATCAGTTAGTTTCCTAGTAAGAAACAACAAACATATTGATACATATCCACATTCTTCACCTATGTACCTGTACACATTATACTACATCAGGCTTCCCATATTTGATGAGACAAGCCACTTGCTGACCATAACTCAAAGAAAAATGTAGAGTCATATCAACCTATATGAGCTTACATGTAATCTCTGTCATAGATGAGAGACAAAATAGTTATATTTGACTTACATTGCAAGCTAGAAGCAAGGAATCTGAGCGAAGATCCCATACCATGGTTATGGTTTCCTGTATATAAGAAATCAGAGACATAAAACAGAGTACATAAGAGGTGGGCATAGTGGAAACATATCAGTTGGATGAATCAAGTCAAAAGAACTAAATAATAGTAAAGAATCTTAACCTGCACACCGTTTTCCATTGATATCCCTTGAGGGAATCATTGATTTTACAAAAACTGACAAGTGGAACATGAAAGAAAACAAACATAAGATCCAGCACCAGAGATTGACATATATATGTCATGTATTTATATCAAGTAATACATAAAAATGGCTAAAAGAAAGACAAGTAGTCTCTCTTTCAATTGGACATTATCTCATGAGAAAACAGAAGTATAAAACAAACAATACTTAGAACATGATTAATAATAATAATAATAATAAAAGAGGCAACATTGTAGCATGTGACTGTTACAGTTTGTAATCTAGCAGAAAGTGATACCTATGCATGTTGCTATAGATGTAGACTAACATCACGGGAAAAAGAGATGTAATAATAGAGAGACAACATTTTCTAGCAACACTAAGATTAAGCTCAAAAAATATGACTTACCATATGAGAGTGCGTTGAGTATGACAATCCACCAGGATCATTAAGCTAGTCTCCAAATAAAAGTATGACTATGATTCATTAGTCAGAGAGGGTAACCAAGAAACTCAAGCATTATCTAGCTCCAAAAAGAACAATGCCAACTAAGATGTGAGCTAGCCATTACAAGTTTAATGTAATGGATCAATTGAGAGGTCACTAGGAGTAAAACTTCTCCAACACAACAGACCATTAATAGCACCAAGTTATCCCTCCCATACTCGTTTGCATAGCTTAAATGGAATCTAGATAGCAATACCGTCCAAAATTACATCTCATCCAGAAGCGGATTTGCAGCACTCGATCCACTTCTTACCCGATAATAACGATACAAATCACGCCGTGAAAATCGAAAGACTAAATACTTACTAATCAGTAGAAATCATCTAATTGTTTACGACATTGATAGTACATCAAACCTAACAGTAACCACTTGAATCAGGGAAAAACAACGTAAGACCTATTCGACCTTACCTTTCAGCCCTAGAATTGCGCTTCTGCTACTCATTCTGCTTAAGCGGAACGCCAAATCTTTCCTCCCGGCGAAGCTTCGTGTCTACATCAGCACCCAAACCCATGCCGACAGAGAGAGTTTTTACCACCTGGTAGTAACTGGCGAGTTAATTGTGATGCAGATCTCTCTCGTGTATCGTTGCCGCAAGACTGTGCCACCGTGAATTTGCTGCTCCATGGATGAAAACGATGAGTGTATATCAGTGGAGCTTGCGGCGCTTTTGGAAAGTTGATTAGGGGAGGGTTTTTGTGAGAGTCGATTAAGGGGATAAAAATACTTTAGTAATTGTGTGAAGTTACGACAATGGTAATATAAAGTGATGGGAATTATTATTATGGTAGGAAAGTTTTAATTAAAATAAGTGTTTTTAATAAGATGTGTTGGCATACAAATGTTGGGATAGCTGATTCCTGCAGTAGTGCATAAGATTAAAATAAGTTTTGTTTCATATATGTAAATTTAGTGAGGTTCCATAAGATTAAAATAATTTTTTCATATATGTAAATTAGCGTCCGATTTTATGTCGGACACTTAATATTGGACGCTAATTTGCGTCCGTTAGTGTCCAGTATAAGTCTAGACACAATTTAGTGTCCAATTTATTATTGGACTCTAATATCGGACGCTAACCTACGTCCAGCTAGTGTCCAAAATCGATTTAGACACAATTCAGTGTCCAACAAAAAATCGGACGCTAATATCGGACGCTAATCGAAAAATAGCGTCCGCTGCTTAATCGGACGCTAATTTCAGACACTAAATCCAGTTTTTGTAGTGTAGTATCACCCCAGCTTGTCTCATCAGTATTGCAAATACCTCGAGCGGTAGTAAGCTGGGTATTTATATCACTCTCTGTGGCTGCCTGCTGAAGCCGAGGTACGAGGAGAACGGTAAAGTTTACGCTGCGATCATCACAACCGGATACGTGCGCTGCCAACGTTCGCTGCTGTTAAGACCACTTGTGTCTCTGTCCTGCAGAGGAAGAGGGATAGAATGAAATCGCTCCATATCCTGCTTGCGGTGAAGAAACGAAGAAGTAGGATATACGGAAGCGGCTGTGTATTTTGCTCCAGGTTTGTCGTTCATTTTTATTTTTATTTTTGCTTTCTTTGAATCCAAGTTCTCAACATTTATTTCTTTCAGGTGAGGTGGAGAATTACGTCAATTTTGGCTTGCTAATAGCAAAGCTACTTTGGAATAAAATGCTGAGAAGTAACATGATACGTGTAGGAGTGTCAAGTTAATTAGTGGGCTTTGTTTTACTTTTCATTTAAAAGATAATTGTGTGGTTGTTATATTCTTATTATTTAGTTCATACATGTTTGATAAACGAGTTCTTATTTGCTATTTCATGTTTGTAAATTCGGGTCATCCAATATTAAATAAGTTTTGAATAGTTTTTTTTTATAAGTGGGGTAGGTTTTGAACCCAGAATCTGTGGTTCGAGGACACCACTCCTCTACCACCAAACCACGAGGGCTTGGTAAAGGAAGTAATTAATGGAAGCAGTTAGATTTAAGGGTAGGATAATAATACAAAGGATAATGTCATAAACATTTAGCCTTAGAGTTTGTAATAGTAGAGGAAAAGGAATTTTAAAAAGGGGAGTGAAGGAATCTGAACCCTTAGAAATTTCATATCAAGCCCCCGGACTCATAGCTCTAAAAATCGTAACATTTCCTTTCCAAGTTTAGAAGGTTAAAACTTAGGTGGCGACTCTATCTAAGTTTGTGTAGGCCAGTTAGAATAATTAAGCTTTAATTTTATCATTTCAGTTTAGTTATTCTAATCGCAAATCAAACCTTGAAGCCTTAAGTTTGATACTTAAGGGTTCAAAACCAACGCCCACAGCAGCACCAATGAAATACATGAATTATTAAACCTTGATGTATTCGACGGTCAAATAAGCAAACTCTCCCTGAGGGGTTTTACTGTAACAATTGTTACATATATTAACAAAAGCATTAAGCAAAATGAACAAGTACATTAATTTTGGTTCAAAAACTTACAAACAATTAAATAGTAATAAAAACTTACTCTTTGATTAAGTCTTCAGTGTGGAATTCTGTCCACTGCCCTAGTGGATCTAGAACGAGCAGAGTAGCGGTGGCAGCGCAGAATATAAACAAAGCCCAGTGGTGGCTGTAATGTCAAATACAAAATGAAATGAGAAATGAAGGTAAAAAAGTTAGCTAATTAGTATGTAATTTTATATCAGAACTCACGTTTGGTGATACAGCATTAGAACGAATAATTTTTTCTGTTCGTCAAAAACATTGAAGCAATGAATCATGTATTCACAAAACCTCCCCGGGTCCCTAGTGACTGAGTCGTAAGATAAACGCTCCGGGCACATCACAGTAATGGAGGTGATGTTCTTCTCATCATATCTCTCAAGCAGACCTCTATTATATCACATGTACTATAAAAAGTTAGCCAATGCAACTTCATAGATACTTATTCTATATGTTTTTACAGTATGAGGAAAGAACACTTACTTTAGATAAGCTTGAATAATGTTAATGTTCAGGTAATCTCCACACATCATCTCTCTGATGTCCCCAAAGTTGATCGCCGTGGTCATATCTTCTTCGTAGTGAAACATCGACTTTGGAAGCATCAGCATGAAGTTGATAGTTTGAGGTGACTTCAAAATGATCTTGTCGTAGAGATTCATCTGACGAGGCCCAAAAACATTAACAAGTTTTTGTGGGCAGTGAGAACGGATTTTTAGGCGCCTAAGAAGTCTTGGTGCGACCCCGGACGGGCGATGGATTCTTACTTTTCGCACCCCGACTCACTGGATTCTTACCCTTCACACACAAACAGTAACGCATAAATGTAAAGATAATTACTAATTGATTATTATAGTAACATTAAACATTTATCTAGCTAGAACATACCCTTGTACTTCTGACAAGATTCGCCGGCGCGCTGATCTCTTCTTCTCTGGGCCGGGATACGCGGCGAGGAAGCTCAGGGATCTCAAGATTCGCCAGCACGTTGATCTCTTCTTGACTGGGCCGGGATACGCGGCGAGGAAGCTCAGGGATCTATAACAGATTAAATTAGACACTTAATGCTAAATAATGAATTTTATTAGATACTAAATGGTTGTCAAACAGTCTTACCTCATCGGTGACAACAATATAACATGCTGGCCAGGGCAATATGTCACCCTTCGCTTCAATCAGTGTGCATTTGTTGTCAAACGCCATTGGAAGGTATGCATGCTCAAATCCATCAATTATCAGGTCCAAGGTCACACGCGCGTAGAATGGGGGTAGACGTACGAAACTGATGAGCGTGAGTGGACCTGATGGCAACACCGTCCCGTAGGCCACATCTACAGGGTGCCCTTCTAATGGTAGTTGGAGACGGCATTTTTTTTGCTCCTTTAAAAAACAGAGATAATACGTGAAATAAATAAGTGAGTCCAATCTAATACTATTTAAATGACTTTATTTAAGGAGAAAAATAGTTAAACAAAGCTAACCTGGATGTTGGCAAACGGGTACGGGTCAGCGGCCGGAGCACAACTAGACGAGGAAGACGGTCGAGGAGGATCATGCTGCTGCTGAGTAGTCGCATGTGCGATCGAATTCAACGCTTCCTGCAGCCTCTCCTCTATAGCCCGGCGCTCAGCAGCCTGTTTCTCCTCATTAGCTTGGCGCTCAGCAGCGAACTTACGCTCTACCATCGCCTCGACTTCAGCAGTACTCATCTGACCCTTCCTAGCAGATGGCGGGAATACGTTCTTCTGACGTACTTCTCCCCCAAATCCTCTAACACGCCCCAGGTTATCCTTCTTCCCAAGCACTTGATTGAGCGCGTCGTCTTGAGAAGGAGGAGCGAATAAGTCTACTTCTCCTCTCTGTGCCGCTTCGTACTGTCCAATTTTCAAAGAAGTTAACACTTAATTTAAGATCAACAAACACTTGAGTATATAAGTAAATTATTTAACAGCTACTTTGAAACACTTACAATTTGGTTAGCCAGTTGTTCCGTCGTAGCATGAGGAAATATCCTCTGACCTTCGCTGGTCGTTTTCTGGCGTCCCAGTACGAACATCTGCTTCTAGCTATTTATATGAAGACAGCCATTTCATACCGTCACCCGTGGCAGAGTCTTTATACTTTTGTATCTTATCAACCTAAATCCATCCATGAGTATGAAATCCCACCGGTGAACGTGTTTTTAATATGTAATTTATTGAAAATTTCGGTAGCATCTCCCTACAGTTCTTCAAATGCACGATATTATGATATTAATCAATAATATATGCATTCGAAGAACAATAAAGAGATACTGCAGAAATACTCAATAAAGTACATATTAATAACACATTCACACCCTAGGTGTGAGATTTAACAATCATGGACAGTCCCGACAGGGACTGCCGAAGATATACCTCTATTAGGTATATCTAGGACGGATAACTATGTTTGGTAGTTTGTCAAATACTCTATGTATATATGTAAATCTTACCTCTGGTAGACGATTAGCCGATGCAAAGACGGTTGAGGTCGAAGGTCAAAATAAAGTCGTAGTCCTGATGCATAAAGGAAAAACGACAACATTAGAATTCATCAAAAAATCAAGGTTATAATGCTAGCTAAACCGCGGAAAAAATTCGACAGCATCTCCCCTATATTTCTGACGTTTCCCAATCAGTTTTATCAACGTCAAATTCGCACGCACCATCAAAATTACTTATACACTAATTTTATATTTATCTTGAAGAAAGGTAAGTTGTATTAACCGTAACAAGTACAAGAAATCAACTGCAACAAGAATCACAACTTCGATTCTGCTAAGAGATATATCTACCAGACCAAAGGCTCTGA
This sequence comes from Limonium bicolor, assembly GCA_023374045.1. Classification (NCBI taxonomy): domain Eukaryota; kingdom Viridiplantae; phylum Streptophyta; class Magnoliopsida; order Caryophyllales; family Plumbaginaceae; genus Limonium; species Limonium bicolor. The sequence goes on from CM041778.1 coordinate 54,716,131, forward strand.
ACTAGTTTCATATTTGAAAACTACAAAACTATGTATTAATTGTAATACTAAATGCTAAGAATAAGTAAATACAGCAGTTTACAGTTTGGTTTGCAAAATTACCATTACTGCACCAAAGTGGGCAAGTAGTGCAAAAATCAGCCCACGAACTAGGTTGCAATTAACTGTGAATCTGGGCATAAATATATGAACAAGGTTAGAACATTTGCCACTACACTCTCAGGATTCGACAGAAACGATGTTAGAACTAACAATCGACATGCATATGAACAAAGTTAGAAAAAAACGACAATTGATCGACCGCGCGCATACCCAGTACACGATAGAGACGTCGACGGTGATGACCAGTGTACGTAGATGGGTGGTGACCGGCGGCGAAGGGAGTGAGAAAGGTGGTGGGAGCGACGGCGGCGATGGCCGTTACTAAGGTGACGGGAGAGAGGAGGCGATTTCAGTGAGGAAGATAGCGCGAAAGAGGAGAAGAGTTACTGTAAGTACAGTGTGCAGAGTAAACGGGCAAATGTTGTAGTTAAAAGGACTTTAGATTACGGTTTTCATGAAAACTGTAATCTAAAGTCACACTTTAAATGACGGTTCCTGAAAAACCGTAATCTAAAGTATAACGAAATTAAAAATTAGCGCGAAAATTATTTGGCCTATGCTGGGTTTCGAACTCATGATCGATGGTGTTGACTCATGTACCCACAGCCATTAAGCCATGAGTCTTATTCGATCAAACATATGTAACACATTAATATAAAGTTATTTTTAATCTAAAATACACTGATAAAACGACGTCGTTAACTGTAATTCAGATTACACGCAGCGTCGAAAAAATCAAATAATACGGGAAATATTTGGCGTCAGGTCAAAACGGCGTCGTTGACCATCAGTCGGAGGTAGGCGCACCTTTTTTAGGATGGACTTTAGCTGACGGTTATTAGTAAAACCGTAATCTAAAGTTCGTTGACCGAAAAGTGCGCGTCAACACGGGACTTTAGATTACGGTTTTACTAATAACCGTCATCTAAAGTCCGTCCTAAAAAAGGCGCGCTACCTCCGATCGATTATTGCTTACGGTTAATTCAATAAACGTCGTTAATTAATTCCGGCCTTCCTATTAATCACGGTTTCTGTTAAAGCCGTGATTAAACCACCGCCATTAAATGCTTCCGTTCCACTAGTGGAATACCATCAGGAGCAAAATCTAACTCATCATTAGAAGACTCAATATTATTGAGTTCATTGAACCTAACATGGGGACTCTCTTCCAAGCAAAGAGTGTGTTTTTAATGACGCGATAAGCCTTACTCTTTGAGAATAGGCAAGGAAAATCTCATCATCACTCTTGGAAGAAAACTTACAGAGGTCGTCCTTACCATCGTCGTGGATATAACATTTACAGCCAAATCTTCTTAGGTGGAGTATGTTGGGCTTCCTTGTTGTAAAAGCTTGTATGGATTCTTTTGAAGCTGTGGATGAACATAGGCACGATTGATGATATAGCATGCAGTGTTCGCAACTTCAGCTCAATAGGATGGAGCTAATTGACTATTAATGAGCTTAACCCCTGTGAAACTTTTCAAAAAGATGATTACAAAATTTTGTACCCTGGTCAGTTCTCAGGGTTTTAACCTTGGATGAGTATCACTGTGAAAGTAATTTGAAAAGTTTATAAAATTCAGAAAAGTTTCATCTTTAGTACGTAGAAATAGTAACCAAGTCCACCTGGAATAATCGTCTACAATTGCCCGGATATACCTCTTTATCCCAAATTCGGACACGCATTGGCCCTACCAGATCCATATGAATTATTTCAAGAGGGGCGGTTGTAGAAAGAATAGTCTTACTCTTGAAGGATGATCTTTTGTGTTTTCCTTTGATGCCATCTTCATAGACGGAGTTTTGTCAAAATTCACCTCTGTAGACCAATGACTAACTTCTTTCCTCTCAACTTGTTTAGCAGTTTACGATGTGCAACCTTAACCTCATGTGCCATAGTAAATGGTTCCTCATGTGCACATTTAAGCAACTTGATTGAAATCGGAAGATGTAAGAGAGATTATGTACAGGTTTCCTACCCTATGTTTAGCTGCTTTGAGAACTCCTATATTTTCATCAAAAACCTTACAATCTTGAGATGAAAAAAGCACTAAATTGAATTTGTTAGAAATCTGGGAAATACTTAACAAACTGTGTTGGAGTCCAGTAACCTGGTGGGCTCCTTCGACTTTAAATTGGGAAGGGTTACCTACTGAGCCAACACCAATGATCTCTCCTTGGTTGTTGCTTCCGAAAGTGACCTTCCCTTCTTTGTAGGCAGAGAACGAGTTGGACTTATTAGGAATTCCAGTTATATGTGTGGAGCACCCGCACTGCTTCCAATAATAAAAAAATTCTTGCTGCCGTTTGTGCTTATTGTTAGGCTTCGAGACATTTTTATGCAATTTAGACTTACGAGTGTCCCATTTAGGATTGGGCAGAGTGGACCCTGTTCCTAAACAGAGATCGACTATCTCCTGAGAGAGTCTTTGACATCTCAACGGAGGATGTCATGACCCTGACTTACCTCTTGTATTTTGGAATTGGCCCACTCTGGCAATTCTGAGGGCCACACTTGTTTAATAATTTTAGTGGTTTGAAAACAAGAGCATGATCTTTCTCCTATTTTCTTGTTGAGTAGGTCAATAGAAGATCACAAATTCTAGTTTTGGGATTCAGTGTTGTTTAGTTCAATCAGCAGGGAGCAGCATTTTTCCGATATAACAGCTAACTCCTCTGCTTTGAGGGACTCTATCTGACTTTCCAACTCATTCTTGTCCTTTTGACGTGGATCTTCAGCAGCTTTGGCTTCCCTTTCAAGGGACTCCACTTGGAGCCTGGACTCCTGAAGATCTAGTCTTAATGAACACACAAGAGTTTGTGCAAAATCAGTCTCTTCCTGGAGGAAGTTAAAGACAAATCGTGAATCCTCAACCTCGGCTGTTAGATCTGGAACTTTCTTGACATGTTTTGCTTTCAACGCGCTTGCATCAGTAACAATTTTAGAAATTAAAGTAAGAAACCCTGTGGGAGTGATTCTATAAAGATCAGTCTCGAGATGGGATCTTGTTACCTTATTATCAGGAATCATTGTATGTTCTTGTTCGTGTGTCATTAGGTATACCAGGCCGGCGGACTCTGTGCACCATCGTCAGAGTCCGAGTCTCCCCATCCAACACTTGCAACTAAAGATTGTCCTTGCGATCTTCCAAATTGGTTTTTGAGCAGAGGACAATCCCTCTTGAAGTGCCTTGGTTTATTACAGTTGAAGCAAATGATGGCTTCCAGTCTCTCTTCCAACATTGTTGACAGAATGGTTATGTCGATTCGATTGACTTCTCATGATTTTCCAGAAGTTCTTGGCAATGAAGATGAAGTCTTCCATGGTTTCAGCAGCGCTTTCTTCAACAATTATATCCACCAGATCAACCTTTGCTTGTCTAGTTGCATCGATAGAGAAGTGGACTCCCTCTTGGCTGGCAGAGGGCGTCTTTGCCTGCAATGCTTGATCATTAATGGATACAATTTGATTTGAGGTAAAAGGGAGATTACCTAACTTTTTCTTAATGTTCTTCTTGTATTTTTCAAGAGACATCAGGTAGGATCCAAGGTCGTGGACGTTCCACTTAGTTAAATCCTTAGAAGCTTTTGTGGAAATCACACTCTTTGTCCACTCTTCACGTAGACTGTCAAGAAGCTTATGAAGGACACTCTCCTTGTCCGGAAAAATGCTAATTTCATGCATCACAGAAGTGAGTTCATGGAAACGATTAAGAACATCTTCTAGAGACTCACCGGGCTTTTGTAGAAAGTTTTAATACTCCATTCGTAGTTCTTGAGCTTTGCTCTTTTTCAGCTGTGTACTTCCTTCATGAGTGACTTGAAGGAGCAGCCATATTTCATTTGCGGATTTGCAATGATTCACTCTGCGTTGCTCGGGGAGAAAAAGACGTGTGTAAATGGCACGATGTGCTTCACGGTTCAGCTCATGTCTTTTCCTCTCTACTGGGGTCCACTGACTCCTATTAGGAGGGACAAATGAGACTTCATTGATGATGATCTCCCAAAGCTCAGAGTTGATAGACTCCAAGTGTTGTTCCATCTCATTTTTCCAGTGATCATAGTTCGTTGAGGTGAGTCGTGGATGCTCGAAATGCATCTTGTTGTTATGATATGCAAATAGATCCGCCATGATGTTGGAGATGACACGTCAGCCAAAACCAGCGCTCTGATACCAATTGTAGAATCAGTGAGGGGCTGACAGAGTCTGTCTAGGTTGTACGACACAGACAGACTCTCTTGATTAAGAAGTAATGGACAAACTCACTCGGCAGGATTACTTCAATATAAACCTTTTATAACCAATAAACGGTTACAGATCTCACTAAGTATACAGAACCTACTTAGCAAGTTCTCTCATAAACCAACAATATTTCTAATCAGCTCTAAGGAATGTGAAAACAACTAGGAACTGCCTAGTACAAATCTAGCTATGTAACGCTCAAACTAGAAAGCTAACAAGGTGACAACGTGCTTCTCTTTTCTCTCACATACAAGGTGCTCTTAATAATTCATGCAATTAAGACAGAAAGCGCAGAAAAACAACTGAAATAACTAGCTCCTTAAATACTAAGTTCCTCAAGCCTTGGGAGAGTCTTTGTTGCTAGAAACTCAAAGTTCTGGTCCTTAATTTTTGGGCCTAACTTATGAGACGTTTAAACTCTGAATATTTTGCCCCAAGGATTTGAACGTTCACAATTAGTCGTTGTGGGAGTTTGGACGCGTTTGTGGACCTTGAATCTCGGAGGTTGTTACAACAATCAAACCAGTTCAGTTACAGGTTTCCAGACGGACTCTCTTGGTTGGACGGACTCCTTCAATGGTTGGAAGGACTCCAGCATGGCCTTCCATGTTTGTTGTAGCAGGACTTAGTGTTTCGCTCGAGGGACTCCGTGCTTATAAGATGACTTCATCCTCGGCAACATATAGGGTTCCAACAAAGTGGTTAGTTTGGCTTTCCACAGTAAATGGTTGGCTAGTTGGGTCTTCGACCTAACGCCAGTAATACCTAATCTGTCTCTTGACTTAATCTGTATGGTCCTTTCGGTGTCTTGCTTACGTGCAAAAAATTTCAGATTTAGGTTGGGCATTACATAGGGAACATCTATAGATGAGGCATATACGCCTTTAATTCTGCTTCCGATCGCTTATGGGTCATTTTAGATTTTGTAAGTTTTTACATTTTTCATAGTGGTTTGAGTGTATTTTTTTTATTGCATAGTAGTTTGTTGAATGAGTGATTTCATCCTTACATATTGACTTTAGTTCAAATAATCAATCATCTTGGAAACAATTCCCCTATACGTTGATGCTAAATTATACTTATAAAGAGGCTATCAAATAAGATAAGCCCTTCCAGTATGTTGGCTGATCCTATATTAACATAATAACAAACACAATAACTCATTTTGTATTTGTACAAAGTTGTGGCTCAAATGATGTTATGCAATGGTTTTGTGACTTCCTTGTAGTTTTCACATGAATTCATTTGTCATTCTTCATGGATGCAAGTTACAGAAGTATATCTTCTAAAGAAGTAGCTGAATATTTTACAAATACCATTAATACATTTGTATTTTTTATATAATTAAAAGTTTAAACCATATAATACACAAAAATATAGTAAAGAGAGAATACACCAAACCAACACTCACAATTCGCCACATTTTTTTACCACCTTAACTATTTTTTTATGATAATTAGAGACACTTGGCCAAGTAGTTCACAAATGTGGAAAGAAGAGCGAACATGTTGTACCATACAAAAAAAAACTACTTACCTATTTTCTCCCCCTGTTTATCCTTACCACTTCAACTCAAAAATGGGGATCTTACTACTTTTCTTCACTTTTGCTTTTACCTCTATAAGCCATTTCCCTCGTTGAAGAGAGTTTGTTAAATCCTAAATAATTTTTCTTGCTACCAAGATCCTTTCTAAGGGGAGCTTTGGTAGAGGCCTTCTTCTGTCCCAACTCGCCATCCTTAATGCCTTTCTCCGGGGCTGGACGGTCTTGCGATGCGCTCTTTATAGATCTCCCGATGATTTCTCTAAGGTTGTTAAGCGCCTAATTCTCATCAAAGACAATACACCCAAACTCTTTGACAAGCTTCAGGGGTTGTCTTTCTTCTTCTTGTACATACATCTTGTTGCTCCATATGCAACGTCATTTGAGCTTTCTCCTCTAAATCCTTCATTATGGCATCTAGAGACCTCCCTTTAATAGGTTCGAGATCTAGGTGGGGGGTGGGGGGGACTCTGGCTCATCATACAAACTTCTATATGATTCCCCTCTTCAACTGCATCCTGAACGTGACTTGCCTCAAGGAGGCGCTCCACCAAAGAATATGAGTTGCTTCTATCCTTTTCATAAAAGAAATCATATCCTACTATTTCATTGCTTTCATCAGCTTGCCTACCTGTCTTGATCAAGGCTATAGGGGCATCCGCTCACTCTCTTCCACGACTAAGAATCTTATCCACCCATAGATCGTGACCCACCACATTATTATTTAGTGACTCACAAATAGCAATTACTTTCCGATCACTTTGCCTGATAGCCGATGCCCTAGATTGCTGCTCGAAATGGGGCGATACAGGTTGGAAAGACAAGCCATGCCCTTGGACTAGACCTGTCCTCTGAGCACACTCCATTGGAAGAGAATTTTGTGGGATTGTGGGATATGGTCAAACAACAAGATTTTCACTCAAATAGTAGTATGAACCACCCACATAATTACCTACAAAGCTTAGGTCAGACCACACGTAGACCCCTGAGTGCGAGGAACTCTCTTGGATTGGGACCTTGAGCCGTAAAATTTCCCAATTACCACCCTAACTAATTCGTTATATGAAAAGCACGCAAGTTAATCTCCTCATCATATTCTATTTAACCATCTCTTTCCTTTAACATTAAACTTATATTAACATCCTTGTCTATCCTACTAAGCTTAATCACGCCACTTTTGCTGAACAAAACTCATTCGTGCTATTATAATATTAAATATCTTGATCATATATTTATTGTGATCTTTTCTTTATTACTTTGAATCTTACGTCAATACTACTCCTCTAAACTGAATAAAACTCTCACCATATCCGCCACTTATAAACCTGTATCATAGCGGTTTCTAATGTGCCTTGAACTTTATTATTTAAATCTATTCAAACTTTAAAATTTACTAGAGAAAGTTAGTACCTTCAAATAATCTTGTTGTTGCCTCAATATGTAACATTTATTCAACAAATAATCTATCCACTCAGAGTTGTTGAACATTTTTCACATGGCAGCAACAATTTACTTTGTCGCATGTGCATATAAGTTGAGTGGATCAATACATACGCTATTTAACACTTTTTCAAAGTTTGGATAAAAAGTACAACATTATATTGAAATCGGGCGGGGTTATGAATAGAGCTTTTGCTCAACTCATTTACATTTATTCTAAAAAAACAACTCCTCTGCAATTGGCCCATTTGAACACTTTGTACAATGACAGTAAGGCCCATTCTTTTGTGGATTTGTTGAAGTTAGTTTATCTGATTAACTCACTTTTTTTTCTATTTGTCATATATATCCATTGTCATATTAATTTTTTTACTTTTTCTAACTTCAGTTGACATCAGCTAGCAGTTAGGCTATCGAGTAACCTGGGTGCAAGTTTCTATCTGTGAGTATGAGACTCATGAAGAACGCGTTTGAATATTTGAATAAGGGAAAAGACTAAAGATTGAATCTTTAATATATTTAAGAATAATTCACGTTATACAATCACGTGTTCCAAAGAACACCACCTCTCACACGTCAAGCACTCCTGAAAATAATTTCATGTAATCCTTGCTTTAAAACACTCAATCTGTTGTAAATCACCCTATTTAGTGGATGTACATCCACATGTCTTTTGGTCCATCCTAGACCTTTCATATGTGGAACTCTCGTAACCTCCACAAACTCTTTATTAGAGACCGTTGATATTTTGTATTCCTACCACTCAAAGGTTGATATTGTGTACTATATAAGGATGTATAATGGAATACAAGATCGGTGCCTATTTCCTCCATCATTGTCTCCTATACTCCCTTACTCTCATCTCTCATATTATAACACGTTATCAGCACGATAGACTCTAATAAAAAAAATTCTTCTCTCTTCCATACTCATCAACAAAGATCTTGTGTTTAGTTATTCACTACCGCTATACAAAGTTCATCACCAAAGCAAGAATCACAACTCAATTGAAACTAATTAAGGAAGCTTATTCCCCACAATGCAACAAGGATCTTATCGTGCATCTCAAGGAGTTTTTGGTGACTTTGTGAATCTGTGTTGACAAAGAGTTTATGTTGAAGCCGCATCTGATGTTTTTTTTTGCCGAATGCAAAAGGTGTAAGTATGTTAAATCAATTTTTACCGGCATATTCTTTTTAACAAGCAGGTAAGTTAGACACAACTCAAAAATGATTTATATAAGCGTGTATATGTGTTTTTAAATCAAAGGAGAAAATCCTTCTTTTATTTATATTTGTTGTACAACATATACAAATTTCACTATTTAAACAGAGTACTTGTTTATAAATTTTCATTGTTTTGTAAGAAAGAAAAATGGTAAAAGAATTATTTTTTTTGTGAGATTCGACGTGGTCGCATTTTTCTTTATTGAACAAAAGAAGATTTGAGGAAAAATAAATACCGCATTAAAGGGAAAGCAAGATCTTCGATGAAAATACATTGTTTTAGTTTGAAGAACTGTATGTTTTTGTGGCATAACGATTTTTGCATATTCACTCTCTTAAGGTCTTATTTTGCGCTTTGAAAAGTGAACCATCGATATGGTATGATTCATTCCATTCAATTTATTTTATGATTGAAAAATAGTATTGCCATAAGGATGGGTGTGAATTACCGTTTATGAGGCAATCCCTTTTGGGATAACAAAAAAAAGGTGATAACCTCGTGCAAGATGTTGCACTAGATGTTAATACTTCTCCTATGTAATTATTGAAAAGAAGATTGTAAATATTACCTCATGCAAGACGGTGCATTTGAGGTTAATGATTGCTACCTCGTGTAAGATGCTAACGTTTAAGGTAAGATTGTAATACTTCCTCGTGAAAAATGAATGCACTTGAGGTTCAGGATTATAAGATCTGTATACGTCCTCGTGCAAGATGAGTGCACTGGAGGAAAAAAAAAAAAGGATCATGTTATTCGATTGTGTACAAGCGTTGGAGGTTGAGAATTATAGTGTACTTTTTCCCTCATGCGAAATTATGCTCTTGAAGCTAAGAGCTGTAAGATCCTTATACTCCCTCGTGCAAAATAATTGCAATGAAGGTTGAGAATGATAAATTATTATTTTCCGTCATGCATGACTATGCATTTGAGGTGGATGGATTTAAAAATGGTCCACATCTGGTACAAGATGAACCAAATTGTAAAAGCTCTTGAAGAGCTAGATAAATTTTGAAGAGTTAAAGATAACTCTATAAAAGTAACTTTGGTATAAGTTACATGGTCTCCTAAGTAACCATTGAGGAGTTACATTTGAGGATTATTATTGGAAAATTAAAGAGATTTCCCAATGAATTTTCGACTCAAGCTCTGAAATGCTAATGTGTATCATGCATGATTATGAAAGAAGTCGAGCTTGAGGTTGATTTTGGCAAGATCTATATGTAAGATCATTGATGATATGGGAACTAAAAGCATGAGTTAGCTTATGAAAATGACCATTTTATCTTGTAAAGGTCGATTGTAAAAAATGTTATAATCTATGACAGATTATTGTACATCAGTACATGGTTGGACCATGTAAAAAGGAAATTGTGTGCAATTGACATCATGGTAGACCGTTACATTTCCATGAAGGATATTGTTGAGATGATGTTATTATTGATGAAAAAGTGTTAAGGTATCATCCTTAGTACATATTTATAAAGTGCGAAAGACGCACTCGAGTACATGAATTTTGATATGTTTTATAACCATGCTTTGGGTATTGGTTATTCATGGTACTCAAAAGGTATAAAATATGGTCCGTTGAACCATTTTTGAAATCTATAATAAATTTGCGAGCATGTTGTAAGTGATTAAATGACAAAGAGTCATAATTTATTGATAGTGCTATAATGCACAACTGAAAATGTTTTATATACATCTCTATAGTCTATAAGAGGTTATAAAGAATGAGAGCTTGCTCTTGTGAGCCATGAACTTTAAAAGCTCTTCATTATGTTCCTTGAGGGAATAAGAATAAACATTGAAGATTCACTTATTTAATGACAAAGTATGCTCGTATGATGGGAAAACAAGCACAAAATGTGCCAAGTTATATAAGTTTATATAACGTAGAATCCCATAAAGCCAAAAGAAAAGGGGGATCACTAACGTGCGGTTAGTGTACAATTAAATATTCATTATATATGAAACGGAAAAATGGGTCATCCATGAGAAAAGTGATGTCGAATCACTCCTTTTCTAAACCATCAAGAACTTCCAGGTTCTTACTCGGATGACAATAGTTCATATAAGATATAGTGAGATCATTCAAAAGAAAGTGGATGATAATTTTTATACCCCCTTGAAATATCATGGATTGATTATGGGTGGGAAAAAAATTACCATGTGGACCTTTAAGATATATGATGTTTGATACATCAAATAATGGTCACATGACGTATTGTATTCATTGGGCTATTGATTTAGAAAAATCTAGCTATAATGAAATTATCCATGTGATTTCGAGATTAAGATAAATAATATGAAACTTGAAAAAATAGTGGTATTGAGTAACTTATACTCTCACTAAGAACGACCTTATTAAGTCGTTAATTTTGTAAAGCAAAGAAAAAAGGTTAGACAATTGGGTTTGTGTCTATACCTCCCCCATTAAAAATATCGCAAGGGTTACAAAATGGAAAGTTGAGAATAATGAACTTCTTTAGTTCTTAAGCATTCTCAACTTTAGGGGGAGAATGATATGTGTTTTGATATTTGGCACAAAGTCTTATCAGTAAAACCAATTGTGCCTTGTTGAAAGATTACAAAAGCAAGCACATATTGAATGTTGCTACAACCATGCTTCTGGGAAGTATGAGTGTCAAAGATACTTATGAATTTATAAGATGTTGAATTAGAGAGTGGTTGCCTCTAACTTGAATGTCCTTAACCAAATGTTAATGGACTGTGAATTATTTCATGCATGAAAAAACAAAATGAACTAGAGGTTCAAAGAATAATTCATTTGGAAAATGTTGCAACTACGTGATGCGTCCATAGATATGAATAAAGTAATGCGATCATATATATACTAGCTGCAAATGTTCCAGCTCGGTTAGAGGTGTGAGAGACAACCGCTATGGCAAGTGAATCCCAAGTACGCTGGAGGCGTGGTCGACCCTTGGGATCCAAAGAACCCTCGAAAGAGGAGTTCGGACCCTCGAAAGAGGAGTCCAGTCCTTCGAAAGGGGGACAAATATGCCATAATGACACAAAAGGGAAAGGCAAATTAGGAAAGATTTGAACTCTCAAAAGAGGAGTTCGGACCCTCGAAAGAGGAGTCCAGTCTCTCGAAAGGGGGACGTATATGCCTAAATGACACAGAAGGAAAAGGAAAAGGCAAATAAGGAAAGATTTGAACCCTTGAAAAAGGAGTTCGGACCCGCAAAAGAGGAGTCCAGTCTCTTGAAAGGGGGACGTATATGCCTAAATGACATAGACGAAAAGGAAAAGAGAAATTATGAGTTTCAGGATTCGAACCCCCGAAAGAGGAGTTTAGACCCTCGAAAGGGGGCAGAAACTGCCAAAATGATATATTCCAAGAGTAAAGGAAGTATGGAGTTTGACTTTCAAAAGTTGATAAAGACAAATCATAAACACGCTGAAGCGTGTGATGCTGACGCTAGCATGATAATGCACCAGAGTTGTGCATATGAGATGTTATAATCCACCTCGATATGAGAAATGAACGCGTTCCTCCTATTGGATAAAGGAGTTGTAATATCGTAAAGGTGGAAGATTGCAGACCCTTGAAAAAGGTGTTGAGCCCTTGAAAAAGGAGCTACAAAGTTTGGTGGAAAATAGTAGAACCTTGAAAAATGTGTCTAGCCCTTTGGAAAAGGAGCTATAAACTTTCAAAAGAAAGTAAATGATAAATAATACACCATGCTAAAGTATGTGTATCCCTTGAAAGAGGATCTAAACTCTCAAAGAGAGGGTAAAGTGAATATATGAATTCCCGGGAATTGGTATTCGAAGAAAATCTTGAGAATGTTTTTCTCCAAAGGCCTTATGTTTTTATATGATCAATGGTGACTTGGATGAGAACCATCTAAACCACAATGGTATCAAGTCACATCTTATAAAATTAATATATCGATACATCAAATGAGCCAAGGTATGGCATAAGCCACTAAAAGGGCATATATGTGGATATTAAGTTCAAATACTTAAGAGTGCATTATTTGCACTAGACTCATATATATGAGTTTTGTAAAGTCAAGTTGATAATACATGACTAGTAAAGGATACTCCTCTTATGGAAATATTAAATAGACCTTGGGAGCAAATTGAGTCACACAAATTTATCATCCTTTATATGATAGAAAAATGTGTGAGGCTCAGGTCAAGAAAACACTATATATGTTTTACCTGTGAATGATTAATGGTGATATAAGACTTACCATCTGGTAAGGTGATGATTCTCAGTAAACATAAATCACCATTGTTCTCCCTTTCATCAAAGTTGAGATGATGATGACTGATGACATATTTATGAAATGAATGTTGGCATACATTCATACATGTCAAATTCAGGGAGAGAATCTTTATGTGGTTATGTTTTCTCCTTGGTTTTGGTTTTCGCACCATAGGGTTTCGTGAGCAAAGTTTTAATGATGATTCTATCATGAAATTTTTGTACAAAGAGGAGTGTTATGATATATATGGTGGAACTCCCATTTCATGGTGTTCAACGAAGCAGACTAAAGCGGCAACTTCATCAAATCATGCCAAATTGATCGCGTTATAAGAAACGGGAAGAGGATAAGCATGGTTCAGATCAGTCACCTATTCTTGTGGTTTAAAGCCTGATCTAGAGACACCAACAATGACGTATGAAGGTAATGTTGTCTGCATTACACTAATACAAGATCGGTGCCTATTTCCTCCATCATTGTCTCCTATACTCCCTTACTCTCATCTCTCAATACTATAACACAATCTACTTTCAAGAAGATTACCAACAATTACTAACAGTATTTCACCTCTCACTGCTTAAAAGATTCCTCTATGTTTTTCTTTTTGTATAACTGGAACTTTAATGTGCTGCATTGCATGACTATATATAAAGATATTATTTATCTTCTATAAAAACTCTGTCTAAAGCCAAAATATATTTGTGATTTAAGAATTTGTTAGTATTATATGTTCTTATATTTCATAAAGTAACTTTTACTTGATTATAATTTGTAAGTTTATTTAATATCTTAACATAAAGTAGCTTACTATTTTATTAAAATTACTGTAGTAAAAATAATCAATTTTTTCCAATTTTATATCTTATTTTTTTTATTAACACAATTATTACATTTTATTTTAAAAGGAGTAACTTTTAGGTAATTAAAATTTGATAATATAATGAAGCACATTCTTACAAAATCTGAAACTAGCTTTTATTAGCATTTGTTTTTGCAGTCAGATTTTTAATTTACGTAGTCATTAGAAAAAAATATGCATTCAGTATTTTAGTAGTTGCAGTCATAAATATAGTTAACTTTTTAGGGTATGCAGTTATTTTTTAAAAAATATATTTTTAATCAATAAATATTGTTACTATAAATATAATTAAAATTGCAGATAGTCATTTATGATAGAAAATAAAAAATTGGTTGCTTGACAATTATGAATAATTTTAGTAATGATTTATATTCTCATGTATAACTATCATCATGTGTACATGCCATTTGAACAGCATGTGCATTATTATTAGCGTCATAATCAAACCAGAGAAAGCGTCATACTACGAGTTTTGTTCGTTCCGGATTTATTTATAAAGATGACTCTTATATTGGTCCCTTTATGGACAATATAAAAACGGACATATTTATTACTTGTCCATGTGTTGATAAAAGATGACTTATTAGCGTCATCATCATAGCGTCCGTTCCGGACTTATTTATAAAGATGACTCTTATATTAGTCCGTTTTACGGACAATATAAAACGGACATATTTTTTACTTGTCTGTGTGTTGATACTCCCTCCGTTCTGAATTGACCGTCTCCTTTGTTTTATGGCACGTTTTTCCACTTTAATATTTAACATATAAGATAAAATAATTTTATAAAACGAAACAGTGTAACATATAGTTTATCGTGACGAATCATTTGCAAAACTCAAATTTTAAAAATTATTTTATCTTACATATTAAATATTGAAGTCAAACAACACATCCAAATAGTGGACACGACGGTCAATTCAGGACAGAGGGAGTAAAAGATTACTCATGCGGATATGACTCATGCGTACGTACGGTTTAGATTTTGATTGTTCTCGGAAATAAACTAATGTTGTTTGGATTCCCTTTTTTAATAATGTACCAAAACAGCTTTTACAAGTTTTGGAATTTTAGACTTGATTATTTATAATTAATTAAAAATAACAACATTTGTGATAATAATATTTATTAAATTAAATATAAAAATATTTTTAGTGCGACCTTGAATTCTAAAAATTGTACAGACTACCGTTACATGCAATACATATTTAACAATATTTGTGAAACTGTCAAAAATATCCAAAAATTGAAGGAAAAAAATACGACGAAAAACTTCAGAATATTGTTTATATATTGGTGACTGCTTATTCTAAAAATTTGACTACATATCTTTTTATAATGACTGTATAAACTAAAAATTGACTGTAAAACCCAGTTTAAATATATTACAAAAACATTCAAGTTTTTTTTCAAAAACAAGTGTAGTTATATAATATAAACTGTTATAGGAAGGAGTGGAAAATAAAAATAAGAAAACAATTGAGGAAGATGAGTAAAGAATATCCGTGATCAAAACAAGACAAAAATTATAAATACTACAATAGAAAGAAATTGTAAAATAATGTTACACCATGACAAGATATATAAAGTAACAAAAAAGAAATTAGAAAAATGAGGAAATCTGATAAGTTATAATGGAAGTATTCATAATTTTCTTTGTTACTTTAATTGTACATATTTATCAATTTTACAATAGTTTATATCTTAGCAATGAATTTTTATATTTTTTATTTGTATATATAGTTATTGGTTTAATTTTTATTATCAAATAAAAGGTGTTAATTTATATTTATAGCTATTAAATTACGTTTGCTCCATAAAAACAAAATATCACATATATATATATTCATTTCCTAATAATAATGTTAATTTTTTATCCCCTTAAACACAATTCCTCGATCTAGTGCCAGACTTTGTTTCTAATGAGTTTTTTTTTATCAAAATTATATTTGATAGTTCTGATTAAGTAGCTTATGGAAGCTTATGTGGTAGGGGCTGTTTAAGAGAATGAATTGAATTCAAACTAGCATAACATACAAAAATACAAGTAAATGTTTATTGCATCACTGTACATGTAACGTAGAACTATTTACATAGGTGTGTATTGACTATTTTAACAATTCACATCACTCACATGTGTATTTTTTTTAGTCTTTTTATTCGTATACACTAAAATGGAAGGTATTAATTAACATAGGTAATATGATTCACTATATCAATCATTATTTGACTAATTGTTGTGTTACATTATTTAATTTCTAGTCATTTATTTCGATTATAATATGATGCATTTGACATCCATATTTTTACATTTAATGGATGAATTATTCTGGTTGTATGGGTGTTTATTGTTAGATGGTGTATATTAATAACTTAATGAATTAGAAATATCATTTTATGCACACATGTACTCAATGTAAAAAATTCAAATTGATCATGCATAATTAATTTCTATTCAAGAGTCGATGATATTTACAAATTTTGCACTTTATATATAATTTTTTAAAATATTTAATTATATCTGTAATCTAACCCATATCAACTGCATATTGGTATGATATGGTAACTACCATATGAAGTGGACTTTCCCTGCGGCTAGCAACTTGCGGTACCGTAAAAAGGTAAGAAACAGTTTCTTACCGTTGCAACCGCTAGGAGTAGTTCCCTTTATTTTCTTCTATGTTCCTAGACGAGTGAATCCCTTCCGCGATTTGATTAAGTCCTGCCAATTTGTCCGCCATTTCTGTTGACCAGTAACCAGACTGGAGCTGAGGGCCGCTACTTCTCCCCCCAGATTATTCCCGGCAAACTTAATCTCTTTCGTCTCATGTCTCATGTCTCATGTTTCGATCGCCCTCCCACCTCCCTGGTTCGTAATTTGTTCGCAGACCACCATTCTCTTTTCGCGTTCTATCCAATCGGAAAATTGGAAATCCATTAACTTTCTCAGGCTTCTTTCTCGATTCGGATTTTAAAAAAACGTCTCGGTTACAAATAAGTACGCAAGGGTTTTCGATTTGAATTCCTGTAATTTCTTCCTCAGTATTTCCCTTTTTCTCGCCGGACCTGAAGCCAATGGATCAGTCTTCACCTGCTTCCTATCATCCAGAAACCGATTCTAGACACAGTTTTGGAAAAAAGCATGTCTTTTGCTTACGAGAAAGCACGAAGCGAGACCGCGCTATCTCCGTCGTCAGGAGACTTCAGTTTCATCGGGAGCGACCGGCGATTCGCATTCGCCATTAGGTGCAGCGAGCCCAACGCTTCCGAGAACCAGATCTGGCGTCGATATCCCGCCCGGATTTTACTCTGGAAATGGTTACGATTGGCTTCAAACGGATTCCGGGATGTTCGATAAGGAGAAGACGTCGACAAAGGGATTGAGATTTTTGGGTTTCGGGAATCTGAGCGGTGGAACTAGGCCTATGAGGAGACTGCTATTAATGATTTTGCTCAATGTGCTGTATTCTACCACGGAGCTGCTCATTGGCCTGCTCTCGGCCGTGTTGGTAAGTAATAATGATCAAAATTGTCTATTGGTAAGTAATACTATGGCTATACTTGGAGAATAGGTAATCATCTATTGTTGGCCCTTAGTTGATTATCTTATAACGAATTCAGTTGTAATCTTTTTGGAATTCATTGCTTCAAAAGACCAGTTTAAGTTAGTGCTTGCTTGTGAAGGTCTGGTATCCGATGCATTTCATCTTACTTTTGGTTGCGGGCTCTTGACTTTCCCGCTTTTTGCAATGGCTATGTCGCGTAGAAGCCTGATCGAGTCTACACTTATGGGTAAGTTACCAGTACCCACCCTCTTTTTAGATTTGGAACCAATTATTGGGGCATGATTTGCAATGGCTATGTCCTCTTTTTTCTCTTTCCAAGTTGTGGTTATGTGTTTGAAATTTGGTTTAGCATGAAACTTTAAGGCAACAACATTAACTGGGGCTCATAATCATTCATTTTGGTTTCTATTTTATAGAGATCCATTAAGATACTTAAATATAAGCTATGCCTAAAAAACTTATTTCGGACCTATTTAGTCTGTTATGTATTGATATATCTTTAAGGAAGTGTAATTCTTTTGCTAATCTAACTCTAGATTTTTTGACTTTTGACATATAATTTTGTTCTTATGTTTAGACAGTTTTTCTTCTATTTATGTCATTTTCCTTGGCGGTAGCTCTACGTGCATTTGTTCAAGATGAGTCAGAGCATAAGTAAGATTACTCTAGATATTTCTCTTATATATTTATTGACCTACCGCAGATCAAGGTTATCAGCTAGTGTTTCATTTGGTAATTTTACTAGCTGATTGTTCTGTCGACAAATATATGCTGTGCCCCATTCGTCAATAGCGAGATTGTATTTTTATGATTTGTTATTGGGTATCATCTTATTTTACGTGCAGGCATTATCTTGTTGTATCAGCTGTAACAAATTTGTTGGTGAATCTTATTGGTGTTTGGTTCTTCAAGGGCTATGCACGTCTAAATCTTGGTGAGACCTCTGTTTATGTAATCATGATTGTTGATAACCTGTTGGCTGGTCAATAGCATCTCTTATTCCTTTTGTTCTTTGGAGATGTTGTCCCTTTGTGATTCTCTAATGTGTTATCCTGGTAAAAAAAATTCTGTTTGATTCTTTGCAACTTGGTGGTTTGCACTTTTTGGATTTTGATGAGGTGGTTTCTTAGTTATTAGGATTGAGATCTTACTTTAGGATAGGCGGAGTCCTAAAGGTACAAAATTGTAGTCATTTATAATCGCATAGAATCTTTAAGATCGATATTGTATTTTGGATCATAGAATCATGTCTAGAAGGATCAAGATTCAAACAACATTGTAATTTTCACATGACGTCTTTTGAGCTGGTTTGTACAACCCATAAACTATTATGTCTATTAGTGTTGGTTTGCTGCATGCACCTAGAATTGTTAAATTTTCCTGTGTATGTTTGTTTTCCATGTGATAGTATCACAAGATGTAACCTTCTTTTTCATCCAGCTTGAAATGCACATCAAAGCCAAGCTGACTATGCGTTCAGTCGTACTCTCATACTTGTTGTATCTAGTTGGTGGTTGTAGTAAACAGAAATGCGGAAGACATGAACAACCATTCAGTATGCCTTCATGTTCTGGCAGATTCAATTCGCAGGTTCAACATCCTCAACATCCTCTCTATATTCCCTTTGTATATGCTGTGAAGCGTTTTGGCTTCATCTCAATGTTGATTTGCCAAGTTTTATCGTCATTGTATTTCTCTGTTGCTGCTTTTTGTCTGACATACTTGGACATTATTATTGCACCAAATACCAGTGCAGGTTTGATCCTGGCCTTCTGGTTGCTAAGTATCGGTAAAAAAATCTGTCCTGATTACCTTTCAATTGGAGATAACGTCTGGAGGATATTGTATTACAGATAGCTAAATCTACCTGGTTTTCCAGGGTTGAAAATGCTGAAGTGCTGGTATGGGACTGGTTTCGGTGACAGTATTTGTTCTTGTCAGGCCAATTTTTATGGCACCATGTGGGTCCTGCTGCAAACGGCACCGTCCAGTATCCCATCGTCAGCCATGAGTAAATGCTATAGACAGGTGATTCAGTGTCTAGTCATTTAAATTTCACTAAAAAACTTCTCTTATGTAAATGTTGAAGTTCATCAATTACGTGGGTCAGATTACTTCAAGAAAAGACGTAGATTAAGGTCGATTTTGGGAGCTGGTGCCTAGTCATGCTATTGGCTCAATCTCAATTCAGGTAAACGTTTAAAGTTGTATGATACTAATAACTGTCCATTGATGTGGAATTCTTACTTTTTCTGTCTCCTTGTATAAGCTTGAAAGATAAACTATTAATAAGAAGCCTTTAATTACCAGGTTAAAGATGGGGTGGATGACCGACCTGTACTGCATTATACACCCGGTCTTTACCAAGATATAGGAGTACAAAACTTGACGGTGCAAACAGAGTATTCAGATGCAGAGTCGTTTAAGGTCGGTCTGTCTAGAGTTTAATGCCATTCTTTCACATAAACTATGATCACGTTGAATTGGCTTTGTTTTTATTATGTCTGGAGTTTAAATGACTTACCTCTATTCAATTTTTGCAATTTATTTCCGTGACAGAGAAACAATAGTTGTTTTTGAGTGTGATCTCATGTGACTAAGGTAAACACCTTGATGCTAATATGCAATAGCTTCAAAAGATTTTAGAAGTAGCGCCCTCACTGGTGTAGTTCTAAGATAAGAACCTAGTTTGTTTGTTTGTTTTTTTAACATTATTGTTTTTATGAGTGATATCTAAAGGATACATTTACTGACTTTTCAACTACAATATAATCTCATCTCATTACAAGTCTTGTGCTCCTACCTCATTGTGATAAGTTTTATTATTAGGTCGATACTGCTGGACTGCCAACGTTGTTTTTCTGACACCAGCAGCTCCCCACATTTAACATGTGATCCGCAACTGAATTATTGGATAAACGGTAATAATAACCTTTTTTCAAAATGACATATATAATCACTCTCTGTTTACATGGGATTAACAAAACCTAACCCCTTTTTTATAATAGGCAAAAGCTTACATTCAATAATGAAGAAAAAATTGATTTCCACATAACTCTTGCTCTTAGAACTCTTTTTTGTTTTTCTTTTGAGCTATCTTAGTCCGACTCCGACAACTCTTTCTTCAAGTTGTATATTTTAACCGATTGCTAGGATTATATGCTGAAATTATACTTTTGATTTCTTAACACAAACTAATGTAGAGAAGATGTACTTGTAGTCTAGGAAGAAGCACATAAGAAACCGAGGGAGTCCGAGAAGGTGTGAATTTGATAGGCGGCGGCGAGTGAAAGGTCGAAGAACTTTAATTTTGGTTCATCCTGAGAGTCTTCATGGTGGAAGGTGAAGAAGCAGTGAAATAGACCGAGGCGACCCAGGAGCTTCTTTGGAGGAAGGAGCTGACAAATACTGAGGCATAGTAGACAGGAGAGAGACAAAGAAGACATGGGAGCCGTAGAAGAAGTAAACAGGGAGATCGAGAAGTGATGAGACAGGAAAAAAACTATCAGGAGTATTTGACTCAGAAACCAGATTAAAGAGATTGGGGGAAAAGAAAAGTAGGGGAAGGGATATTTACTGTTACAAGGGTGGATCTGAAAGAAGGAATTCGAGAGCTCTTCATCTCTAGGAAGGTTTGAATAAACAACAAAGACACGTCTTTGCCCGGATAAGGTTCAAGAATCAAAAGCAGGTGAGAGAAGCAGTTCATGACATCCATAGACGTCGATTCCTAAGCACAAGGCTATTTGCAAAACAGGCTAGATATGCTTTGCAGTTCAACATGAAGAGGTCACAACCATCAACTGAGCAGGTCGGGAGTGACAAATTTTGATCTAATTGTGGTTGTGACATTTTCAAGTACTCAGTGTTGTGATATTGTCTGGTTTGACACGCAGGCCGCACCACACGTCACGCTAGAGTGGTCCATCGGAAGCAGAAAGCCTTACTCACGATGAATATTATCCCTAGTAGGGTTTTGTTCTGGATAGTCACATCTCTACAAGAAGAGGTATCCCCACCTATATAAAGAATGGTTCATTCTTCACTTCAATCGATATGGGAGGTAACCCTCGTTGGGTGTTACACTTCATCCCCATGGGAGCTCAGCGCCCTCGCGGGCCACACTGGTACACCGATTAGGGTCTGGCTCTGATACCATCTGTAACATCTTCAAGTACCCACTGTTGTGATATTGTCCGCTCTAGTAAGCATGCCACACAGTTTGTTTCCAGGGCTTCATAGCCCTAAAACATGTCACAAGAAGAGAGGTATCCCCACTCATATAAGGAGTGGTTCATTCTTCACTCCAATTGATGTGGGAGGTAACCCTCGCTTGGTGTTACAGTGGTAGAGCAGAAGTTCTTCAATTGAAGTCTGAGGCGTCTCATGAGATGATCAAGATTGGCATGCGGAAGAAGAAAGATGTTGTTGAGGATATCAGCTTAGGGAAGAAAGGACTTGATGACTAAAACGGAGTCCCAGTCTAGTACTTTGTCCAGAAGCGAAGAGTAACTCCAGCTTGGAGAATCGCTCATTACTATATTGGGGATATCGAGTTAATTATGGACGTCAACATAGAAGTAGTTCATATCGAGAAGCTAGCGGCCATTCGTGTGGTCATCATCTCTCGTAACACCCCTCCTCCCATGTCAACGTGTAGAAGAAGGATTTTGGTAGATGGGAACTTTATGGTTCTGAGGTTACCGGTAAAGGAAATCAGAAAGGCGAAATAGTTGTTGGTTGGCAAATGATGATTAAGATTAATGCTAGTCAAAGTTCCTATCCGATTTCGTTTTCGGTTCCAGAGAAGAGGTTTAAATTTCATTATTTACTTTACCCATAATCTTGATGTGTCACCATGTTAGAATTTGACACATCTTCATTGTTATAAGGCGGGGTTCATCCACAAATTGGAAATCCACCGTGTCCAATTGATCGTTGGTCAGGTCACCCCTGCCTGGTGCAGGTTAGTGCGTTATTGGTTGGCACACAACGATTGAGATTAATACTAGCCACGGTTCCCGCCTGGTTCCTGTTCTGGAGAAGAGGTTTAGATTCAATTATGTACTTTACCCATAATCTTGATGTGTCACCATGTTTAAGATGACACATCTTTCCTGTTATAGGTGAGGTGCTACAGGTAGTAACCTACACCAGATAGGGTGACCCGACCAACTATCAATTGGACTCGTTGGATTTCCAATCTGGGAATGAACCTGTTGTAACCATCCACTCATGTACACAACACGTGACCAAGTTTCTTAGCTTAGATTTCTCACATAAAATAGCATCATAATTACCTCATGAATGTACTTACCTAAGGAAAGTACTTATATAATACATAGTTGAAATACCTGTGAATTTCGAGATACGATATATATATAATACATAATTGAAATAAATAAGTTAGTCGTTATATGGGGTTGGATATTAAATAATTAGTTAGGCGAGAGTAGATTTGATTAAAGGCCCAAGGAAGTTAAGATAATTATATCGTCTTTATTCTTTTCCTAAATTAATACAACACTAAAATATGTGATACTAATTACCTTCCTTATATTTCCGAAATTATCTATTGTAACTTAATTATAAGATCTCCTCATCCATCTTAAGGGAATTACTAGTATTTATTTAACTACTTATTGATTTCTAAATAAATTATTCCCTTAAAAGATATTTCTATTCCACCTTATCTCATCGCAACGGCTTGACCATCTTTTTCTCACCTTATTTCAAATTAATGAATTACTCTATATTTTCTAATCCGTTGAATTTGGCTCTCTTTCAAGTTACTTACAACGCTGATTATTTACTTTATCTTCCAAATAAATTACAACACTAATTGTTTAATTCAGTTTTTATAAAACTATTTACAATGTTAATTGTAACACCCCAACTCTTAAAATCGGGATCATCTCATAAACCTCAAATTACTTACATTAACATTTTAGCGGAAATTTCTACAATAGTTGGTGTTACCGCCGTTAGTCACCCACGTGACTAACTAGACATACTAAATTCTCCAAGATCTAGCTACGGTCTGATGGACCCGAATATACCGAACATTAGTATACACAAACCTTAACTAAAATACAAATCTCAAGTACAAGTATCTCTCATATCCTAATACATCTTACTACAACTTATACCATCTACAGACGAGTGTACATGCACATCTCGTTTAACAAAATGAAAACATCCTGAAGTACTTCTACCCGCTCCTACTCTCAGGACGGTCGTCTTCTGTCGTTTACCTGCAAAATATAATATGGATGCCCGAGGGGCTCAACACCTTTGCTGGTACGGTTAACGTGTAGCCCCCAAGCTAACGGGGCTACACACGACTATTTTGTCGTATACATGCGATTGATTATTTATACAACAATAATAATAAGAAGTATAATAAAACACAATGCAATTATGTGAACAATCACGGCTCAAACATATTGAACGACTTAATATGCGTTCCTTAAGTAAGTGAGTTACTTTTTAACTCCTTAAGTTGGGAATTCTTTGATTCTCATATTCATCATTATCTCAAATACATCAACCGTTCTTTAATTAGATTTGGTTGTTCCTTATTCCATTGTTTATCTTTGTCAGGTCAAAAGTAACCCTAACCAATGAGCTATAAACTCCATTGGGTTAAATAAACAATATTTCTTAAATTTGAGATTTAGGAGATCCCACCGCACCATCTTAATCTTGCCTTCCACCTTGAACCGTAATCCAAGGTGGCCGAGTCTATTTGTCGACTCTAGGCGACAAGTCCGAAGACAAGTCTCAATGGAGGACGGATCTGATAAAGATACCGACCTCCTACCTCAACATGCATGACCGGAGTCAGTCCCGGATTCCTCACCCCCCCCCCCAAGTTCCAGTTATTAGAAGTCTCAACGACAATGTTTGTTAGTAAAACCTCTTTCGGTTACTAACAAACCAATATTAGGGAGTGTTCCTTATTCTCATACAATTCTTTACTAAACATACTTAGTAAGTTCTCAAAGGTAAGTTGTGTTAGTTTCATACAACACACAACAAATACAATAAACCGGTTGCATACTTTATCTTGTTTAGTCGGAACATATAAACAAATAGCACACAATCCGAGGGACACCTCGTTAGCAAGCAATATACAAGAAAACCATACCGTTCACCGTTGGTCGTTCGGTTTCCTATTCTCCTCCGGAGTCCAAATACTCAAATCCTATAACATTCATCCAATCGGGTGGTTAATTACTTTTAATTAACATAGCTTACTTAATCACTAATGATTCCCGATTAATAACTACTAACTCATTGTAGTTTAATCTTAATCCTATAAGTCATTAACTTCTCATTATTTCGTATGCTTGTTTATGCCTCTAATGACCCTTAAATATCATTAATTAACTCCTAACAACCTTATAATATCAATACCCAACAATTCCCCATGTTATAATGTCATTAGACAACATTCTGGTGCATTTTTGAGGTGGTCCGGGTTTGTGTCCGAGGTTGTAAACCCGGACCATCTCTCGGGTGAACTTTCTGCCATGATTTTGCACTGGTCCGGGTTTGTGTACCGGGATGTAAACCCGGACCAAGCCACAGAAATAACATTCTGCCTTGTATTTAGTGTGGTCCGGTTTATGTACCTATTTACAAACCCGGACCAACACAGAATATGCCTAATTTGCCAGTTTTTCAACTCTTTTCAACCTCAATTCTTATCCAATCTTTTCCTAATCTTTCCACATGTATAATAACATGTTCTAACATCATTTTAGCACTTTAAAAGCCTCCTAATTCTTTACTCAACTCATCACTCAACCTCGGCTGTTAAATCTGAAACTTTCTTGACATGTTTTGCTTTCAACGCGCTTGCATCAGTAACAATTTTAGAAATTAAAGTAAGAAACCCTGTGGGAGTGATTCTATAAAGATCAGTCTAGAGATGGGATCTTGTTACCTCATTATCAGGAATCATTGTATGTTCTTGTTCGTGTGTCATTAGGTATACCAGGCCGGCGGACTCTGTGTCACCATCGTTAGAGTCCGAGTCTCTCCATCCAACACTTGCAACTAAAGATTGTCCTTGCGATCTTCCAAATTGGTTTTTGAGCAGAGGACAATCCCTCTTGATGTGCCTTGGTTTATTACAGTTGAAGCAAATGATGGAGCTTCCAGTCTCTCTTCCAGCATTGTTGACGGAATGGTTATGTCGATTTGATTAACTTCTCATGATTTTCCTGAAGTTCTTGACAATGAAGATGAAGTCTTCCATGGTTTCAGCAGCGCTTTCTACAACAATTATATCCACCAGATCAACCTTTGCTTGTCTAGTTGCATCGATAGAGAAGTGGACTCCCTCTTGGCTGGCAGAGGGTGTCTTTGCCTGCAATACTTGATCATTAATGGATACAATTTGATTTGAGGTAGAAGGGACATTACCAAACTTTTTCTGAATGTTCTTCTTGTATTTTTCAAGAGACATCAGGTAGGATCCAAGGTCGTGGACGTTCCACTTAGTTAAATCCTTATAAGCTTTTGTGGAAATCACACTCTTTGTCCACTCTTCACGTAGACTGTCAAGAAGCTTATGAAGAACACTCTCCTTGTCCGGAAAAATGCTAAGTTCCTGCATCACAGAAGTTAGTTCATAGAAACGATTCAGAACATCTTCTAGAGGCTCACCAAGCTTTTGTAGAAAGTTTTAATACTTCATTCGTAGTTCTTGAGCTTTGCTTTTTTCAGCTGTGTACTTCCTTCATGAGTGACCTGAAGTAGAGGTGGCAAAACTGACCCGAACCCGAAAAACCGAGTCGAATCGAACCTAATCGAAATCCATTCTCAACTGTATGGACAAATGAAAAAATGACCCGAAACCCACAATAAACCAAATCGAACCAAATCGAACCGAGATTTGATAGAACCAAAAATCAACCACTATCCAATATCATCCGAACCAAAAATATTCAAACCGAAACTATCCGAACCATAGTCACCCGAAACCCGATAATCACCCAAAACCCAAAGCAACCCGAATCGAAAATAAACCGATAATAATCCGAACTAAACCAAACCTTAAAATAATATTATTACTTTTAATTTCTTATTATCTTTAAATATAATTTGATTCTTCAACAATACATTTGTCACCCGCACTAACAAGAATATTATGTTAACTACTTTATGATAAAATAAAATAATACCACTACATAACAGTCACTAACATTACTCTAACAAAGTATGGGCCATAAACCTTCATTAATTAATGACATGATGAGAGTAATGTCTAACCTGCGCCCTAAATGTAAAGCATTCATGTACTGAAGTATGTAAATGCTAAAGAGTATGTAAAAATTATTCCTACATATATAATCTATAGTAAATAAATAATTGTGTTGCGTTTTCAAGTTTTGAAATATTAATAGATACACATCTGAAAAATAACGGGTAAACATGTGCATGTCTCATAGATTTGCATCACAATACATCATGAACCTTTAATTTATGCTTTTTTGAACAATGTTTGTGCCTTTTTTAACTTATGGTTGGATGTGGGTGTCAACTTTCATGTTGTATTTTTTGCTAATAGTTATAATACTAGTTGATGGAGGAAGGATTTTCTTATAATGGGAATAGATTTACAAAATTAGATTTGAATTGGTGGATACAATTTTAGATTGTATAACCACCATACATACAGAATGTTCCTTCAATTTGACCAATGTCTACATCATGAGTAGTCAACTTAGCATAATTTTATTGAGATATATGTAGTTGGAAATGAAAAAAATGATTATTTTAATATGACATTTACAAATTTGTATCGATTTAGCCCAACTCAAATAATTCACCCGAATTAGACCCATAACCCGAAAAACCAAATGCACCATTGACTAACCCGAACCATAGGAAACCAAACCAAAACCACCCTAGCCGAAAATCACCCAAACCGAAATACAATCGAATCGATCCAAACCAACCCGTAACTTCATAAACCCGAACTAAACCCGAAAAACCGAATTCACCCGACCCAGTCCGATCCGAGCCGAATATTATATAGTTCAAAACGGCCCCGAACCAAACCTAACCAAACCGAACCCGAAAGATTGACCCGAATTGCCACCTCTAACCTGAAGGAGCAGCCATATTTCATTTGCGGATTTGCAATGATTCACTCTGCGTTGCTCGGGGAGAAAAAGACGTGTGTAAATGGCACGATGTGTTTGATGGTTCATCTCATGTCTTTTCCTCTCTACTGGGGTCCACTGACTCCTATTAGGAGGGACAAATGAGTCTTCATTGATGATGATCTCCCAAAGCTCAGAGTTGATAGACTCCAAGTGTTGTTCCATCTCATTTTTTCAGTGATCATAGTTCGTTGAGGTGAGTCGTGGATGCTCGAAATGCATCTTGTTGTTATGATTTGCAAATAGATCCGCCATGATGTTGGAGATGACACGTCAACCAAAACTAGCGCTCTGATACCAATTGTAGAATCGGTGAGGGGCTGACAGAGTCTGTCTAGGTTGTACGACACAGACAAACTCTCTTGAATAAGAAGTAATGGAAAAACTCACTCGGCAGGATTACTTCAATATAAACCTTTATTAACCAATAAACGGTTACAGATCTCACTAAGTATACAGAACCTACTTAGCAAGTTCTCTCATAAACCAACAATATTTCTGTAACGCCCCTATTTAACGTATTTACAGCGGAATTAAAATACTAAGGCGATTACAGACCATCGGGTTCTAAACACCCGGTACCAACCTCACCAATTACAACCATTACAATAATCTAATTTACGGTTTGAACTCAAGAAAACAACGTAAACAAAACTGAACGTAAAACAGAATAACTCTCCACAATTCCTAATTCCCATCCCAATCACTCATGCTCTTCGTGGCCACCTGTATAAACAATTTGTACCTACAAGATGAAACCAAGCAGCCCACCCCGGGAGGGGTGAGTCAGTTCCCTGGAATGGAACTGGTACAATTCTCCAAAACAATATTTAAAACATAACCTTCAAAAAAACAGTAACTTGAAGTCAAACTCTTGAAAGTAAAACAGGGAACAAGGCACTTTAAAATCACCAGTCAAAGATAACAGTTAAGGATAGAGATAAATAATAGATAGGTAAGTTAGTCAATCAAAAACCACACACATGAGTTAGTGAACATCCAATGCTCAAGTTAGAACATTCCAGTTAGGAGTAGAGAGACCGAAGGAGTCACAAGAACTAGAGGATGGAAGAAGATATCCAAGAACCAACAACTCAAGAGTGAAATAATACCAATTGAGAGAGATGGCCCGCCACCCGCAGCCCACGCAAGATATAAATGTCCATATGGACGAGAGGTATACAGCCCCCTGCTGTCAGATATAAATGTCCTGGTGGACGAGGGATATACAGCCCCTGCTGTCAGATATAAATGTCCTTGTGGACGAGGATATACAACCCCCTGCTGTCAGATATAAAATGTCCTTGTGGACGAGGGATATACAACCCCCTGCTGTTACGGTGAAGACGCACGCACGTCACAATAAAAGACTCAGCTCAAGGATGAAACAATATCCAGAGTCAAAGAAGAATTACCAAGATTGTCCTTTCCATACTTCCACTAAATCACTAACTACACCAGAGCAATACCAAACACTCAGTCCTACAGAGTGCAGAAGCGTAAACCCTAGGTAGTTAATGTCTAATGAAATACTTAAGTTTCATCTAATTAAAGGTTCAAAGGTTTTAAGTACCCAATACCTATTTAAAACCTCTTATAAGTTCCAACTAAAATAGATCCCTTATTTATAAACTCTCATTCCGCATTTTGGTAATTAATGTTATAAATGTATTTTATATGGCTCAACCAATTCTAAGAACTCAAGGATTATTATTTAGACTAACTCCCTAGTCATATTTAACATAGTTTTATATCTTAACCCTTTTAATGATTTTACCTTAAAACATTAAGTTATTACTCACTGTTATAAATGTTATGAAATGATCAAATATAGCCTTATTAATCCACTTCACATTTAGATGTAAAACTATTTCATTATTTTATTATTAATTATATATTAAGATCTAGTGTAACATTTTATGTAATCAAATTACAAATTTTCCCTAAGTCTTAACTTATTTATTACTTAACCCAATTATAAATTTACATTCTGTCATGACAAATAATATATATATGTATTTAATTATGATTTATTTAAATTTTAGAAATTCGAAGGTAACTCAAAACTCAATTTCATAACCCCAATTTAATGCCACCTCCATAATATTCTTCATTAATTATGTAGAGGTTTAGTTTAACTTATTTATTCCTTTGTATTATATTTTCTATAGGGTATTTCATTTCTTTTATTTATGTTTAATGTATATATATATATACTAGGATTTATTCAAAACATCATTTATGTAGTTTTATTGTATTTAATTATCTCTATGAACTTTACACAAATCCACATCCAATATATGGTTTATAAAATAAAGTATTTCCTTTATATTATTTAATATATATATATATGCATGTATATGTATTAGAATTTATTTAAGTCATCCTTTATGTAGCTTATTGTATTTAAATTATCTCTATTAACTTCAACATATAACTGCATTCCATGTTTGTTTATAAAGTATTTCTTTTGTTTCATTTTAGAATATTAGCTTATATAGTATTTAGTTAATATAAGTGTTGATTTATTCAACTCCTTGTTTTAACCTAAGTTACTATTTTCCTTTTATATATGTGTGATATATATATAATATATTCCTTAGTTTTAATTAAGAATGTTAACTTCCATATTATATAATAAATAAAATGTAGATTAGTTTAGTTCCTTGATTTAACATCAATTTCTATTTTATTTCTCTCATATAAGTATATATATATATAAATATATATATGTAAATAATTTTTACTTCACTTAAAAGTTAATTCCCAAAATATTATAAAATACTGTTACTAGATGCCAATTTAGTCTTCTCATATTTTTCCAAACCTAAAAAGTTTATTAATAAACTATACTTTAAATTTTTGTTACATTAAAACCTTATATTATGAGATAACTTATGAAAAACCTTATAAATACAATTTTTAAACCCTTTCCTCATTTCTAAAATTCCCCAAATTAAATCTATAGTAACTATAACTTTTAGACGTATTATACAATTTTCCATTTCATAAAAATATCTTTTAAATTATCCAAATAATTCCATAATACTCATAACTTGCAAAATCATAACTTACGTTTATAAACTCCAAACCATATTAATTTACATAAAATTAAACTAGGTTTTATAAGGAATCTATGGTTAAAATTTCAAGTCAAAATACATTCGGGAAGGTCATTAAATAAATTCGACAAGTTAAGGTTTAATTCTGGAATTATTACAAACTTAAACATTTAAAAACTTCTACGTTTAATCTCGGTCGTCTGTTTCTCTTAACTCCGATCAGACGGCCACTGAAACTCGAGTTCTTCAGTGAACTCAGCCGATGACCCGAGTACTAAATCGGTGATTTATCTCAACTCACAGAACCGATTTTGATGATTTTTGTCTCATTGGATTCGAAATTCCAAGACGCTTCTAATGGTACCAATTATGCGAGCTATGATGCAGTATAACGTAAACCGATTCGGGTATCGAAGTTAGGGTTTATGTGAGTTCCGATTCACTTTTTGACAAATTCTCCTAACACAATGCATAATAAGCGAAATTGAAAGCTGGGTTAGGTCGGTAATGCAAAATCGAGTGATAACATCGGAGGAATTGAACGGAGACTTACCAGAGAAGCACCGGTGACGAAAATCGTAATCGATTTCTAGAAAAAGTTCGAACTTTGAACTGTTTGAGTAGCTAACTTTGTGGATCTATAAAATAAGTTCTAGATCGAATTAGACTACGTGTGTGGGCTTAATCGAAAGAGGAATTATAGATCTACAAATTGATAGCAAGAACTTAATATAACTTGCAATATACAGAAAGAAATGCAACCTGAAAGTTACGAGTTTATACCTGCGGGTTCTATATGATTTTATGTGCGTGACAAGGCAGAAACGTTAGACGCCTCGTTTTTGCACACTGTTGGGATTTAGCCTTAGTTGTAAACATAAGAGTTGTATAAGGGTTAGAGATCTACACAACAAGCTAAGAACTTGGATTTTGGATGAGAGACGAAGAAGTTATGATCAAACGAAAGTACCTTACCGATCACGTTTTCTGGAATCTGGGTTACGGCTTTGCAGGAGGCGACTTTGGATCGATTTTCTGGTGGATGTAGGAAGAGTTAGGTTATGTGTGAGCTATGGTTGTAAAGAGGAGATTAAGGAGAAGATAATGAAGAAGACGACACTGGAAAATTCGAAAGGATGAGTGAGATACGGCCGTCACAAGTTAGGGAAAAATACTGGTGAGAATGAGAATACTTAGCCGATTTTGCTGGGAATTCCGGCGAGGCTGACGTGGCGGACACGTGTCTGAGTCAGGAGAACACTAGCCACGTCAGCAATCTACAAATTTTTACCCTAAACTTCATTCTATCATAACTTTGGCTAGGATGATCCGTTTTTGACATTATTTTATCGATCTTCATGGTTTTCCATAAACTATTTATTGGTATAGGTTTCATGGGCTGTTTGACCATTCTCAAAAAGTCAACCCTAGCAAGGCTTAATAAGCTTAAGGTTTCTAGGATTTGATATTGATTTTTATGATTCAATTAATGTTCCAACCCTTTCTAAAATCTATATAATATACTTGGAGTGTTAGAAAATTTTCCAAGATTATTGACTTATAGATCTTATTATTAAATTCATAATACTATATAATAATATATAGTAATCCAATATTTAATAGTATTCTTTAGGATTAAATAGAAGAAATCCCATGATTTAATTTCCATAATTCCGTATAAGAATATAATAATTTATTATTCATAATTCCATATAATAATTTAATAATTGATAGTATTATTTATGGTTTAATAAAATAAATCCCCTAAATTAATTTAAATTAATTTAGGGGTATTTCAATTTCTAATCAGCTCTAGGGAATGTGAAAACAACTAGGAACTGCCTAGTACGAATCTAGCTATGTAACGCTCAAACTAGAAAGCTAACAAGGTGACAATGTGCTTCTCTTTTCTCCCACATACAAGGTGCTCTCAATAATTCGTGCAATTAAGACAGAAAGCGCAGAAAAACAACTGAAATAACTTGCTCCTTAAATACTAAGTTCCTCAAGCTGTTGGGAGAGTCTTTGTTGCTAGAAACTCAAAGTTATGGTCCTTAATTTTTGGCCTAACTTGTGAGACGTTTAAACTCTGAATATTTTGGCCTAAGGATGTTGAACGTTCACAATTAGTCGTTGTGGGGGTTTGTTACAACAATCAAACGAGTTCAGTTATAGGTTTCCAGACGGACTCTCTTGGTTGGACGGACTCCTTCAATGGTTGGAAGGACTCCAGCATGGCCTTCCATGTTTGTTGTAGCAGGACTCGGTGTTTCGCTCGAGGGACTCCGTGCTTATAAGAGGACTTCATCCTCGGCAACATATAGGGTTCCAACAAAGTGGTTAGTTTGGCTTTCCACAGTAAATGGTGGCTAGTTGGGTCTTCGACCTAACACCAGTAATACCTAATCAGTCTCTTGACTTAATTCGTATGTCCTTTCACTGTCTTGCTTACGTGCAAAAATTTTCAGATTTAGGTTGGGCATTACAGTAGGGAACATCTATAGATAAAGCATATACGCCTTTAATTTGCTTCCGATCGCTTATGGGTCATTTTAGATTTTGTAAGTTTATACATTTTTCATAGTGGTTTGAGTGTATTTTTTTATTTTATATTGCATAGTAGTTTGTTGAATGAGTGATTTCATCCTTACATATTGACTTTAGTTCACATAATCAATCATCTTGGAAACAATTCCCCTATACATTGATGCTAAATTATACTTATAAAGAGGCTATCAAATAAGATAAGCCCTTCCAGTATGTGGTTGATCCTATATTAACATAATAACAAACACAATACTCATTTAGTATTTGTACAAAGTTGTGGCTCAAATGACGTTATGCAATGGTTTTGTGACTTCCTTGTAGTTTTCACATGAATTCATTTGTCATTCTTCATGGATGCAAGTTACAGAAGTATATCTTCTAATAAAGTAGTTGAATATTTTACAAATACCATTAATACATTTGTATTTTTTATATAATTAAAATTTTAAACCATATAATACACAAAAATATAGTAAAAAGAGAATACACCAAACCAACACTTGCAATTCGCCACATTTTTTTACCACCTTAACTATTTTTCTTTTGATAATTAGAAACACTTGGCCAAGTAGTTCACAAATGTGGAAAGAAGAGCGAACATGTTGTACCATACAAAAAAAAACTACTTACCTATTTTCTCCCCCTGTTTATCATTACCACTTCAACTCAAAAATGGGGATCTTACTACTTTTCTTCACTTTTGCTTTTACCTCTATAAGCCATTTCCCTCATTGAAGAGAGTTTGTTAGATCCTAAATAATTTTTCTTGCTACCAAGATCCTTTCTAAGGCGAGCTTTGGTAGAGGCCTTCTTCTGTCCCAACTCGCCATCTTTAATGCCTTTCTACGGGGCTGGACGGTCTTGGGATGCGCTCTTTATAGATCCCCGATGATTTCTCTAAGGTTGTTAAGCGTCTGATTCTCATCAAGACAGTACACCCAAACTCTTTGACAAGCTTCAGGGGTTTTCTTTCTTCTTCTTGTACATACACATCTTGTTGCTCCATATGCAACATCATTTGAGTTTTTCCCTCTAAATCCTTCATTATGGCATCTAGAGACCTCCCTTTAATAGGTTCGAGATCTGGGCGGGGGTGGGGGTGGGGGGGGGGGGGACTCTGGCTCATCATACAAACTTCTATATGATTCCCCATCTTTAACTGCATCCTGAACGTGACTTGCCCCAGGGAGGCGCTCCACCAAAGCATATGAGTTGCTTCTATCCTTTTCATAAAAGAAATCATATCCTACTATTGCATTGCTTTCATCAGCTTGCCTACCTGTCTTGATCAAGGCTACAGGGGCATCCGCTCGCTCTCTTCCACAACTAAGAATCTTATCCACCCATAGATTGTGACCCACCACATTCTTATTTAGTGACTCAGAAATAGCAATTACTTTCCGATCACTTTGCCTGATAGCCGATGCCCTAGATTGCTGCTCGAAATGGGGTGATACAGTTTGGAAAGACAAGCCATGCCCTTGGACTAGACCTGTCCTCTAAGCACACTCCATTGGAAGAGAATTTTGTGGATTGTGGGATATGGTCAAACAACAAGATTTTCACTCCAATAGTAGTATGAACCACCCACATAATTACCTACAAAGCTTAGGTCAGACTACACGTAGACCCCTGAGTGCGAGGAACTCTCTTGGATTGGGACCTTGAGCCGTAAATTTCCCCAATTATCACCCTAACTAATTCGTTATATGAAAAACACGCAAGTTAATCTCCTCATCATATTCTATTTAACCATCTCTTTCCTTTAACATTAAACATATATTAACATCCTTGTCTATCCTACTAAGCTTAATCACGCCACTTTTGCTGAACAAAACTCATTCGTGCTATTATAATATTAAATCTCTTGATCATATATTTATCGTGATCTTTTCTTTATTACTTTGGTTCTTACATCGATACTACTCCTCTAAACTGAATAAAACTCTCATCATATCCGCCACTTATAAACCTGATATCATAGCGGTTTCTAATGTGCCTTGAACTTTATTATTTAAATCTATTCAAACTTTTAAAAATTACTAGAGAAAGTTATTACCTTCAAATAATCTTGTTGTTGCCTCAATATGTAACATTTATTCAACAAATAATCTATCCACTCAGAGTTGTTGAACATTTTTCACATGGAAGCAACAATTTACTTTGTCACATGTGTGCATATAAGTTGAGTGGATCAATACATACGCTATTTAACACTTTTTCAAAGTTTGGATAAAAAGTACAACATTATATGAAATCGGGCGGGGTTATGAATAGAGCTTTCGCTCAAATCATTTACATTTATTCTAAAAAACAACTCCTCTACAATTGGCCCATTTGAACACTTTGTACGATGACAGTAAGGCCCATTCTTTTGTGGATTTGTGAAAATTAGTTTATCTGATTAACTCACTTTTTCTTTCTATATGTCATATATATCAATTGTCATATTAATTTTTTACTTTTCTAACTTCAGTTGACATCAGCTAGCAGTTAAGCTATTGAGAAACCTGGGTGCAAGTTTCTATCTATGAGTATGAGACTAATGAAGAATGCGTTTGAATATTTGAACAAGGGAAAAGACTAAAGATTGAATCTTTAATATATTTAAGAATAATTCACGTTATATAATCACGTGTTCCAAAGAACACCACCTCTCACACGTCAGGAACGCACTCCTGAAAATAATTTCATGTAATCTTGCTTTAAAACACTCAGTCTACTTTCACGAGAGTACCAACAATTACTAACAGTATTTCACCTCTCACTGATTAAAAGCTTCCTCTATGTTTTTCTTTTTGTAAACTATAACTTTAATGTGTTGCTTGCATGACTATATATACAGATTATTTATCTTCTATAAAAACTCTGTCTAAAGCCAAATATATTTGTGATTTAAGAATTTGTTACTATTATATGTTCTTATATTTCATAAAGTAACTTTTAATTGATTATAATTTGTAAGTTTATTTAATATCTTAATATAAAGTAGCTTACTATTTTATTAAAATTACTGTAGTAAAAATAATCAATTTTTCCAATTTTATAGCTTATTTTTATTAACACAATTATTACATTTTATTTCAAAAGGAGTAACTTTTAGGTAAGTAAGTGAAATTTGAAGCACATAAATAATGAAGTATCAAATTATTACAAAAATCTGAAAAACTGTAGTTTTTAAACTGTTAGTATCTTAAAATTATTTATCAGA
This sequence comes from Limonium bicolor, assembly GCA_023374045.1. Lineage (NCBI taxonomy): Eukaryota > Viridiplantae > Streptophyta > Magnoliopsida > Caryophyllales > Plumbaginaceae > Limonium > Limonium bicolor. The sequence goes on from CM041778.1 coordinate 54,752,349, forward strand.
CAAATTATTATAAAAACATTCAAGATGTTTTTCAAAAGTCAAGTAGAGTAGAATATAAATAATATAAAAGAACAAATAAAAAATAAAAAAGAAATTGAGGAAGACGAGTAAAGAATATCACGTGATCAAAAAACAAAAAAGTTATTATAAACTAAAATAGAGACAGAAATTGTAAAATAATGTCACCAGAAGAAGATATATAAAGTAACAAAAAAGAAATTAGAAAACAAAGGAAATCTGATAAGTTATAATGAAAGTATTCATAATTTTCTTTGTTACTTTAATTGTACTATTTATCAATTTACAATAGTTTATATCTTAGCAATGAATTTTTATATTTTTTATTTGTATATATAGTTATTGGTTTAATTTTTTATCAAATAAAAGGTGTTAATTATATTTATAGCTATTAAATTACTTTTGCTCCATAAAAACAAAATATCACATATTATAAATATATATATATAATATATATTCATTTCCTAATAATAGTGCTAATTTTTTTATCCCCTTAAACACAATTCTCGATCTAGTGCTCAGACTTTGTTTCTAATGAGTTTTTTTTTTTATCAAAATTATATATTTGATAGTTCTGATTAAGTAGCTTATGGAAGCTTATGTGGTAGGGGCTGTTTAAGAAATGAATTGAATTCAAACTAGCATAACATACAAAAATACAAGTTAATGTTTATTGCATCACCGTACATGTAACGTATAACTATTACATAGGTGTGTATTGACTATTTTAACAATTCACATCAGTCACATGTGTATTTTTTTTAGTCTTTTTATTCATATACACTAAAATGGAAGGTATTAATTAACATAGGTAATATGATTCACTATATCAATCATTATTTGACTAATTTTGTTGTGTACATTATTTAATTTCCAGTCATTTATTTCGATTATAATATGATGCATTTGACATCCATATTTTTACATTTAATGGATGAATTATTCTGGTTGTATGGGTGTTTATTGTTAGATGGTGTATATTAATAACTTAATGAATTAGAAATATCATTTTATGCACACATGTACTCAATGTAAAAAATTCAAATTGATTATGCATAATTAATTTCTATTCAAGAGTCGATGATATTTACAAATTTTGCACTTATATATATATTTTTAAAATCTTTAATTATATATCTGTAATCTAACCCATATAACTGGCATAGTGGTATGATAGGTATACCATATGAATGGACTTTCATGCGGCTAAACCCATATCAACTGCATATATGTATAATATGTTACTAATACTTGCTCGCTGACTTGCGTACCGTACCTAGAAACTTTTATTTTACGTTCTAGTTCTTCATTTATCCTTCTATTTCATTCTGATTTACCTTGAGACAGTCTGCCTATCCCGCGATTTTTATTAAGTCCTGCCATTTGTCCGCCATTTCTGTTGACAGTAACCAGACTGGAGCTGAGGGCCGCTACTTCTCCCCCAGATTATTCCCGGCAAACTTAATCTCTTTCGTCTCATGTCTCATGTCTCATGTTTCGATCGCCCTCCCACCTCCCTGGTTCGTAATTTGTTCGCAGACACACCATTCTCTTTTCGCGTTCTATCCAATCGGAAAATTGGAAATCCATTAACTTTCTCAGGCTTTCTTTCTCGATTCGGATTTTAAAAAAACGTCTCGGTTACAATAAGTACGCAAGGGTTTTCGATTTGAATTCCTGTAATTTCTTCCTCAGTATTTCCCTTTTTCTCGCCGGACCTGAAGCCAATGGATCAGTCTTCACCTGCTTCCTATCATCCAGAAACCGATTCTAGACACAGTTTTGGAAAAAAGCATGTCTTTTGCTTACGAGAAATCACGAAGCGAGACCGCGCTATCTCCGTCGTCAGGAGACTTCAGTTTCATCGGGAGCGACCGGTGATTCGCATTCGCCATTGGGTGCAGCGAGCCCAACGCTTCCGAGAACCAGATCTGGCGTCGATATCCCGCCCGGATTTTACTCTGGAAATGGTTACGATTGGCTTCAAACGGATTCCGGGATGTTCGATAAGGAGAAGACGTCGACAAAGGGATTGAGATTTTGGGTTTTCGGGGATCTGAGCGGTGGAACTAGGCCTATGAGGAGACTGCTATTAATGATTTTGCTCAATGTGCTGTATTCTACCACGGAGCTGCTCATTGGCCTGCTCTCGGGCCGTGTTGGTAAGTAATAATGATCAAAATTGTCTATTGGTAAGTAATACTATGGCTATACTTGGAGAATAGGTAATCATCTATGTTGGCCCTTAGTTGATTATCTTATAACGAATTCAGTTGTAATCTTTTTTGGAATTCATTGCTTCAAAAGACCAGTTTAAGTTAGTGCTTGCTTGTGAAGGTCTGGTATCCGATGCATTTCATCTTACTTTTGGTTGCGGGCTCTTGACTTTCCCGCTTTTTGCAATGGCTATGTCGCGTAAGAAGCCTGATCGAGTCTACACTTATGGGTAAGTTACCAGTACCCACCCTCTTTTTAGATTTGGAACCAATTATTGGGGCATGATTATTAGTCCTCTCTTTTCTCTTTCCAAGTTGTGGTTATGTGTTTGAAATTTGGTTTAGCATGAAACTTTAAGGCAAAACATTAACTGGGGCTCATAATCATTCATTTTGGTTTCTATTTTATAGAGATCCATTAAGATACTTAAATATAAGCTATGCCTAAAAAACTTTGTTTCTGATTGCAGTTCTAAAAGGAGGTTTTAGCAGCATTTACCAATGCTGTAAGTTTCTCGTTTTGTGGGGGAAAAAATGTACAATTAATACCTCTTATTTCGGACCTATTTAGTCTGTTATGTATTGATATATCTTTAAGGAAGTGTAATTCTTTTGCTAATCTAACTCTAGATTTTTTGACTTTTAACATATAAATTTTGTTCTTATGTTTAGACAGCTGTTTCTTCTATTATGTCATTTTCCTTGGCGGTAGCTCTACGTGCATTTGTTCAAGATGAGTCAGAGCATAAGTAAGATTACTCTAGATATTTCTCTTATATATTTATTGACCTACCGCAGATCAAGGTTATCAGCTAGTGTTTCATTTGTTAATTTTACTAGCTGATTGTTCTGTCTACAAATATATGCTGTGCCCCATTCGTCAATAGCGAGATTGTATTTTTATGATTTGTTATTGGGTATCATCTTATTTTACGTGCAGGCATTATCTTGTTGTATCAGCTGTAACAAATTTGTTGGTGAATCTTATTGGTGTTTGGTTCTTCAAGGGCTATGCACGTCTAAATCTTGGTGAGACCTCTGTTTATGTAATCATGATTGTTGATAACCTGTTGGCTGGTCAATAGCATCTCTTATTCCTTTTGTTCTTTGGAGATGTTGTCCCTTTGTGATTCTCTAATGTGTTATCCTGGTAAAAAAATTCTGTTTGATTCTTTGCAACTTGGTGGTTTGCACTTTTTGGATTTTGATGAGGTGGTTTCTTAGTTATTAGGATTGAGATCTTACTTAGGATAGGCGGAGTCCTAAAGGTACAAAATTGTAGTCATTTTAATCGCATAGAATCTTTAAGATCGATATTGTATTTTGGATCATAGAATCATGTCTAGAAGGATCAAGATTCAAACAACATTGTAATTTTCACATGACGTCTTTTGAGCTGGTTTGTACAACCCATAAACTATTATGTCTATTAGTGTTGGTTTGCTGCATGCACCTAGAATTGTTAAATTTTCCTGTGTATGTTTGTTTTCCATGTGATAGTATCACAAGATGTAACCTTCTTTTTCATCCAGCTTGAAATGCATCAAATACCAGTGCATGTTTGATCATGGCCTTCTGGTTGCTAAGTATCGGTAAAAAAATTTGTCACTCTTCATCCTGATTACCTTTCAAGTGCTGGTATGGGACTGGTTTCGGTGACAATATTTGTTTTCTTGTCAGGCCAATTTTTATGGCACCATGTGGGTCCTGCTGCAAACGGCACCGTCCAGTATCCCATCGTCAGCCATGAGTAAATGCTATAGACAGGTGATTCAGTGTCTAGTCATTTAAATTTCACTAAAAAACTTCTCTTATGTAAATGTTGAAGTTCATCAATTACGTGGGTCAGATTACTTCAAGAAAAGACGTAGATTAAGGTTGATTTTGGGAGCTGGTGCCTAGTCATGCTATTGGCTCAATCTCAATTCAGGTAAATGTTTAAAGTTATATGATACTAATTACTGTCCATTGATGTGGAATTCTTACTTATTTCTGTCTCCTTACAAGGAGCCTTTAATTACCAGGTTAAAGATGGGGTGGATGACCGACCTGTACTGCATTATACACACGGTCGTTACCAAGATATAGGAGTACAAAACTTGACGGTGCAAACAGAGTATTCAGTAGATGCAGAGTCGTTTAAGGTCGGTCTAACATAAACTATGATCACGTTGATTGGCTTTGTTTTAATTATGTTTGGAGTTTAAATGACTTACCTCTATTCAATTTTTGCAATTTATTTCCGTGACAGAGAAACAATAGTTGTTTTTGAGTGTGATCTCATGTGACTAAGGTAAACACCTTGATGCTAATATGCAATAGCTTCAAAGATTTTAGAAGTAGCGCACTCAGTAGTGTAGTTCTAAGATAAGAACCCAGTTTGTTTGTTTGCTTTTTTTAACATTATTGTTTTTATGAATGATATCTAAATACATTTACTGACTTTTCAACTACAATATAATCTCATCTCATTACAAGTCTTGTGCTCCTATCTCATTGTGATAAGTTTTATTATTAGGTCGATACTGCTGGACTGCCAACGTTGTTTTTCTGACACCAGCAGCTCCCCACATTTAACATGTGATCCGCAACTGAATTATTGGATAAATTGTAATAATAACCTTTTTTTCAAAATGACATATATAATCATTCTATTTACATGGGATTACAAAACCTAACCCCTTTTTTTATAATAGGCAAAAGCTTACTGTGATACCCAGTGTAGGGGTCACCTCCCACATCGATCGGGAGAGAGCACGAACCATGCTTTATAGGTGTGGGGATACTCTTCCCTTGTGTGAGGCCTCTGGAGAGGTGTGTAATATCCTCTCCGGAACAAAACCCGTGACTGGGACAATATCCACCGAGGAGAGGGATTTCCGCTTCCGCTGGGCCACTCTGGTATGAGGCCTTTATTAGTAACAGACCAGGGTTCCACATGTGTGATATTGTCCGCTTTGGCACACAGGCCGCACAGATTTGTTCTTGGGTTTCACCCCAAAACGCGTCACACAAGGGAGAGGTATCCATGCACCTATAAGGTGCACTTCGAGCTCCTCCCCAATGATGTGGGAGGTAGCCCATCTCTGGTGCTACACTCCGTTCTCCTCCCTCTCACGGGAGCCCAGCGTCCTCGCTAGCACACCGACCTGGGTCCGGCTCTGATACCATTAGTAACAGCTCAGGTCCCACATGTGTGATATTGTCCGCTTTGGCACACAGGCCGCACGGATTTGTTCCTAGGTTTCACCCCAAAACGCGTCACACAAGGGAGAGGTATCCATGCACCTATAAGGTGCACTTCGTGCTCCTCGATGTGGGAGGTAGCCCATCTCTGGGTGCTACACTCCGTTCTCAAATGGGGAGGAGCACTGCTCCTTATAGGTGCATGGATACCTCTCCCTTGTGTGACGCGTTTTGGGGTGAAACCTAGGAACAAATCCGTGCGGCCTGTGTGTCAAAGCGGACAATATCACACATGTGAACCCTGGCCTGTTACTAATGGTATCAGAGCCGGACCCAGGTCGGTGTGCCAGCGAGGACGCTGAGCTCCCGTGAGGGGGAGGAAAACGGAGTGTAGCACCCAGAGATGGGCTACCTCCCACATCATTGGGGAGAAGTAGGTGCATGGATACCTCTCCCTTGTGTGACGCGTTTTGGGGTGAAACCCAGGAACAAATCCGTGCGGCCTGTGTGCCAAAGCGGACAATATCACACATCCCTGGGCTGTTACTAATAAAGGCCTCACACCAGAGTGGCCCAGCGGAAAGCCCTCCACTCGGTGGATATTGTCCCAGTCACGGGTTTTGTTCCGGAGAGGATATTACACACCTCACACAAGGGAAGAGTATCCCCACACCTATAAGGCATGGTTCGTGCTCTCTCCCGCTGGCGCACCGACCTGGGCCTGGCTCTGATACCATCTGTAACAGCCCTTAACCCACATGTGTGATATTGTCCGTGCGGGCTGCAGCCCAAAGCGGACAATATCACACATGTGGGTTGACTGGGCTGTTACACTTACATTCAAGAATGAAGAAAAAATTGATTTCCACATAACTCTTGCTCTTAGAACTCTTTTTTGTTTTTCTTTTGAGCTATCTCAGTCCGACTCCGACAATTCTTCTTCAAGTTGTATATTTTAACCGATTGCTGGGATTATATGCTGAAATTACTTTTGATTCTTAACAAAACTAATGTAGAGAAGATGTACTTGCAGTCTAGGAAGAAGCACACAAGAAACCAAGGGAGTCCAAGAAGGTAGAATTTGATAGGCGGCAGAAGTGAAAGGTCTGATATCCTGTTTTTCTTATCTCGTGCAATTAAAGGGAACGAAACTGCAAAGCCCAAACGGAGCCCGGCGGGAGAATGCTTACCGATACCGAAGCCGTTCCGCTCGTCCCTCTTTCTAGGTAATCAACCCTGAGAAACCAAGTTTACGGTTACGTAGATGATAATCGGCCTATACAAACGTTGTTGGATCTTCTTCTGTCGTAAAGACGAGAAGGGTTGAACGGGAAGAACGGGTTGTGCTTTAGTTCGGCTTGGCTGGTCTTCATGAGATGAAGCACTCGGATTCGACAAAAGAATCAAAAGCATAGCTGTGAGGCTTAACAGACAAAAAAAGGGGATCCCACTGATCTTTAGCTTGTTGAAAATGATTCGGTACACTCGATTCAGCGTGGCTCTTATGCCTGTGTTGAAATCAATTGGGTGTTCTTCCCTGAATCAGTTGTTGATGAAGCCTTTGTTCGCTATTGAAATTTTTGACAACATGGTGGAAATAGGGTCGTTTAGATTGACGATAGCGTTCTATGGCCCTATATAGATAAGCATGCCTGAGATGTTCGCCTTTAGTAATGAGGTAAGTAGTTCCTATGAGCTCAAAGAGGGTAGAACCCGTACTCAATAGCTGAGAGTCTTCATGGTGGAAGGAGGAGAAGCAGTGAAATAGACCGAGGCGACCCAGGAGCTTCTTTGGAGGAAGGAGCTGACAAATACAAGGCATAGTAGACAGGAGAGAGACAAAGAAGACATGGGAGCCGCAGAAGAAGTAAACAGCGGGAGAAAGAGAAGTGATGAGACAGGAAAAAAACTATCAGGAGTATTTGACTCAAACCAGATTAAAGAGAAAGTAGACGGGCGACAAGGGAGGATCTGAAATAAGGAATTCGAGAGCTCTTCATCTCTAGGAAGGTTTGGACAAACAACACGTCTTTGCCCGGATAAGGTTCAAGAATCAAAAGCAGGCGAGAGAAGCAGTTCATGACATCCATAGACGTTGATTCCTAAGCACAAGGCTATTCACAAACAGGCTAGATATGCTTTGGCAGTTCAACATGAAGAGGTCACAACCATCAACCGAGCAGGTCGGGAGTGACAAATTTCGATCTAATTGTGGTTGTGACATTTTAAGTACTCAGTGTTGTGATATTGTCCGCTTTGACACGTAGGCTGCACCACGCGTCACGTTAGAGTGGCCCATCGGAAGCAGAAAACCTTGCTCACGATGAATATTGTCCCTAGTAGGGTTTTGTTCCGGATGGTCACATCACTACAAGAAGAGGTATCCCCACCCATATAAAGAATGGTTCATTCTTCACTTCAATCGATGTGGGAGGTAACCCTCGTTGGGTGTTACACTTCATCCCCATGGGAGCCCAGCGCCCTCGCGGGCCACACTGGTACACCGATTAGGGTCTGGCTCTGATACCATCTGTAACATCTTCAAGTACCCACTGTTGTGATATTATCCGCTCTAGTAAGCATGCCACACAGTTTGTTTCCAGGGCTTCATAGCCCTAAAACATGTCACAAGAAGGAGAGGTATCCCCACTCATATAAGGAGTGGTTCGTTCTTCACTCCAATTGATGTGGGAGGTAACCCTCGCTTGGTGTTACATTGGTAGAGCAGAAGTTCTTCAATTGAAGTCTGAGGTGTCTCATGAGATGATCAAGATTGGCATGCGGAAGAAGAAAGATGTTGCTGAGGATATCAGCTTTTACATATGGAGCAATTTAGCAGGGAAGAAAGGACTTAATGACTAAAACGGAGTCCCAGTCTAGTACTTTGTCAAGAAGCGAAGAGTAACTCTAGCTTGGAGAATCGCTCATTACTATATTGGGGATATCGAGTTAATTATGGACGTCAACATAGAAGTAGTTCATATCGAGAAGCTAGCGGCCATTCGTGTGGTCATCATCTCTCGTAACACCTCTCCTCCCATGTCAACGTGTAGAAGAAGGATTTTGGTAGATGGGAACTTTATGGTTCCGAGGTTACCGGTAAAGGAAATCAGAAAGGCGAAATAGTTGTTGGTTGGCAATGATGATTAAGATTAATGCTAGTCAAAGTTCCTATCCGATTTCGTTTTCGGTTCCAGAGAAGAGGTTTAAATTTCATTATTTACTTTACCCATAATCTTGATGTATCCCCATGTTAGAATTTGACACATCTTCATTGTTATAAGGCGGGGTTCATCCACAATTGGAAATCCACCGTGTCCAATTGATCGTTGGTCAGGTCACCCCTGCCTGGTGCAGGTTAGTGCGTTATTGGTTGGCACACAACGATTGAGATTAATACTAGCCACGGTTCCCGCCTGGTTCCTGTTCTGGAGAAGAGGTTTAGATTCAATTATGTACTTTACCCATAATCTTGATGTGTCACCATGTTTAAGATGACGCATCTTTCTTGTTATAGGCGGGGTGCTACAGGTAGTAACCTGCACCAGACAGGGTGACCCGACCAACGATCAATTGGACTCGTTGGATTTCCAATCTGGGAATGAACCTGTTGTAACCATCCACTCATGTACACAACACGTGACCAAGTTTCTTAGCTTAGATTTCTCACATAAAATAGCAAATACCCACCATTCAATAGTGGTCTCAATCATAATTACCTCATGAATGTACTTACCTAAGGAAAGTGCTTAGGTACTTCACACATTGGATACTTCTCAATCTTCATAAATATCACATACTATAGATTTGTTCATATTATAATTTTATAGTATGTAATTCATGTATAAATATATATATATATAATACTTGCATACACTTACATTTGTATTGTATATATATATATAAATATTCATGCATTCTTGGATCAATTAGTTACTTTCTTTTGCAGGAATAGTATGTTCCTTTGGACTGTTTATACTATGTATGTATAATACATAGTTGAAATACCCGTGAATTTGGAATAGTATGTTCCTTTGGACTGTTTATACTATGTATGTATAATACATAGTTGAAATACCCGTGAATTTTGAGATACGATATATTATATAATACATAGTTGAAATAAATAAGTTAGTCGTTATATGGGTTTGGATATTAAATAATTAGTTAGGCGAGAGTAGATTTGATTAAAGGCCCAAGGAAGTTAAGATTATATGTCTTTATTCTTTCCTAAATTAATACAACACTAAAATATGTGATACTAATTACCTTCCTTATATTTCTGAAATTATCTATTGTAACTTAATTATAAGATCTCCTCATCCATCTTAAGGGAATTACTATTATTTATTTAACTACTTATTGATTCCTAAATAAATTATTCCCTTAAAGATATTTCTATTCAACCTTATCTCATCGCAACAGCTTGACCATCTTTTCCTCACCTTATTTCAAATTAATGAATTACTCTATATTTTCTAATCCGTTGAATTTGATTCTCTTTCAAGTTACTTACAACGCTGATTATTTACTTTATCTTCCAAATAAATTACAACACTAATTGTTTAATTCAGTTTTTTTAAACTATTTACAATGTTAATTGTAACACCCAACTTTTAAAACCAGAATCATCTCATAAATCTCCAATTACTTACATTAACATTGCAGCGGAAATTTCTACAACAGTTGGTGTTACCGCCGTTAGTCACCCACGTAACTAACTAGGCATACTAAATTCTCCAAGATCTAACTACGGTCTGATGGATCCGAATATACCGAACATTAGTATACACAAACCTTAACTAAAATACAAATCTCAAGTACAAGTATCTCTCATATCCTAATACATCTTACTACAACATATACCATCTACAGACGAGTGTACATACACATCTCGTTTAACAAAAGGAAACCATCCTGAAGTACTTCTACCCGCTCCTGCTTTAGCTTTTTATCTCTTTAAGTTGGGAATTCTTTGATTCTCATATTCATCCTTATCTCAAATACATCAACTTGTTCCTTATTCCATTGTTTATCTTTGTCGGATCAAAAGTAACCCTAACCAATGAGCTATAAACTCTATTGGGTTAAATAAACAATATTTCTTAAATTTGGGATTTAGGAGATCCCACCGCACCATCTTAATCTTGCCTCCCACCTTGAATCGTAATCCAAGGTGGCCAAGTCTATTTGTCGACCCTCGGCGACAAGTCCGAAGACAAGTCTCAATGGATGACGGATCTGATAAAGATACCGACCTCCTAACTCAACATGCATGACCGGAGTCAGTCCCGGATTCCTCACCCCCCCAAGTTCCTGTTAGTAGAAGTCTCAACGACAATGTTTGTTAGTTAAACCTCTTTCGGTTACTAACAAACCAATATTAGGGAGTGTTCCTTGTTCTCATACAATCTTTACTAAACATACTTAGTAAGTTCTCAAAGGTAAGTTGTGTTAGTTTCATACAACACACAACAAATACAATAAACCGGTTGCATGATTTATCTTGTTTAGTCGGAACATATAAACAAATAGCACACAAGCCGAGAGACACCTCGTTAGCAAGCAAGCTACAAGAAAATCATACCGTTCACCGTTGGTCGTTCGGTTTCCTATTCTCCTCCGGAGTCCAAATACTCAAATCCTATAACATTCATCCAATCGGGTGGTTAATTACTTTTAATCAACCTAGCTTACTTAATCACTAATGATTCCCGATTAATAACTACTAACTCATTGTAGTTTAATCTTAATCCTATAAGTCATTAACTTCTCATTATTTATTAAGCTTGTTTATGCCTCTAATGACCCTTAAATATCATTAATTAACTCCTAACAACCTTATAATATCAATACCCAACAATTCCCCATGTTAGAATGTCATTAGACAACATTCTGGTGCATTTTTTAGGTGGTCCGGGTTTGTGCCCGAGGTTGTAAACCCGGACCATTTCTCGGGTGAACTTTCTGCCATGATTTTGCACTGGTCCGGGTTTGTGTACCGGGATGTAAACCCGGACCAAGCCACAGAAATAACATTCTGCCTTGTTTTTAGAGTGGTCCGGTTTATGTACCTATTTACAAACCCGGACCAACACAAAATATGCCTAATTTGCTAGTTTTTCAACTCTTTTCAACCTCAATTCTTATCCAATCTTTTCCTAATCTTTCCACATGTATAATAACATGTTCTAACATCATTTTATCACTTTAAAAGCCTCCTAATTCTTTACTCAACTCATCACTCAATTCCTTGATCATTGTACTCAAATTCTTACTAATTTCCTAACACTTGCAACTTAGTTTCTTAGACTTCCAAGATGTAAATTTTGCTTACAATCTCAACTATCCCAATTGTTTCCTTACAACCATTTGACCACACCTAATGCATCATTAGTCATCTTTATCTCCTTTACCCAAGCTACTCAAAGTTCTCAAGGTTATATTGCATCTCCATGCACAATTTCCTCCCCTTTACATTTACTACTCATCATTCCCAAACTTGTACACATATATGCATCCCTAGTCATACTCTTAACACCTTACATCTTTTTCTCCTTCATCTTTACCATTCTAAATACCTCTTAAACATTTTCATCTTCCTCATCCAAGTCCTCTCAATACCATCAAGGTTATACACACTAGTTCATACCTAAACCTCTCAAGACATTTTACAACATTCTCCTACAAAATTTTGCTCAATACCATGCATACCTCATACCTCAATTTTGGTGTGTTTAACCCACTTCAACCTCAAATTCCTCCTAATAAACTCTAGGTCATTCTAATCCTCAAGAACACCTTCGTTAACTCATTTCCACTCAAATTTCCTTTAATGACTCATAGTAAATCCTAGGTCATATTAATTCACAGTAACCACTAACAACACTTGGTTTATACTCAAATTTTGTCATAGCTTCTCTAGTACATTATCATGCCCATATGCATAGTTTTTCTCCTCTAATCAACACAAGCTAACTAAATCCTTAGTGGATGTTCTCAACACACCAATTGCACTCAAATACATCAATCCACAATACATTGCATTAGTCTTAAATTACATAGCACTAAGGCTCTTTAAATGACATGGCTCTTAGGCCCTTAAATGACATAAACTAAACACTGGATTTCCAACATTGGCTCTTTAGTCACAAGTTCACAAGTATGATCATGTTATTTCCTAGGTTACATAATACATAATATAATGTAAGCTCTAGGCTATACTTTGTATCCATCTAAACACCCTTCCCTTAAGACATTAAACCACTTCAAGGTAAGTCATTTACCTTATGTTTTCAAGCCTTTTCCTTTCTTTTTTCCTCTTTGTTTCTTGAGTGAATTTCGGCCAAGAGTTTGTTCCCTTGCTAAATTTCTAACCAAGATTTAAATTAAGCTAATGAGTGGTATAGTAACACCCTTAAACTCATTGAAACAAACTTAGAAGTCAAAGAGAGTGCTAAATGCACCAAAATGAATGATTACCTTATGAAACCTAAGAAGGTTTTTTCTGTAGAGAATCAAAGCAAGGCTTGAACTAAGCTCTTCAGGATTGAATTAATGCTAAAACAAGGAATAGAACAAGGCCTCATGAGAAGTCAAAATCGGCCATGTATAGAAAATGGAGAAAAGAATGATTTGAAGCTTTTCTTACCTTAAACCAAAGAGAGTGTAAACTAGCTCTTGAATATGGATTTTTCTCTTCAAATGGAGCTCCTTCAATGGAGTCCAACTTCTGGTTTGAGATTTTGAAAAGAGAGAATGAAAGGCCTTGGTCTAACTAGCACAAATATGCACTTGGTTTTGATTTGGAGTTGGATTTGGAGTTTGGGCAAGCAAATGAAGATGAAGAAATATGGAGAACCATGGAGTGCTGGAGTTTTACGCAAGGGGAGAAGAGAGAATGGAGGTGGTGGCCGATTGGGAGGGAAAGAAGTTGAGGAGAGAGGAATAAAAAAGGATATTTTGTTACTTAAGCAAAAAGGTAGCCAAATAGTGAATTTACTCCCCTTCCTCTTTTCTTCAAATGGGCGCCCTTTTGGGTTCGCGTCCATGATGTACCCTTACAGTTTATGCATGCCATGTTTGCCAAGCGCCTGGGAGACAAGCTTGGAGTCTTCATGGAGTATATTGATTTTGACTCCCGTTTCAGTGGTTCTTTCATGCGTATCAAAGTGAAGCTCAACATCACTATGCCCCCTTCGGTGTCTCACTATCACTCTCCATGGAAATCCTCTGGTGCTGCGTCTCACTTATTATCGCCTTCCCAACCTTTGCTTTGTCTGTGGTCAGTTTACTCATCTTACTACTGATTGTCCCTCACCCCTGATGCTCCAGCTATTGATTACCCGTATGGTATGTGGCTCAAGGCCAGGCATCATGGCCCTAGTCGACAGAGCAACGCTGGGAATCAGACCAGAGTTTTCAACGTTGGTCCAGCTGCTTGCCCTGCTGCTCTCTCTGATGATGCGCACTCAGTCTCCCCTATCAAGGACGCACGTCCTAATGCTGCTATTCAGGTTGTAGGCGACATGGAGCTTGAAGAGGGTGAAATAGTCGCGTCTCCTCACACCTCGGCCTCTAGGAAGCGCAAGCATGATGATGCCCTTAACTCTCCTCCTGCTGTTGGTCATGAAGATGTCGGTTCAGCAGACAAGCTCAAGCGTGGGAAGAATGGTGACTCACCCCCTCATGTCCAGGCGCCTCTGGGAGACACCCAGAGCCACCAAGATTAATGTCTATACTGTCCTTGAACTGCGGTGGCCTTGGCAATGCTGCGTCAGTTCGGTGGGTGAAGGGGGTTGTCAATGGGGCTGCTCCTTTGATGTTTTTTTTGTGTGAAACTAAGTTGTCGTCTGTTGAGATGTGCAGGGTAGCATCCTTTTTGGCACTTATTTTTGGATTGCCGGTGACAGTGCAGGTCGTTCAGGGGGTAGCTCTTTTTTGGAAATTTTCAGTTGATCTTGCGATTCTTAGTTACTCGTGTAGGCATGTTGATGTAGTAGTGACTGAATTGAGTGGTTTTAAGTGGCGTTTTACTGGTCTGTACGGTTGGGCAAGTTCTGTAGATAAATGGAAATCTTGGGCTTTTTCTGCGTTATCTTTACCCTCAATGGAGGGGTCCCTGGCTTTTGTGTGGTGATTTAAATGAAGTCCTCTTTCCATCCGAGCCTTTAAGCAGTTGCAATAGAGTCCAACAACAATGCTCACCTTCCGCTAGTTGTATTGTAGATTGCAACTTGCATGATTTGGGTTACAGAGGATCCAGGTTCACGTACATTAAAAAGGCTCCAAATTCTCACCACGCAAAGTCCCGTCTTGATCCGTTTCACTGCTACAAATTTGGATCTACTACTACTAATCAAAGACTACTGTTAAAAGATTGAGTAGTTATTGATATAGTTGAATGTTTATAAGTACATTACCACAACTGTTAATTACATACAGTTGTATTAGCTCCCAATATACTAAAAAAGGGGCGCGGAGAAATAAACAAAAATGTGAGAAAGAGTTAGACCCGCGTTCGATTCCTGTCAAGAATGAAAACTGTAAACCAAGAAATAAAAGGAGTCCGCTCTCAAAATAACTCCAGCGTTTCTTTCCCCCCTTTATTTCTCTCGTTCGCTCCCAACTTGCGTACTCTGGAGCTCTAGATGTAAGTCGCTCACTGGTTGGGTAATTTTTTTGGGCGACTACTACAATTTTCTTGTCGGTGTCATTGATATGCTCAAGATTTGGGGATTTTTCCAATACAGAATTTGGGATTTTTGATCGGTAGTTCCTCTTTATATTTTCTTAACCCTAGTTAGCTTGAGCTACTGGTGTTCTAGGAAAAAGCTTGCGCTTTATGGAGAGATCTGTATATCTGCTGGAGGCTACAATCTAGGTCTCGACCTCGTTCTTCTGTTGCAGTTAAATCGGTGTGACTTTATTGTTTCTTGCTAAGTGAAGTCAACAATGCACACTTGATTGGGGCTGTTTCGTTTTTGCAAAAGATTTGGGGTGTTTGATAATACAAAAGTTGTGCTTCTTATTATTGTTTACTTTTGTGACTACCCAACCTTTGTCAGTGTTTCTTAGGTACTATTGGGATAAATGCTTCCTCTCATGGTGCAAATTTTGGATCTGTTGACAGTTGCGTACTATCTCTATCTCGTCCTCTACAAAAACAAGAAAGGTCTGTTACTGTCTCCTTTACCTTTACATTTTATCTGATCTTTCTCCTGTATCATGTTTTCTTATTTCATTTTCTATTTCACTTTTTTTTGTAGATCATATAATGCATATCTTGAATTGTGAGATTTGGAAGAAAGTTTGGGAAGTACTTTTTTTGGTGAACTTTACCCAAAAAAAGTGGAGTAGTTTGACTTTGACAGTTCGGTGGGAGTATTCAAAGAAAATTAGAAGAGTGTCCTACGCTCTTGATCTAAATAACAACAATTCAGTTTTTCCTTTACTAGAATCTGAGAGTTGGACGTAAAGTAACAGAAGGATATATAAGATGCAATTTGGGTTTGTAAAATTTTCCGCCCCTTTCATTAATCAATAGGTCGTTTAAATACAGCTCTGTTACACCTAAAAAATAGTTAATTTCCCCACTTAGCCATTTGCTAATTAACAATAGATAAACTTGAAAAGGCAGCAACGTTCACAACTAGTTTTTAAGGAACTAAATTCTGCTCCTGAAGTCCAGCATAGCAGGTGACTTATTCAAACTTTCTTTCAGCTTATTTCTCCCAAAACTGCTTCTGAAGCCTTCCAAAATTATCTAAAAATTTTGTTTCTTGGATTTGACCTCTCTAATCAAGGTCGATCCTTGAACCACAAAACAAATAGCTGTCACGAGTGCTTGGCTCTCAGTAGCAGTCACTTCGTACTGAGATGGCCAAATTTGAATTTTCTTCCCGTAAATGTAGCTTCCTTGTTTCCTTATATCTATTTGCAGATGTAGTAAAAAGATGCCTCTTCTTTTTTTTTATGACCAATTGTATTATGAGATGTTAAAAGTGTATTTGATTAGTCATTGTGGCTGCAATTTTCTTACTTGGATATCAGGAAAGATGTGAATCTATGGATTTGAATCTATGTGCAGAAAGACCGTGATGGCCTTATTGCTACTCTCTGGTGGATTTTTTGCAATCTGCTGGTGCCATGTTGACACCATCTTGTCTCCATTTGGTGGTCAATCCGTGTGAGATTTTCCTGAAATTTTTTATGGTCAAGCCTTTCTAAGCCATTGATATCTCATATTTTTTGATGAATGCAGCACGTTGGGAACTAAGGTCTCTTCCTTGATTTTCAAGTAAAGAGTAAACTTTTTATTTTCTGTATGATATACCACACAAACTTAGAGGTAAGTCCCCTGACTCTCGTCTTTAACAAGTTTCTCCATCTCATCAATCTTTAGAAGTGTAATTTTTTCTTCGGTTGAAAACTATAGTATCTTCACTTTGCTCATTACTGGCTCTATTACCCTAGCATCTAGATTGTTGCACGCTGATCCCTTGTACATATCCAATTCATAAGAGACAAAAGTTATTTATCAGCCTTTCAACATCTAGATATATTTGTCAAATATTTGTCTAGCTTTTTTAAAACTTTTGTTGATGGTGCTGCAACGGAGTTACATGTATGTAGTTTGATTACTTATTTTTTCTATGCAACAGTTTTGAACAGCAAGCTATCTCATCTTCCAAGGTTTTTGGGGGCCATTCTATATACAAAAGGAAAGACACTGTAACCATTGAACCTAAAGCTCTCGGCTTTACATCATTCGAGGTGTCTCAAAATAAGACAAAAGCTTAGTATCATCTAGTGTAATTCCCTTCTCATGCGATGTTTCAAGTTGGAGAGCAGTGTGATTATATGATGAAATGAGAATATTTCTACTTGTTTTGTAGTAAGGTGCATTATGAATTTATTGGGGGGATGTATTTTGCTTCAGTTTGTTCCAGCTGCTGGTGTTCGCTAGTATGATTGGACCAGAAAGTAGGTTTAATGGCAATATGATTCATTGAGTTTTTTCTGCCTTTAATGTTTCATATTGATCATATAACTTGTGCTTTTTGAGTGATTGATAGAGTTTAGTTATGATGATTCTTTTTCAGAACTTGTTTTTAAATCTAGTAGTTGTTTGTATTTGCAGATGTTCTCTCTTTCTGTACTGGAATCAGAAGTTTAATCAGTTTTGGTACCAAGGATTCTTGTGAATTGTACCGCGATCCAAACAAAGGAAAAGGTGGTGCACTCTGATTTCAGTATAATCTATGTTTATTGTTTCATTTCCCTCTGTAGCTGCAATAGATGTATGCTCATTCACTACTGCAAATTTAACTTATAACTACAACGCAAAGACATTCCAGTTCTTCTCTTTGCTGCAATAGATGTATGCTCATTCACTACTGCAAATTTAACTTATAACTACAACGCAAAGACATTCACTACTTCATCCTCATTTGTACAAACAAACTATGTAATGCCAAATAATATATTCCACTGAACCTTCCAATACCATGAGGAAATGAAAATTTACTGGTGCCGATCTCAGAAACTCGTATATGTTGCTTTTTGATTTAAAATAAAGCAATTGGCTGATGAAGTGCTTAGTCAAATTGTCAGTTTCATGGCACTGCTTTGCTAGTGTAATGAAGGTTTGGATTGCTACCTTTTTTACCTAGATATTCTAAAACAAGCTGAAGCATTTTGCAATTTTGTTCTTACTGTTAAGCTGTTACACATGACAATTTGAGAGTCATTTCAACTATACAAGTTTCAATGTGTTAGTGTGTTTGAATATATCTATTTCACGTTTGACTAGTGAACTCCCTAACATATTGTAAATTGTTTTGCATTATTAGCATTTCCACGGATACAAGAGGCAAGAAGTGAAGCAAGTGGCGGCCGATGAACTCCAAGAGGATTAGAGAATTTACACATTGAATCATTTAGGTATAGACGGAGATTAGTTATATATGGTCATATTTCTTTGTACTGAACCATCAGAATGGTGCTGATCAACCAGAACGCAGATCATAATATGAATGTTGTGCCGTTGATTTGGAACTATAAGTGTTGTGATGTGGGTTTGTGAATGTTATTGTGAACAAATGAATGCATTTATTAACAAGTGATAAATAGATGAATATCATATCAGTTGTTTAAGACAACTGTTAAATAACAGTTGTGTATGGTAATTTTTTTTTCCTTCCAAAAGGACCAAAGACAACTGTTAAAAACAGTTGTGATAGGTGTCGAAAGTGGGAAATTAATAAGACCTATTACAACTGTTATTAACAGTCCTCTTATGTATATCTACTACAACCGTTAATAACAGTTGTAATAGGTCCATTTACAGTAGTTGTTTGGTGTCATAAGACAACTGTTATTTAACAGTTGTCTAATGTAATATCTACCTAAGACAACTGGTTCTGTTACAACTGTTAATAACAGTTGTCTTTGGATTTTTTAACAGTTGTCTATAGCAATTTTTGTAGTAGTGTTTCTTTGTAATGACTCATGGCATGCCCATTTTCGTCGCGCTCAAAACTTTCACCTTCCTTGGGGCAGATCTGATCATAAGCCCATCCATCTTTTCCTGAATCCTATCGTTTGCCAGGGTCGGAAGCCATTTCGTTTTGAAAATGTTGGCTCAGGATCACAATGTAAAGCCCTTGTCAGACAAGAATGGTTGGCTCCAGCGGCTGATGTCTCTTACCAAGCCAAGTTAAACGTTGTGGCATGCGACTAAGGGATTGGGGCACCAAACAGTTCTGGCGGGAGAAGCAACAGTTGGCGAATGTTCAGGCTCAGCTACAGCAGTTAGAAACGGCTACACCTTCGCCAGCTGTCATGGAGCAATGGGGCCATCTCACTCACTCCTTGGATACCTTGTTACTTAAGGAAGAAGTTAGGTTACAGCAACGGTCGCGCCAGGCCAGGTTACAGGCGGGTGATCGTAATTCTGCCTTTTTCCAATCTTAGGTGGCTACTCGTGCTCGTACGAATGCTATTTTGGCTTTATCTTCAGGGGACAGCCCCCCAAGGACTTCTTGGCAAGGAATTGAATCGGTTGCTAGGACATATTTCGTTGATCTATTTACTTCCACTAATCCAGTGCCAAATTAGCATCTGCTGTCTTGTGTTGAGAATCGGGTCCCTCGGCAGCTTTTTGAATCCATGGGACTGTCATATACTCGTGAAGAAGTAGTGACGGCTTACAAGCAGATGGCTCCTAATAAAGCTCCTGGGCCTGATGGTATTAATGGGATTTTCCTCAATTCCTTCTAGCCGCTTATCAGTGACGACTTCATCTCAGCTGCGCTGTCCTTTTGAATACTGCGTTGGTCCCTCCCTTCATCAATCACACTCACTTGCTGTTGATTCCAAGTCCACTACTGCTACTAGGGTTCAGGATTATCGTCCCATCTCTCTTTGTAATACAATTTATCGTGTTATCTTGAAGATTTTAGTCAATCGCATAAAGCCAGTCATGCCCCATGTCATTTCCGAGAATCAGAGCGCTTTGTTCAGGATCTTATGATTACGGATCAAGTGCTACTTGCCCATGAGCTGCTTCACCTGAGGCATTCCTCGAAAGCCCGTTTTCGCGGTTTTTTTGCTTATAAGGTTGATATGTCTAAGGCCTTTGATCGGGTGGAATGGTCCTTCCTTCTGGAAGTTCTCCGTAGCATGGGTTTTCATCCCCATTGGATTGCCCTCATTTCAAAGTGCCACACCAGTGTCACTATGGACGTTCTTATTAATGGTCATCCAGGTGTCTCTTTTCAACCTTAGCGTGGCCTGCGGCAAGGGGACCCACTTTCCCCCTTTTTGTTTATCTGCTGCATGGAGGTTCTGTCTTCTTCCTCCAGCTTGCTTCTGACATTGGTTTATTTCAGGGATTTAAGGTTCGGGGCCTTGACCAACCAATTACTAGCCTTCTGTTCGCTGACGACTGTATGTTATTTGGCGCTGCAACAGTTACAAATGCTCAGTCATTATAGAATACTCTAGCGGATTTCGCTGAAGTCTCTGGTCAGTGCATCAATAATGACAAGTCTGCTATCATGTTCTCCCAGCAATTGGAGCCAACTCTCCATCATGCAATTTCTAATACTTTGGCAGCTCGTCAGGTGTCAGATCTTGGTCTTTATTTGGGTTTTCCAAGTCGGATCGGCCATAACCGCTCTTCAGTTTTTCAATATTTAAAGGATGGTGTGTAAAACGCTTGCATTCCTGGAGTAAGAAGCTCTCGCAAGCAGGTCATGTTGTGCTTATCAAATCTGTCCTCCAGGCCATTCCCACTTACGTTATGTCAGTCATGGCTTTACCGAAATCTTTCTTAAAGCAGTTGCAAAAGCTTATTGCGCGATTTTATTGGTCTGGCACAGAATCCAAATCCTCTATTCACTGGTGTTCCTGGGCTGCGGCTTGTTGTGATTTAGCTAGTGGCGGCCTGGGGTTTCAGGATTTGCGGTCTTTCAATCAGGCTCTCCTCGCCAAGTAGCTTTGGCGTATCCTTCAGCGACCTGACTCTCTTCTCAGTAGGGTTTACCATGCCCGTTATTTGCAGCGCGGAAATGTTTGGGACCTTTGTCCCTCTTCCACTTCTAGTCCTATCTGGAAGGCGTTAATGAGAGTTCATGATCTTGTGCATTTTGGACAACACCGTTCTGTTTTCAATGGTCAAACCACCCTGGTAACCTCCTACTGGATTACTGGCAAGCCAGGTAGCCAGCCTTTTCTTTGGAAGTTCCCTGCTTCTCAGGTGCCCTCTGCAAAGGTGGCAGATTTTATTACTAGTGCAGGTACGTGGGATCTTCCTCTTCTTCAGCAGCGCTTCACCCCGGATGATATTGCTTTAATTACAAACATTCCGTTATTTTCGGTTTCGCTTAGTCATGACTGCTGGATGTGGGGCTTTAAGCCCACTGGGCTTTTCATCGTTAAATCTGCTCATTATGCGGATCGGCTTCTCTCGACATCTACTGCTGCATCTTCCAGCGATCCAACTTCTTTTGGTAAGGTTTTTAAGCGCTTACGCAAGTGTCACCTTCCTCCGCGGGTTCACCTTTTTGGTTGGAAGCTTCTACATGGTTATATCCCATGCAAAGCGATTGTGCAGCGCCGCTTGCATTCCTCAATTTATCCTGCTTGTGCCTTCTGCGATCAGCCGAAAACTTTGGCCCATGCCTTTATCCACGGCCCAACAGTGCAGCCTTACTGGTCCACTATCGATATTTCACAACCCAGTATGGTGCACTCTGACCTGCTTTCACTGACTGGTTCCTTCAACAATGTCGTTCCTTGACGACGCCATCGCTCGCTCCTCTGGTTACTTTTTTATGGCATCTTTGGTTTGCACGCTGTCAGGCCTCGCACAGTTCCTCGCTCCAGTTTAGCTGGGGTTGGTGTCAAGACGATAGTTTCTTGCATGGCTCAGTCAGCAGCATCCTCGGATCATCGCCTCTTGCAGTCACCGTCTCACGTACCCAGATTATGTTGATGGAAATTGCGATTGACGGAAGTATTGATACTCATAAGCACCTGGGCTTGGGATTTGTAGTGTCTCGCCATCAGGCTCCCCTTTCTGCTGGCATTCATGTTTTGTCCGGATCTCCTTCCTTCAACAGTTGAATGCTTGGCTCTTCAGTTTCCCTATCCCATGCACATCATGAGGTCATCTCATCGGCTCTTGGCGGACAGTCAACAGATGATACGCTATCTGCTCTCTACGCTCACGTTTACGCTGATGCATCAGAATCATGAAGGAACCATGCATATTCAATGGTCATAATATATATATATAATCAACATGAATACGACAATATCGCTAGCTCTATCTATCATCTACTGCTTAAATCTACTGCATCTGGATTCTGTCTTAGCTAACTTGAGTCATTTTCATGATATTTCATGGTTTTATGTACCTCGTTCGGCCAATTTAAAAGCCCA
This sequence comes from Limonium bicolor, assembly GCA_023374045.1. Classification (NCBI taxonomy): domain Eukaryota; kingdom Viridiplantae; phylum Streptophyta; class Magnoliopsida; order Caryophyllales; family Plumbaginaceae; genus Limonium; species Limonium bicolor. Next base: position 54,774,719 of record CM041778.1, read on the forward strand.
TCACCTAGCCTCCATTGTAGAGCTGATCAACACTGACCCGGCCCGGAAATAAAGCCCGAAAAGCCCATCCAGAAAAAATTCCAGGCGGGTTTAGACAACAAATCAGGCCCGAATGAAAAACCGGGCCGGGCTTTGGCAAAATTTTAGGCCCACAACTAAGCCCGGCTTGGCCCGATTTAATATTATATATATATATATATATATATATATCTATATTATATATATATATATATATTTTATAAATATAATATAATACTCCCCTTGTTTTCGGTATATGATTTGTTGGATTCTTTCACTAGTTTCAAAATAGAAGATGTTCTAGCCTTTTTTGTGATCTGCTTTCCAATTCTACCCTCCCATCTTTTATTTTACAACTCTAATTTTCAAATTATTTCAATTCTCAATGCAAAAATAAGGGTAAAATAGTCTAAATTTTTTCTCTTTAATTCTTATGCCTATAGTTAGAAAATAAGTACTGAAAATGGGAGGAAGTATATATTTAAATTAATTTTATATAATACCTTGTATTATTTATTTAAATTATATATAATATCTATTAATATTACATACAACATATAGTCATATTATATTTAATATATATTAATATTATATATAGTCTACATATTTTTTCAAAAACTAACAATATTATAAAAAAAGTATATAACCGGGTCGGGCGGGTCGGGCAATGGTAAAGATTAAAATAAGTCCGGGCCTAGCCCGACCCGGCCCGAAAATTTTAAAAACGGGCTTGGACAAAAATATAGGCCCGAACGGGCCTAGAATTCAATATCGGCCGGCCCGAACCCGGCTCGCCCGCCCATTTGATCAGCTCTACTCCAGTGCTAGGCAGTCGCAACTTCCCCGTTACAGTTGGAAAGCGGTTGACTTTCGAGACTTTATTTATACTCTCATTTCTTATATAGTGTTTTTTTTTAAAAAAAAGAAGATTGAGTCAAGCTTTCCTTTACACCATTAAAAGACTAGTTTTTTTATTCTTGACCTTCTGACAATTAGCAAACCCATGTGCAATTAATTCATTGACATAGAAAATATTTTTAACTAACTAAATCCACATGACAGCCTCAACGGGAGATGCAATAGTCGCTAACTAATCACACATACCAAAGATTGAATTTTTCACCATCTATCGGATGTGTGAGGTGAATCTTTTTTTTTAATTCACAAAAAAATATGAACGAAAGCACTTCAGGCTATCATCGCCAATACCAGGATTGCACCCAACTCAATTTTCTCCCATTATGTGAACGCTGTCTTTTCTCAAAAAAAAAAAAAATGTGAACGCTGTCGATTGGTATCTACTATCGCAAATTCGAACCTAGCGAATACGCCATAATATAATATGAAGAATTGAAGATGGTCTTTTTAGTCTTTTGTCATTTATTTTATCGGTTTATGCTTTTTATTATTATAAAACTTTAAAATATTGTAGTTTATTAAATATAAGTCTAAATAACATAAATTTTATATCATTGTTCATCATAATTTGAGTTCTTCAAATAAGATCAAACATGAATATGTCGATAAATTTTAATTTTTTTTATTTTTGTATGTACATAGTTTTTAAAATTCATTGTGAATCTTAAGTTTACAAAAAGTGAATCAAAAGTTGTTAAAAAGTGAATCGAATGTTGTTAAAAGTGAATCAGAGAGCTGCGTAAAACTGAATAAAAGGTTTTATAAAAAGTGAATGTCATAAACAGAGATTGTTTAACTAAAGTGATTTTGATTGTTTGACTAGTGTGAATCAGAGGTTTTAGAAAAGTGAATCAAAGGATGTTAAAAAGTGAATCACAAGTTGTTACAAAGTGAATCAGAGTAATAAGAAAAGTGAACCTTGTAAGCATAAATTGTTTAACTAAAGTGATTAAGAGGTTTAAGAAATATGAATCAGGGGTTTTTATAAAGTGAATCGTGAGTTTAAGAAAAATGAATAAGAGTTTTAGGAAAAGTGATTATCGTAAATAGAGATTGTTCAACTAAAATGAATAAGAGGTTTAAGAAAAGTGAATCAGAAGTTTAAGAAAAGTGAATCAGAAGTTTAAGAAAAGTGAATATTTGGTTTAATACTATTAAAAGTTAATCCTACCACAACTTATGCGAGGGTGGATTTTAGGGTGTTTGGGGGGTAGGGTAATCTTTTTGGCATTAGTCCACACTTTATATTGTCTTTACTAACTTGACAGATTTTTAGGGTTTGTGGTTTAGGTACAACCCATAAAAATGCGGTTTTTAGAGTGTTTGGGGTAAGATTCATTTTGTTAATGAATAAGGTTCATTTTATTGTTAAAGAAGATTCATTTTGTTAATGAATGTGATTCACTTAAAAAAATATGTAATATATACTCCTTTAAAAATATGAAATTTTAAGTTTACCAAAACATATCTATGATGCATCTTGTTTTGAAAAGCACGAAAATGATGAACAATGGTATAATTTTTTTTAATTTTGTACTTATAGTTTGTAAGTTATAACATTTTGAAAAAAAATACAATTTCTCTCTTCTACTCACCTACCCCTCTCCCCCTCTCCCGCGTACACTATTCTCTCTATCTTTTTTTTTTCTTTTTCCTTCATTCCCTCCAATAAGTGTTAACATGTGGACAACCTTCATATTCTAATATGGCACCAGCTCCATGCTCTTCATACTGTCTACTATAGCGCTGATCATTCAATTCCCCGAATGCCCCAAATCGATAAATAAAAGACAATATTTGAATTCAAGCTTAGCCAATCGACTTACGACAAAGATAACTAAATCCAAAACCGTGCAAGAAATTTTTTAATATTCACCCGCAATCAACGAACAACGAAGAATGAATCTAGCTTTAATAACATTGTTAAAAATTTATAAATTAGGGTATCTACCTTTTGAGCGCAGCGGAATAATTAGTATCGTTCTTTTTATTTGTTGTCAACTATTAGAAGGTGTGTATAGGATAGAAGAACAATTGGATAAATATTGTATTTACTCGATAATTTTGTATATGTTACATTGCGAGATTTGATGACTCTCATATATATAACTCTGCTGTAACTATATCTCCTATCTAAGTGCTAATAGAATAAAAACATAATTTGTTAAATACAAGGATGTTGAAAGAAATAATAACAAACTAAATCTGATACATTGTGATTCAGATTTGCTATTAGCTAAGATGGGCTTTGTAAGTGGGCTTGTCTACTAGCCCCAATACCCCCCCTAGGTAAGTTGGAGTTACCTAGGCTTGAAACTGCATTATGCATACCCATGTGTGGTAAATGCTCCTTGTACCTAATTCCTAGAAGAATCTTGGTCATCATATCTGCAAGTTGAGTATAAGTGTGGGTGTAAATAATATCCACAAGATCTTGTTGTATTTTGTCTTTGCAATCAATTTCTTTGTGCTTAGCGCGTTCATGGAAAACATGATTGCGGGCTATATAGATGGCATATTGATAATCACACTTGACAGGTATGGGTGTCACGTTACCTACGTCAAGTTCATGCAACAAGCGAGTAAGCCAGGTTAACTCCGCAGTAACACGTCGTAAGGAACGATATTCCGCCTCAACACTAGAGAGAGAAACAGATCCTTGTTTCTTGGTTTTCCAAGAGATAGGACTATCTCTAAGGAAAATGAATAGCCCGATATTGACTTCATTGTGTTAGGGCAAGCTACCCAGTCTGAATCACAATATGCTACAAGATCAAGTTTTGGACTGTGAGAAAGAATGATCCCATAGTTGACTGTGCCCTTGATATAACACAATGCATGCATGGCCGCTTCCATATGTGTATCACTGGGATTTTGCATGAATTGACTAAGAACTTAAACAGTGAAGCTAATATCTGGTCTTGTGTTAGTCAAATAATTGAGCTTCCTTACTAACCTTCTGTAAGATGTAGGCTCACGAAGAGGAGTACCATCTATGGCAAGAAGCTGTTTCCCTACCCCCATTGGTCCTCTGGTATTTCTGTTTTCTTGACAATCAAACTCCTTTAATAGCTCCATGCAAAATTTCTATTGAGATAAAATATATCCCTGTTTGATGGGGATAAACTCTATCCCTAAGGAGTAATGCAATTTTCTCAAGTCTTTGATCTTGAAGTTGTCATCTAGAGAACGTTTGATGTCATCAATTTCGTGTTGGTTAGGACCAACAATCAACATGTCATCAACGTAGACAACAATGAACAGTTTGCCTTCTTTACCTTCTTTGTGAAAGAGAGAATAGTCATATTCTTGGACTGAATAAAATTAAGAGGTTTTGAGGGAAAGGAAAATCCCCAACTTAGAGAACACTGTCTGGAATCTTGTTTAGTCCATATGATTTCTTCAACGGCATGCCTTGTTAGGGTCCTAACCTCAAGACCTGGTGGTAACTTCATGTAGACTTCTTCATCTAGACCGCGATGCAAGAAAGCATTGTTGACATCTAGTTGATTGATATCCATCATTTGTTAAGTGCAACAATAATAAGAGAACGAATTGTTGTTAACTTAACTACAGGTGAAAAAGTCTCGTGATCCAAACCGTGCCGTTGTGTGAATCCTTTGGCTACCAACCACGCTTTGTATCTTTCCAGCGTCCCATTTGACTTGAGTTTAACCTTATAAACCTATTTACACCCTACAACTTTCTTTCCCCGTGGTAACGCGACTACATCCCATGTTTCATTTTCCTCCAAAGCGTGTAATTATTTCTGCATAGCCATCCACTAATGCTCATCAACCACAGCTACGTTGTAATCTAGCGGCTCCATGTGTTCATCTCTAACGTGAAGTCCCGTAGACAGAAGAGCTATAGCCTGAACAGGTGTGGATCTGTTGGACTGTCACGATTCGGGAAGAGATTCTTTCGCTTATCATTGCTGAAAACCCTCTCATCCAGAATTTCTTGAAAAGATGTGTTGCATACATAGTCTTCCAAGTAACTCGGTTTGTGGCTCACTCTACTGGAACGCGTAGATCAACTTGTGTAACTTCTAGATTAACAACATCCTCCTTTGAGAAATATGACCACTTCGTGTGTTACTCTCTTCGTCCAAGAGTATTGGAAGCTGGTTATTATTTTCAACAGTGTCAACCGAAGTAGTAAACTCAAGTTGTTGCTTCTCAACAAAAGGAAAAATTTGGACATGAAACTTTACATCTCTACAAACCTCAACAATCCGAGTACTCAAGCTCATAATCTTGTGTCCTTTCTTCCGAGGATCTTCCCTAGATACACACACACTTCTCCTTGGTTCGAATTTTCCCCCCTTTGGACCAACAACTGTTTTATAACATAAGCATCCAAAGGGTTTAATATCTTCATATGTAGGTTTGACACCATACAGACCTTCAAACGGTGTCTTCCCATTTAGAGCCTTGGTGGGAAGTCTATTTATCAAAATGGTTGCATGCAATATGCATTCTCCCCAATAAGCCAAAGGAACTCGTGACTGAAAATACACTGCCCTTGCTGTTTCTAAGAGATACTTGTGCTTTCTTTCAACGACAGCATTTTGTTGAGGTGTATACGTACAAGAAGTTTGATGGATTATACCTTCTTGTGCATAAAACCTTTTTCCTTCATTCGAACTTCCAAGTTCTTTAGCATTATTTGTTCTGACCACCTTTACTTTCACCTCAACCTGTCGCTACACCATTCTAATGAAATTCACAATGGCTTCCCAAGCATTCCCTTTTTGCTTGATGAGAGTACCCATGTTGCGCGGGTAAAATCATCAACAAACAAACAAAATATTTATAGCCACTGTAGGTGTCGGTGTTAAATGGCCCCCAACATCTATATGTATCATATCAAAAGCTCTCTTAGTCTTTCTAACTGAACTCGTGAAAGGTAGACGCTGAGCTCTAGATTTGTAGCAAACATCGCAAGCATAATTAAAAGAAAATTCTACTTCTTTTTTATTAAACCAAGTATTACAAGTTTCCGAAAAGGAACATGCCCAAGCCTAACATGAATGTCCTTAGCTCTTAGACTTACTACACTTGTAAATTCAGAACCACTATAGCCCGAATTGACAACAGACTTGGACACCGCCCAGGCCCAAGTGTGCTGGTCCACGCATCTGCTCTGTCCATGTTCAACACATATAAATTGTCCTGACCCAGCCCAAATCAATGCTCAACCCGGTTTGTGGAACGGTCTATACAAAACATCCGTGTTCATCAAAAACCAAAGCACAATTCAATTGCTTCACTATCTTCTTCACAGAGATGAGATTAAACGAGAAGTTGGGGATATACAACACTTCCTTAAACAATAATCCATTCCTGACCCTGAATCTTGGATTAGGGTTACACTTTGCAGACTTCCATCCGGCAAAACAACTATCTTCTTACTGCCTAGTTTTCTCCATTTTTCAAACAGATCTCTAGCTCCTGACATATGGTCAGTTGCGCTGGAATCAATTATCCACTTCCCCTTAAACTGGTTGTTTGCGAAATTACTCATAAACAAACTTATTATTATTGATACAGAGTAGTCGATTACCTGAGAAATTGCAGTAATCGATTTTTTCTGTTTTTGTCTCTGTGTTGGCACTTCAATTAGCTGAGCAATTTGCTGCAATTGTCAGGGATTTAATCCATCCCCTTGCTCAATCTCTTCACCGTCGACTTGCTCTGTTACTCTGGTTGTGTTCGCAAAACCCCTTTTCTTTCAAGCCAGTACTTTATCTCGACCATGTAACTGATAACATTCTGCTACTATGTGTCCCGATCTTTGCAGTGAGTACAAGTCTGGCGTTGATAGCACTCTTCGAAACTATGACCGGGTTTCTTGCAGTAGGTACATGTACCTTCTTCTTCTCAAATTTTCTGTTAAGGTTTTTTAGGGTTTTCGCTTGTGGTAACTATAGCCTGACTGTAAAAAGACATGGAATCGTCTTTTACGTGCTCGCCTCCTCTTTGCTCCTCTTCTCGAACAATTAACGAGTAGCCTTCTCTAGGCTTGGTGTGTCCTGCATCGCTAATATTTGACCCCTGATTGATAAATACTTGAGATTTAGTCCCATGAGAAATTGGATGAGTTTATCTTCATCTGTTTGCTTTCTGATGGATTCTTTGGCCTCGCAAGTACACCCCATGCAACTACACCTTGGCAAGGGACGAGCTAAGTCTAACTCTCCCCAAATCCTCTTCAATTTTGTAAAATACTCACTTACGTTGTCTTCTCCTTGACTAACTTCTGCTAGTTTGCGTTTTAGGTTGTGGATAATTGCCAGATTGCTATGCTCAAATCTGCGACAAAGCGACTCCCATAGTTCTTTCGGGTCATCGCAGAAGCGAACACTCTGGGCAATATTTGGATCCAGTGCCGTCTTCAACCAGGATAGAACGAGGGAGTTCGATCTTCTCCCAGCGCTGTAACGTATCACAACAAACTCATTTGGCTTTGTAACTTTCCCTGTCACAAAACCAAACTTGTTTTGGACCTTCAAAGCTGTAATCATGTCCCACTTCCACCCCAAGAATCCCGTACCACTAAACTTCAGTACAAGACTCACCCGGGGTTTTCTACTACGTGGACATAAATTGGGTCATTGACATCAATGACACTGCCGTTGGAGGGAGGATCAGATGCAAGACCCTTCCTTTTGCTTGACTCTTCTGCCGCCATGTTTGTGAAGACCAAAAGAAGCTAGAATCGAAATTGTGCTACTAATACCATATTAGAATTAGGTGTGTATAGGATAGAAGAACAGTTGGATAAATATTGTATTTACTCGATAATTTGGTATATGTTACATTGCGAGATCTGATGACTCTCATATATACAAAATCTGCTGTTACTATATCTCCTATCTAAGTGCTAATAGAATAAAAACAGAATTTGTCAAATACAAGGATGTTGAAGTAAATAATGACAAATTAAATCTGATTACATTGTGATTTAGATTTGCTATTAGCTAAGATGGGTTTTGTAAGTAAGCTTGTCTACTAGCCCCAATATTAACCGAATCATCCTTCCCTTGTTGTCAAATGATGAAGTCTTCACGTCTCGCATCTACCAGGTGGAGGAAGCCACAACAACACTCCCCACATTATCCACGACCTAAGAAAACATGGCTTCCTCTGTGTATTCAGTGGAAAATAGGGTTTTGTATACATGCACGCCCAGGAAACTAATTCCAGAGCCTCTATATATAATAGCAACGGAAGGAGATAAGACTAACAAATATTCTTATCAATACTTATTTGACGTTGGTTGTAACTAATATTTAATAAATAAATATTGTCTTTTATTTATTACTAAAATAAAATAACCAATAGTAATGCAATAATATATCAGGCAATGCAGAAAATAAAAATCTTTACCGCAAATATTGATGTCAGCTTGTTGGCCAACAAATTGAGTTGGATGCTCTGCACCTTCTCTGCGTTTAAAAAAAACCTAGACGATTATTGAAAGGAAGAGGGAACGAAAGCATATATTGTGAGGTTGGACTATCACAAATTACCTGTTGCAAAATGAAGTTCTCCTTGATGCTAGGTGACTGGATTTCTCACGGGGCCAGGCAATGGAATATCATCGATGAGAGCGGTGAATTGAAGTGTAGTGCTCGCGGGGAAAGAGCGCGCCGAGTTTGGCTGTAGGAGGGAAGTGAAAATAATAAATATGGGTTTGGTTAAAAACTGAAATCAGAAACAGATAAAAAAACTAGGGTCCGATCCGTCATTGGACACCAAAGTCGGACGCTGATCTGCGTCTATCTATTATCGGACATTAATGTCGGACGCTAATAATAAATAAGCGTCCTAGGATAATTGGACGTGAAATTCATATACTAATTTATGTCTGTGACAGTGTTCGATGTTAATATAGACGCATTTAGCATTCACTAAAAATTGAACACAATCGTAAATTAGCGTTCCAAGTTTTGGCTTAGCAATACTTGTGACATAGAATATATTCCAAGTTTTAACTTGTCTTCACTCGTTTGCAGATGCATATTAGTTCATCGTATGATGATGATGATTACAGTGAAATAGTGGACGCTGAATGTTATTTGAACTTTCAGACTTATGTGAACATGTACCGTCGCCTCAAGTTGAAAGTCTTGTTCGTATAGAAGGCTCCACGCTTGATATTAAAATGATAGGCTTTCTACTTGGTTGGTCACCCTGTTTGGATCCAACGTAGCCATGTTTGTAAAGATTTGGTCAACATCTTAAAGGAGGTGATGAGACTAACTCGTGTATCACCCATGGCAAGCGTCGAGTTTTGGTGACTATGGTACAACAAAGTACGTTTTGTTTTGAGGTGCCCCACCCACCAACTCGTGCACAAGTATTCTTGTTTTTTGTCCTCTTATAAATTATGATGTCTACTTATCATATGGGAAGTAGTACTTTAGCAAGTACAAACTTTGAATTCCTTCGGTAGGTATGTAATCTTCTGGATTTAAATAATATGGTAGTTGAGATTATAGAGTTGCAATGTCGAGCTTATCCTCGAGGGGTTAGATGATAACAAACAACGGTTAACTCTGCTTTATGTTTAGTTTTCTTTCCCTATCTTTTTTAGAAACGGGTGGTCATATTATCCCCCTTCCAAAACAAATTAAAATCCCTTATTCTAATTGGATGAGGTGTTCCTATCTTTTTTATATATAATCTCTGGTGTTAATAGGGGTGGGAACAACCCACAAAACTTACAACAGAGACAATTACAAATACAACGAGAACCACTAAACAGGAAAATAGAACAATGGGACTCTAGATTTTGCATACGGAGAACCAAACGAAAGATAAAGGAGGTTTCTAGTGTTGTTGAACTGAAAGAGGGAGAAAGGTCTTTGCATTTCGGTCAGGAATTCGGGATCTAGGAAAGCACGATCAATCCAGCTTAACAAAAAACCTTTGCGTTGTGTGTGTACTTGCAGCCGCTGAGTTCTATTTCTGTTACTCCCATGTTGTCGACCGAAGATTTGAAAACTCTGCATATTTCTAGTTTCTTGGTATTGGCAGCCTCCCTATCTTTGTGTGGCTGCTCTTTCTGCCCCATAACAGAACTAGGAGTTCTGTTTATAAGATAAACTGCCACCTCAAAGGCATAGGACCAGTAGGTAATGGGCATAGAAGTCTGAGCTAACAAAGTAATACCTCTGTCCACCACATGTTTGTGCCTGGTTTCAACAGCCCCGTTTTACTGATGAGAATGAGGACATGTTAGTCGATGATTGATACCCTTTTGTTGGAAGAAAGTAGTGAGAGCTTGAAACTCCCCTCCCCCATCTGTTTGAATTGATCGAATTGAGGTTTGATGATAATTTTCAACAAGATTACAAAAGGTGATAAACACTTGTTGCACATCAGATTTAAGTACAAAAGGGAACAACCACATATAACCAGAAAAAGAATCAACAAGTAACAGAAAATACTTGAATCCATTAACAGAAGGAACATAGGCAGGGCTTAGTAATTCAAAAGGTTCTTTAGACACATTAGGAGAAGGAAAATGTGGAAGAGCATGAGTTTTTCCAATGCTACACGCTGAACAAAATTGCATAGGCTGAGTGTTATAAACAGGTAACTTAAAAGTATTGATAGTGTATTTAGTGGTAGCTAAGGAAGGATGACCAAGCCGCCAATGCCAAATTATAGGATTAGTCTTGGTGCTTAGGGTGAGCTGAGGAATTGAGTTGGAGTGTGAAACTGGGGCAGCATCTGTGGGAAAAACATACACTCCATGCTTAGCTGGACCTCTGAGAAGAGTTTGATGTGTTTGACAATCCTTCAAGAGAAAGTGAGAGGGATGAAATTCAAAATATGTATTGTTGTCAACACAAAACTTATTAACATACAATAAGTGTTTGTTTAGGGAGGGACTATAAAAGATATGATGTAGTTTAAAATGGTGAGGAGGGAGAGAAACAGAACCCATACCCTGATGAGTTATGGGCTAAACAGAACCGTCCCCAAGAGAGATAGAATCATGACCAGTGTACTTTGCTGATCCCAAGTTTAACCTGGAAAAATCCCCTGTAAAATGATGGGACACAGCTGTGTCTGGGAGCCATTCAGTAGACTGTATAGGAGAGTTATAAGTGGTAGAATTAGTAGAGAAAGTAGAGGGAGGAGTTGATTGATAGGAGTGGTTAAATCTGTGATAGCAGTCGCGGGCTTCATGTCCCTTTTTATAGCAAATTTGGCATTGTGGTCTATTATCTGGTTGACCAGTGAAGTAAGTGTTGTAAGTATTTGTGTTTCTGCCTCTTCCTCTGTCTGACTGTCTACCACGCCCCCTGTTGGAATTTCTGCCACCCCGATTATCTCCTCTCCCTCTGGAACTGTTATGAGTGTTGTAAGTAGTGGTGGCATTTGCACTAACAGAATAAGAAATTTGCTGAGATTGCTGAGTAAGAGTAACCTCAAATTGTAGGAGACTGCCCAGAATGTCAAACGGAGACAATTGGTCGCTGGATGCCATAATAACCATAGTAATAGGGTTGTATTCAGAAGATAAACCCCTTAACATAAATGTTTGAAATTCAGTATCTGAAACACTGTATCCTGCTCCAGCCAGAGAGTGAACCAAACTCCTGGCTCGGTTATAATAATCTGTTATAGATTCATTTCCTTGTTTACTGAGCCCAGCAAGTTGAGCATGAAGATGACCCAACTTTGCTGCGGTTTGAGCAGCATAAGTTTGGTGTAATTTATCCCAGAGATCCTTGGATGATTCACATCCGACAACAGACACTATAATGGGTTCTGTTAGTGACATGTGAATAACATACATAATCAACTGATCTTGATTAACCCATTTAATATATTTTGCATCTACCTGACCACTGTTGTTAATCTTTGCAGGACATGAGTGAGAGCCATCCAAAAATTTGTATAAATTGTTCCCTTTGAGAAAAGGAACGATTGTAGTTTTTCCACAAGCTAAAGTTGGATTGGGAGAGTTTTAACGAGATTTCCAGCAGCAGATAAACAGACTGAGTACCCGTAAAAGAAGAAGAAGAAGAATTGATATTGTCTCCCCCAGCTACGTGCGCTCCAGTGGCCCATTGAACACCAGGTGCTGGCGTCGCCATACTGCCGCTTCAGACACCTATGGCGGCTCTGATACCATAAATGAAGTAGGGTAGAATTGATTGGCGATCGCACCTTGTATTCAATGAATAGTTACCTTATAGGTAACTGAATACATATGTTGGGTAATATAGACAATAGTCTGGACTTTAGCTATTTGGGCTACAGGCCCATCTACACTATTCTTTAACATGTACAATATAAAAAGCCCAATACATATCTACTGTCTTTAATTCCTATTACTGGTGGAGAATGAATGTGGAAGATATGGAGTTGGCTTGGACACTGGCCTTACTGTGGTGAATTTGGGGGTGCCGGCCGGAGTGCAGCTATCAGTAGTGGAGATTATACCCCTGTTGCCACCAAGTTTGAAGCAAGCAGCATTGGTCTCTTGTGAGGATTTTCCGAGCCATCAAGCTTCACTGCTCCAGGCTATCTCGGCTCTTCTTTGTGTTAGATGGAAAGCACTTTGAAGAATTATTGGATTATTACAAAATAAAACCAATAACACATGAAAGCTTGCTTTAAAATTGTGATGAAACTGTACATAAAGACCGTAAAAACATGTCCCTTCGTTCTGGGAGTATCTCGCAATCGATTAGTGATAATGTAAAACGTGATTTAACTGCATATTGCAATTAGTGGGAAAACTTGTCATGTAGGAATAACTAACACAATCCAACATAAAAATAGCAATTCTCGGACAAATCTTTCCTCATTGCCTGAATGATGACGATGAAGATAGACGAATGAGCACCGTATGATAATCTTTTTCAGTGTTATGCTCCAATGCATGAGAAAATTAATTAATTTTGATGGTAAAATAAGAACTTTCAAATCATGAACGGTTTTAATTGTGCATTGGCACCTATTATATAAGGAGAAAACCAATTAGGTTCTATATAGTGAAAATCACACGAGTCAGGGGCGGATCCAAAGGGGGTCGGGGCATCGGCCCTCTGAAACTTTTAAAAATTTATCAATTACTCTTATAAATTTTAAAAAAAGTGTAAATGGAATAATATTTTAAAGAGTGACAAATTAAAAAAATTTGTCCCCGTAAAATACGCTAGTGACACGAATTACAATTCTTGAGAAATTACATTTTTAGGAATGTTGATGAAATAACTTGTGCAAAGAATGACGCATATGGCATTGTGAATGATGTATCCCCAATCAGTCATTGGGCCATTTGATCTCACGTGCGGCCCCATTTCATCAAAGAGCCATAAATTTAGGCTGCGTTCGGCATCAATTTTTATGGTAGTTTTGTGGTTGTTTTGGTCTGGTTATTTTGGCTGGTTGTTTTGTGGTAGTTTTGCTGGTTGTTTTGTGCTGGTTGTTTTGAAAACTAGTGTTCGGCAGGCGGCGGTTTCGTCTGGCTGTTTTGAATAAGTTAGTTTTATGCAGTGTGTTTACCATTTTCGTTGTTATAATTAAAAATTTTATATTACATTTTAAAATAATTTTTTGTTAATAAAGTTAAAATATATGTAGATATTCAATTATAGCCTTTAATAGTTAATATTCTTTATTAATATTTTAGTGACAATTATTTATAATATGTATACATATTAATTTATAAATAAATTTTTACATATATTTGAAAAAGTAAAGAAATAAACCATTGTATTTAGAGCAAATATATTAGATGTTATATATAAAAATATAATTTTATGGATATATGTTAGTAGTTAATATAACATTTCAAATGTATTTAATAAATTACATCCCCACCCATGACGTTTGGCGAAATTACACACCCCACCCACGAGGTTTCAAAAATTACTTTGGCCACCCATGTGGTTTCCTCTATTTTACATCTGACAACTTTTTTAATATTTGATCAACTTAAACGAGGCTTAAATGTTATCCAAAATTGATAAATCTTTACATGGATGATGCTAAGGTGTTATATTTTTGTCCAATGCCAAATCCAAAGATTTTCAAGGTCATATATGACCTGTGCGACCCAATGAAAATACGTTCACATGTTACATGTTCATTGGGTCCCACGGATCACATATAAGCTTAAAAAACTTTGGATCTCACGCTAGATCAAAATATAACACCTTAGCATTGTCATGTAAAGTTTCATCAATTTTGGATAACATTTAACCATCTTTAAGTTGATCAAATATTAGAAAAGTTGCTGGATGTAAAATAGCGGAAAAACATGGGTGGGCAAAGTAATTTTGAAACCTCGTGGGTGGGGTGTGTAATTTCACCAAACGTCATGAGTGTGGATGTAATTTTCCCTAAATAATATCATTGAAATGAAAAAGCAATTCTTTCTAATAATAAAATAATTGACTGTAAGCGAATATATATATATATGTACAGATATCACTTATTATTTTATTATTATTATTGTTTAATTGTTGATAAAATATTTATTTTAAACATATATTTGTAGTTAAAATAATATATTCTATTCAATTAAATATTACATAATGAAATTTAAAAACATAATTTAAATTTAATAGTGGATATGCCAAGAAATGTAAAATAACGTATATTAGCATATAAAATTATTCTTAATTATTAAGCACGGAATAAAACATATACTAACTTTGATATACTGACAAACCATAATAGTTTGTACAAACAGTTTTGTAATTAATCATTACTTAGCAAAGATGAATACTTATAATTGATATTTCTGAAATATACTACAAATATTTTGTACTCTAATAATTTTGATATAATTGAAAGTTTACATCGTAATTATTATTAGTTTGCTCTTTCGCTTGTAGAATATTTTATTAGAAATGATAGATAGTAATAGTTTTAAGAGACTATTTATCCGTATCTGAATAAACAATTTAGAAAAACACTACTAGTTTAAAACTATTGTTCTATATTATTTCATTAATTTATAATACATATACCAATCTTTATAAAAAAAACTAAAAATAAAAAAGGGAAAATAAATTAATTTATAATATATTAATCTATATATTTAAATTTTAATTTAATTTTGTGTCAAATTTAATATATAATATCATTTTTAAAATATAATTATAAATATTGAAAATTTAAATTAATTTTTAAATATTAATTAATATTATTAAAATATTCTCGCCCTCTTAATTAGAGTTTTCTGGCTCCGCCTCTGTTTACAGTATTCATTATATTTGCAGCATAAATTGTTGGATGTTTTGGCTGCGTTCGTTTGAGTTTTTGATGGTAGAAATGTGGTAGTTTTGGTCTGGTTGTTTTGTTGGCTGTTTTGTGGCAGTTTTGGTGGTTGTTTTATGTTGGTTGTTTTGTGGTTGTTTTGAAAAAAGTGTTAGGCAGGCGACGGTTTCGTCTGGCTGTTTTGAATAAGTTAGTTATTGTGTTAGTTATGTGCGGTGTGTTTACCATTTTCGGTGTTACAATTAAAATTTTTATATTACATTTAAAAACAATTTTTTGTTAGTGAAGTTAAAATATATGTAGAAATTCAATTATAGCCATTAATAATTATTATTCTTTATTAAAATTTTATTGACAATTAATTTATAATATGTATACATATTAATTTATATGATTACAATTTTAAGATATATTTGTGAGAAGAAACAAACCATGCTATTCAGAGCAACATATTTATATTACATTTAAAAACAATTTTTTGTTAGTGAAGTTAAAATATATGTAGAAATTCAATTATAGCCATTAATAATTATATTCTGTATTAAAATTTTATTAACAATTAATTTATAATATGTATACATATTAATTTATATGAATAAAATTTTAAGATATATTTGTGAAGAAGAAAAACAACCATGCTATTCAGAGCAACATATTTTATATTACATTTAAAAACAATTTTTTGTTAGTGAAGTTAAATATATGTAGAAATTCAATTATAGCCATTAATAATTATATTCTTTATTAAAATTTTATTGACAATTAATTTTAATATGTATACATATTAATTTATATGAATAAAATTTTAAGATATATTTGTGAAGAAGAAATAAACCATGCTATTCAGAGCAACATATTTTATATTACATTTAAAAACAATTTTTTGTTAGTGAAGTTAAAATATATGTAGAAATTCAATTATAGCCATAATAATTATTATTCTTTATTAATATTCATAAGTTAAATGAAAAAGCAATCCATTCTAGTAATAAAACAATTGACTCTAAGCAAATATAATTTAATGAAATTCGAAAACATGAACTCAAACTTAAACAGTAGTTATAGTTGTTACCGTCGTAGTGTTCTTTTTACCCAAACGTTGATTAATTTAATACAATAAAAGTTCATACGACATAACGAGGGGTTTTTTGAGAATTCAACGCCTAACATTAGCATATACAGCATCAGCGATCTGGTTACGCATATTAGTCGTGCTCAAAGGAACAGCAAGCTCATCTGGGTCATCATCGGGCAAGTGTTCTTCGTCTTCATCATCATCATCAACAGCACTGGATCCTTCTCCCCCTCCTTCTCCTCCTCCTTCCCCTTCAACACTGGCTGAGGTGTCCGAGGCAGGTTTATTCAACATCACATAGTTATGCAATGCGAAACACGCACACTATAAAAAAAGGATAGATTATTGGCACCTAAAAATGGGAGAATTCTTTTTCCTCACAAGTATAAAAAATATTGAGTACATAAATTACCCGATTAAATATTCTGAACAAAAGAGTAGCCTTTCCATTTTTTTAATTGATTTGTGTGGTAAAATTGTTTCCCCATTTTTCATTCCTCATTGTCAATCATTATGGGAAAAAGTATCTATTTTTTTCTCACAATATCTTTGGAGAATAATATTAGAGAAGATAGTTAATATCGGGTAAAAATAATTCCCAATTTTTTTTCACATAATCTTTTTCATTTATAGCAAAATCTTCTAGAATGTAGTTATTATTGGGTAAAAATATTCCTACAAAAGTGAGTGTCGAGATAAAATTTTCCCAACATTTGGGACTATACATTACTATTGGGAAACAATTTCCCACTGAATTTTTCAGAAGAATTGTTTTGTGGGAGAGTTACTGGTGGACAAAAACTTTTCTCACCAAATTTATCACCTTTAATTACATTTTTATTTGCAGGAAAAAAATCTACGAGAACTTGGTTACTTTTTGGAATAAAAAACACTTTGTACATCATCTCACCATTATGGTTTTATTTATGTTCTAATTAAAAGAAGAAAAAGAATCTTCCAACTATATAGTTACTAGGGGGAGAAAAACCCTCCTGAAATTTTCTCACCATTATCATTCTATATATAAGAAAAAAACTTCCAACTATATATTTATTATTGGGAAACAAATTTCCTTGAAGATTTCTCACCTTAATATTCCAGCAAATAGTTATTATTCGGAATAAAATCTCCCACAACTTTATGGTAGTTATCTTTTCATTTGTAGGAAGAGAAAACTTTCCACCAACAAATTTTATCATCATTATCTTTTTTCTTATATATAAAAACCAACAATGTAACTGCCGGATGTCTTCCACTATGTGAAATTCCAGTATATTTTTTACTTTTCATTAAAATCTCTCTCTTCCACCAAATTTAAAACTCCCACGGTCAAATTTAAAGCTTCCATTGGCAAATTTAAAACCTGGTGGTAACTGTTGTTATTTGCTTTCGTTGAAATTCCTCCGAAGTCTGCCCGAGACCTTTATTCACTACAATGAGGGTAGCCCAATTCACTCAACAAACCATTCCCCAGGGAATCACTGTTTCCACTCTTGATCGACTGGCATAAAAGTTACGCTCTATTCTCTCCAGCCCACTGAAATTGTTGTTTTCATCGAATTCCAGCAATGGACCTCTCCCCACTTGAATCAGATTGCACATCCGAATTGCTTCTGTTTCTGGTTAATCTGAAATTATTATTCTTTCTCAGTTAGTGAACTGGTGATGTTTAACGCTGTCGTTTTATGGTGCAAGTGACAGCTTGTTGGTATTATTGTTTGTGCTTGACGAGAGCAGTCAAAATGGTTGCTCCCTGCTATCGTTGTGTTGAATTATTGCTTCCTCCGTGACTAGTTCCTGAAGCTTGTGATTGCGTACCAGCATAATAGAGAATTAACTTCAAGCTTCTATAATTACTGCTCCTGTTTTACTGTGAGAGTTGTTGATATTGGTAAATTTTAATCGTTTGATACACAGGTGGAATTTGAAAGAAATCTGTTCATCTGTCTTCTGAGGCAGTTAAGTGTTTTATGTCCCGGAAGGGAAAGACGCTCATTGTTTCATGTAGTGTTTGATGAAACCATGATCAAGTAGCTGACGATGAAGAAGAAACACACCTATTTGTGTTGCTTGCTTTAGAGTTACAAACAAGTAGATTGGATGAAGATATTGATTTATGCCGACATGAATTTGTGGCAGATGATGCATCAATGCAATTTTTCTTGTCTTGTATATATCTTCATTCTTCATATTTATCTTTATAATCTTAATGGTCTTTATTAATTTATATTCTCTTCACGCTTATATTGCCAGGTAAATATGTTTATTGTGCTCATCCATGTCATTGGGCTAGATTCTTATATTGATAGATAAAGAATTGATGACAATGCGGCCAACCCCTTGAATTGCAAATGATAGCAATCTGTAGAGCAATGATGTAATTTGAATCTAGCATTCCAGGAGCAACTACACATTCCCAAAGTGAAGATATAAACATTCAAGGTAAATTTACTAATCGTTTATAATATTGATATTTTTTTGAAGTTTAAAATGAGTAGTAAATATATATTTACTATTCAAAGTAACATTACTATTCTTTTATTGTATTGATATGAATGTACTGATATATTGTAAAAAAAAGTTGTATGCAGGTTGATGATAAAAGACCTTATATTGGAGCTACAGGGTGCGACATTCCATATTCAACTAGTAAATAGATAATGACTGAGTTGCTATATTGGGAGATACAACCACAAGATTTTATTATTTGCCGACAATAATAGATTGTATAATATTAGATGTATTTGAGGTGTAATTAACTAGTTTATTTTTTTGTTACCATAAATATTGGTGTAAGGATTTGTTATATGTTTGAGGATAAAATAAAGCGGCTACAATTTTTGTTACACATTGTTATATTTAATATTTTTTAGAATTATGATTACATATAGAAATAAATACTCATAATTATATACATTTTTTCTAAATATAATAAATTATTGGATTTATATTTTCCACTTAGTTTTAGAAGAAATTTTTTTATTATTAAATTAATATTTTTCCCGGATAATTACTAGTCATTTATTATTGGATTTTATTTTTCCACAAAAATTTTGGTTGCTAATTAATGTTGGAGAAAAAGTATTAAAAAAATATTTAAAATTATTGGATGTATATTTTTTCCACATGAATTATGTCACTTAATCGATTATGGGAGAAAAACTTTTCTTTAAATATATTAAACTATTGCATTTTTATTTTCCCATAATAAATCTACCATTTAATCTATTGTGGGAGAAAATGTTTCTTCATAAATATTTTGAATTATTGGATTTATGTTTTCCTACAACCTGTCAATTATTATGGGAGAATAAATTTGACACTATATATTGGCAGTTTAGTATTTCCCAAAATTTTCAAATTAGTATATCTACTTTTAACTAGATAAGTGGGATTTTTTTTACTCAAAATCATTGTTTGTGGAGAAAATCTTCACCCAAAATCAAACTCCCATTATTTAAATTTCCGTGACCTTCATATATGGGAGTTTCTAAAACCTCCGATCTATTAGGTGATGGATACAATATCAACCCAAAATCCCTAAATTCTTTCCCCAATAATATAACTTTTTTTGTTGTGGCACTTATAATCCGACTCTGGTCATTGACATCATACGGTGGTGGAACGTCGGCCAGTATCTTCCATTTTTTCTTCAGTGCTCCATAACATCTCTCAATGACACTTCTTAGTGATGAATGTGATCTATTAAAGTACTCCTTTACGGTCGTTGGTGGAGCTCCTCTAAATTGGGTGGGGTGAGCAGGGTTATTGAAGTATGGTGCCATCACACCATTATGATTTGCGTATCCCTTATCGCCTAAGTAGTATTTCTTGCAAAGCACCTTTTTGGTTACCCAATATTAACACTAACATATTATTCATAGTCTGGTAAGTCACGATTATCATACCTGTGGTGGTTCAGGGAAGCACATGCTGAGGTCAGATCGTGCTTCGTGAAGGACACGGGCATCATGCATTGATCCCTCACATCCTGTAAGCACAAACGTAAATAACATGTTGAAGTCACACACCCTGAGCACGTTCATCGTTGGGTGGCCGCTCCTACCACGGTACTCCAATTGCAGCGGTCCTGGTATAACGACGCTAATGTGGGTACCATCCAACGCTCCAATGGCATCCTGTCAATTATTCAGGGAAAATATAACACATAATTAACAATTTTAATGAAACACACATAGTCTCATGAGGTTGATAATCCGATACCTTAAAGTACGGGTCGTACGAGGGTCCCCAGCAAGCTTTGGATGAATTGTAGCCCATTCGTCAGTATTAGGCTTCACGTAGTCGTGTCCGAATGCCCACATCAAACCCAATACCCTCTTAAAGTGGTGGCTAACAGTCTCTGGACTCAGGCTGAATCTCTCACAAGCGTCTCGGTTCGATGCTTTGTGTGCTAGTATGTACAAGAACAGTGCTATGTCAACTTGAATGCTGACGTGTTGTGTGCGCTTCAGCCCATACTTTACTTCCTCATCTCGCACAAACGGAGGAACGAATCCTTATCCATCCTTAAGGCATTGTGAATTCTTTTTGGGTTGCTCCTAAGTAGAGCATTAAGCCACATTTCCCTGGTGAATTCATTGTCATGCATGGGAATAGACAAAAGGGGTTAAAAAGAAATAAACGTTTTACTTTTGTCCAGATTAAGGAATAATATTTTGTTTGTCCGAATTAAGGCACAAACGTTATAAGTTTAAAGGCAATAAGGAAGCTTACTATATTAACGTTAATCGTTAACTTTTATGTCAAAGTTAATTATAAACAATAAAAATCATTATTATTAATTACATGGCTATCAAAAGAAAAAAAGAAAATCATTACTTCACAGTTCGCAATATATCTCGTTTTCAAAACTTGTTATTTTCATATGCCATGGAAAGTTTCACAATTCGTAATGTAGTTGCACTCCATGAAACAACCTTAAATAGTGACTAATTTACCCCTGACATTCCAGATTATGTATCAAGTTCACAATATGTCACTTTTTTTATTCAGGGGAATTTTGTGAAATTTCAAAAAAGTTGAAATACTACCAAAGTATAAATAATTATAAACCAAATATTTAAAAGAGTGATAAAATTATAAAAAACAAAATAACAAAATAAGACGTAAAATTGAAATAAAACTAATAATTCCTAAATATTAAATATATGCACAATAATAAAACATATTAAAATTGTAATAAAAAGCAAAAAGGTTATTTAGGTTGTTAAAGAAAATTAATGCATCGCATGTAGGGTAGATTTTTTTAATTAAACTATATGCAACAACCTCCTCATATATTGGTTAGTTTTGTTTATAAACTTTCATATATGTTTCTTTTTATAATATTAATCATTATCTAACCATACGTACAAATGTTTAAATGAAGAGAAAAATGATAATTAGTCGAGAAAGGTAAAAAACAATGACGAAAAAAAAATTCTTTTGTTTGAAATTTTGTGTAAGTTTAATATTTTGAGTTATTAATTTTTTTCAATGTTATATACTTGTTTAGTTATTTTTATTTTTTTTGATCTCTTGAATAATTTTGTAATTATGTATACTTTTTTAGTATTCGATTTTTTTTTGGAAATTTTCATAATTTTTTGTAATTGTCTATACTATACTTTTGCTTCTTTCAGTTAATTAATAATAATGATTTATATTGTTTATAATTAACTTTGACATAAAAGTTAACGTTAATATAGTAAGTTCCTTATTATCTCTAAACTTATAACGTTTGTGCCTTAATCTGGACAAACAAAACGTTATTCCTGAATCCGGACAGAAGTAAAACGTTTATTCCTTTTTAACCCATTTGTCCATGGGAATAGGTAGGGGAATGTTGTGTCGGGTGTGATGCAAGTATTAAGGTGGTCTCATCAATTAGGTTAACTTCCTCTTGGTGAATACCTCTCATCGCGGTTACAAATTGCAAAAATGTTGTGGATCGGTCAATATACGTCTAACGAATTCTTGGTCAGATTGATAAATGTTTTTTAAAAGAATTTAGATAATTTACTATGACAAGAAAACAATAATAATGCATAATCAAATTCATTAAGGAATGTAAAACACTTAACATACAACAGGTATGCGCATAAACTACACACACAGTAGTTATATAATACAAGTTCCCAAAATGATGCGCATTTGTGGAAAAAAATACTAGTACTACTACAAGCAAGTCTAGTTCTAGGAAAAACAAAGTCCAACATCCACACGAGACTACAATTAATACAAGCCGATATAGTTCTACAAATAAACAAACTACATCCCTCCGAGATAAGAGTAAAACAAACTAAGACCTAGAAGAGCGCTGACTCCGCACAAGGGAGTGGATGTTGCTAGGGCAGATTTTTTTCCTCCCTGTTCCATCATGCCCTTGAACATGGCCCTACGACTCGGAACCTCCAGGGCCACTGCGGCATCTGCAAGCAACTCCTCATCATCCCTCACCTCTGGTATACTGTGCATAACTTTAGCGGCTTCATTTTCGGTCCACTGATCACCTGAATACTGATAGCTTGCTGTGTAAACGCCTCCAACAACTGATTTGATCTGTTAAGCGCAAAATGTGTAGCAGTACCGCGCTCTGCAATCATGTCCAACTGCATCGCATGTCGGTCCTTCTTCGTAACCCTCTTCTGCTTCTTACATCCGGAAGAATCATCAGACTCAGAGGACCTTTTTCCTAGAAGGACGACGGAGCTGGCCCGGTAGGGGTAGAAGAAGGTGTCGGAGTCTCTGTGCCATCGTAAGCTGGCATGGGGAAGAAATCATCGTCCAAGTTGATCGCCCTATGTTGTTGATGAAGACTCGCTCTGGTCGATGTAGTCCTGGTGGAATGAAGGCCGATAACCATCGAGTTCTCCTTCAGTATCGCCGACGTCTGACGTCGGGATAGGAGTGCCCATCTGAACTTTTTCTTTCCCTTCGCGTCACAGTCACCGAAGACTAGCTGGAGGTAGTCCTCTTCATCAGGGCTGAAGCCCCTAGTCCTGAAGCGCAAGAACGAGCTATCCTCCTACGGAATATAAAAACAATTAGTCATGTTCAAATGAAAAAAAAACACAATTTATAATGTTAACTAATGAATTGTGTGTACCGCTATTTTAGCGCCCCACCACTCATCGGGAGCGTCAATGGTACGCTTGCTAGCAGACCACCCAATGCCCGTAGTGCCTGAACCCTTCAGCCTTTTCCAATCCACCCACTGATGTCTAATTACTTCCCTTTTGGACTTAAATTGGCCATAAGTGTATTCCTTCAAAACATTTGCCCATTTAACGGTTCTGCTTACTACCTCTCCATTTCGTCCAAGAGAGTGCGCATAGTTCGACCCATTAGTGTAATCAGGCAACTTGTTTGATCATCATCCCACGTGACATTGGTACGACTACTTTCACCACCATCTATTTCCTTTCCCTTAGATGTTTTTTGCGTTGTTCAGTGGCCATCTATAAGTAGATAAAATTGGAATTCAATTTAGTATCAACTACCAATGTGTGGTCAATTGTTATGGACAATTTTAATATTAACATGTGTTGCACTATGCTTTTAGAAATTTATTCTGAAGTTCAAAACACAATTGTAATTAATACAACGTTAATACAATGAATGTACATTTACTTAGTTTGAAACTGTACAACAATTCAATAAAGTTTGATACTAATATTCGCTAACATCCTAATTGATAGTCGTCTGCCGCCGCTCCATCATTGTTGCGTCTTCTCTGCAGATTGGTAGAGTACTCTCGATGCCATTTGTTTGCTATCACGTCATCGACCATCAACTGATCACGAATGATGTTGTTCTACCAATTAAGCTCAGAGTAATTTTGTCCTCGTTATCGCTTCATTTTATTATTCGGGACTATTCAGCTCAGAGTTTGCCCTCATCATCGCTGAGCAGACAAGTGTCGACACTCACAGCCAATTGCCAACTTAAGGAAGAACTGTACTTATAACTACCGCATCTACCACAATAGAACGACCAATAATTTAGTATCTGTTCGAATCAAATTTTTCAGAATCGGGCCAAGGTGTTTCGGGTACATCCTAATGTGGGGCGGCCGTTATAAGCATGAGTTCCAGTTTAAGACAAATGACGGGTGTCGTACACTTGTCCGCAATTTTGTGGGCAATTTTATTAATGTCAACATGATTTTCAGTTCCTGGATCACCACCGTCTAATTATAACGAAGCTAACCAAATAGGAACAACAATTGATTTTCCAAACAGATGCGGTAATTAAACCAGCGAATACCACCAGCTTGTTTAAGTTCCATCCGAAAAAGGCAAGTAAATTCACACAATATCAACCATAAATCAGAATTGAACCATCAAAGAAGAGATCGAACCATATTCATAAATTTCAGACACGATCCAACCAGATAAGCAAGGAATGCTCCAACCATATTCGACCACAAATTCCAGAATCATTCCACAACAAATTCTCCAACTGATTTCAACCAAAATAACCACAATTCCAGAAACAATTCCAGAAGAAACGCTCCAACAGATTTCAACCGAAATAACCACAAATTCCACAAACATTCCAGAAGAAATGCTCCAACCGATTTCAACCCAAATAACCACAAATTCCAGAAACATTCCAGAAGTAATGCTCCAATCGATTTCAAACCAACTAACCACAATTCCAGAAACATTCCACAGGCCAGATTCGAATCCGCAAAGCAGAGCATGGATGTTTAACACATGCATACATAGTAAATGCCGGAAATGGTGAGGCGTGTACCTTGGAGAAGTAGATGGTACGACCGAAGCGAGAGAAGGATAAATGGGGCGGCGCATGAACCAACCAGACAACTAAACAAACCAAGCAACAGCGGATCAGAAAATAAACAACT
Organism: Limonium bicolor; assembly: GCA_023374045.1. Classification (NCBI taxonomy): domain Eukaryota; kingdom Viridiplantae; phylum Streptophyta; class Magnoliopsida; order Caryophyllales; family Plumbaginaceae; genus Limonium; species Limonium bicolor. The sequence continues at coordinate 54,799,866 of CM041778.1, forward strand.
CCCGAAACAGCACACGAATTCAAACCGGGGTTAAGGGCCTCAACCCTTTTTTTTCCTTTCTTCTCAAATCAGGAGCAAATCGGAAGCAGGGCACTTACCAAGCTCGAAAGGCAGGACCAAATAGAAAGCGACGAAGATGTCGAAGAAGATTCGGGGAGAAAGTGCTCAGAGTAGAACCGGTGAAGCCATTGAACCACCGGTGAGTGTCAGAGGTAGAAGATAAAGGGGAAGGGGAAGAAACGAAGTGCACAACGCTTCACTTATCTGTGTGCGGTGAGCCGGCGATCCGAGATCAAACACCCAAAAACGGAAGTAGCAAAGAAAAGAAAGGAGAACGGAGGTAGACGACGACACGCCCGGGCAGCTACGGGCTTTAGTGAGACATTTGCAAATCGACAAGTAAGGTCGACAGAGGAGAACAGAGAACAACGGAGGTAGAAGATGAGCGGCGCGAACGACTTCAGCGCCCAATTATCCGCATAAAATACAAACCCTAGAAACTGCATCAACCGAACAGTCAAAGGGTAGTTTTGACATCTTTGTCAATACTGCCAAATACACAAATAACACAAAACAGACATAAATAGACCACAGTCGAACAAAGCATTTGTGGTTGTTTTGTGCTGGTATACACTAGTGGAAAAAATGTTTTATAACACGGCTAAAAAGGGCTTTATAACACGGCTAAAGGCCGTGTTATATGCGGCCGTCATATATAAACAAGTCTTATAACACGGCTCATAGCCGTGTTATAAAGTCGATTATATGACACGGCTACACCCAAGCCGTGTTATATAATTCGGTTTTATAACACGGCTATAATCAAAGCCGTGTTATATAGTTGGTTGAATCCGTCGAAATCATGACCTTTTATAACACGGCTTCCTTTTAGCCGTGGCATAAAAGCATGTTATATAACACGGCTCTTGATGTAGCCGTGTTATATAACATGCTTTTATGTCACGGTCAATAATAAGCCGTGTTATAAAAGGCCACCGAATGCTGGACTTATAACACCGCCTACTGCATAGCCGTGTTATAAAGTTGCAGTTTTTTTTTTTTTTTTTCATTTGCATTTACAAAAAGTCTAATCAAAACCCAATATCAACACCTCATTCCAATATCCACAAACTCATATCACTATCAACACTCTGTTCACATATCATAAGTAGCCATAAGTCTCAACAAAGGTGATATACCTTATAATTCTCAAACAAAATGCACATTTACAAAAAGTCTACTCAAATGTCATCCACATATCAACACCTCATTCCAATATCAAAAGTCTCAACAAAACTTCACTTATCTACTATTCCAAAGATTATACAATTCCTACAAGTGCTTAAGTAAAAATAATGCCAAGTCTTCTCTTACAAAATCTTCTTGGTATAGGTATGTGGTTGGTAGTCAAAATAATGATGCACCTACAGAAAAGAAACAAAGTTATTGTTAGAATACGAGAGACTTTATTAAATGCTAACAACTTGAAAGATACAAGATTCACAACCTGTTCAAAGAAATAACATATCTCATCATATTACAAAGCAAAGCCTTTCCACACAATGTCAACAAGGCCTCAACATTTCAAAAAGCAATTGAATTTTACAAGCAGTTCCAAATCTATAACAGCAGTATACGACACATTACAAAAACAATTGAAAGCTTTTATAAACATTGTCGAGTTGAACTATCCTATCTATGTTTAATGAAACAATAGCAGCAGCAATTCAGAAGCATAGATGAAAAAAAAATGCAAGTTTAGGAGCTATTTCTGATTGCAAAAACATATAATATTCCTCTCTTAGAACAGTTCATACGAAACACATTTAATGACCAATGTATTGTAAAATTCAGGCCAAAACTGTCCATAAACAACAACTCACATCAGGTTGATTAATCCCAAATTATGCACTTTTTATCAGCCAAGTGTAGTGGAAAATGAGAGTTTAAAACTGCTGTAGCATGGATTGAGAATGCAGAAGTACAGTGCTCAAAATGAGGCACTTAATCAGCAGCAAAACCGATAAATGATAAGCATTATTCAGAGGCTTAAAGCTGCTGCATCAAGAATGATTAAAGCAGTAAAAATATAAGCAAATAAAGTTTGCAATATATCACGTTTTCAGCTCATAAACAGAACATAAATATGGTTAGGAAGCCAAGCAAAATCAGATTCGAACATGCTCTATATATAGACTTATGAATAAAGGCAAACGGCTGAAGCAGCATAACCATAATCCATAGCTGAAAAAGTTTTGAAACAAGTGCTATTATAGAGGATAAATTCAGGAAAAGATGTACATTATTATTCCTCAGAAACAGCGCACAGTCAGGGCATGAAAGCCAGGCAAAATCCAGATTTAAAAGATGAGCATGTATTACCTTCTAAAGTATACTCAATCTTGGAAGAACAAACAACATAAGTAAAATCAAATGCAAGGTATATATTTTTTTTTTAATGTCAGCAAAACAAATGAGTTAAGTAGCTTTAAAACAGAAGTATAAAATTACATTAAAGTTGCTTAGAAGTGGTTGTTCGTACGTCTTTACTCAGTAGTAGCATGTCTTAGTGACCAAATCAGAGAATTTATTTAAAATAAAAGTTTCTCCTTTCGTTCTTATTGAACCATTATATTATAATTTGTTCAACTACAAGGTCTACATTCTAAACTAAGGATATAAAAATTGACAAACAATAAACATTTTAAGCATTCACCAAGACAAGGGTGGACAAGAAAGAAATTAACAGTGAAAGCAAACAAGGACAAAAATAGATGAAAACTTAATACATGAGAAATGTAAAGCATAAATTACATACATACCGTCGGTGAAAGAAACAATTCATGAGCAACACGATTTGATGAGAAACAAGTCCAAGTAATCCTCAAGGAGAAGGTGTCAGCAATACTTTCAAATATCTTCAATTGAAGCGCTGTATATAAACAAACAAAAAAGAGATCATTTTTCAAAAGTCTTCAAGGTGTGGTAAGTAAACTAGGATAGATATGCAGAATATATTATTGACAAATATCTCCAACTAGATTAAGCAAGGAGTCGTGAACAGGAGACAACAGATTAAAAAAAAATGCAGCAATCGGGGGCAAAACTGCAGCAAATATGAAACAATGATCATAATTAAAGAACTGTTGTGACAAATCTTTCATTATCAGCATAAGTGTAATGGTATGATTATAGTGGAATTTATGGTTAAGATTTGTTATGTATGATTAAGTAGTGTCTAATAATGCTCAACTTTGCTTCTGTTTTAAGTCACAGTATGAGCATCTTTACAACATTTTTTGTTGGACTTCTTAAAACGATGATGATGTGTTATTCAGCTGAGAATAAGAATGCATGCTCTGTTTGCTTCAGACTTTTGCTGCTTAAATATTGAGTTGTTTCAGTAGTTTAAGATTATGAATTTTGCTCATTTTTGCCTCTGTTTTTTTATGCTAATAATGTCATAGTTTATACAGTATACATATGTATTATTTGAGCTATTTTCATAATCTGTTTTAAGCTTTATCTTGCCTTTGTTTTAGTTGTTAGAATGCCTTTATATCTGCTGACAACCAGAGGCTAGAAGAACCCAAGATACTACTGTGTAATAGTCTACTGGCTGCAGAATAATGCTTAGGAAAACATACTTGGACAGAGGCAAGAAGAAACCAAGACATTGTTGTGTAACAACACATTCGTTTACAAAAATTTATCTGCTAAAGAGAGTTCCAGAATAGCATTAACGACAGGAGGAAAATCAGAAGCATACTTTAACCGAAATATAGAAAAAAGATTGAGTAAAATTATTCATACGCAACTCCTAATAAAATTCATACCTCTTTTTCAGATTTGGACTTGAATAACGCATTTTACTTTAGCAATTTGGTAGGGTGAAAGTGATAAAAGAAGACAATGACATGTGCTGAAATCATGATTTACCAAATGCCTTATGTTTTAAAAACTGAAGAACTAAACATGGTTTTTAGTGAAATCAGATTCTCTATAGAACTTACAAATGGAGTTGGTAGAGCAACTTGAATTGTAAGATTCTGATTTTGTACCATATATTTTGTAACAGAGTTCAACAAAGCATAAAAGATTGTAAACATACGCGAAACTACATAATCAAGAGCTAATTTCTTAATCATTCTAACTATGCATGCATCTGTTACGAAAAAAAAAACATCCCACGTACCTTTTTTCTGTAGTTGTCAGATGTCTTTAAATAAATTTCTGGACTGTTTTTGTTCGTGTAACCCAATCTGACTTGAGCTGTTGTAAAAAGCCATTTGGACAATTTCGGACAACAGCGATACCAAATGATGTGACATGCAATAAAATAGAATAGAAACTTGAGATAAAGCAAAGGAATACTGTCACGTGAATGAACCAAAGCTATGTAGATTTCGCTAGAATGAATACTTCAGATTAGAAAATTCTATCTACAGCATAACTCACGGATGAGTGAAAATTAAATCAAGTTTTGATCAATCGAGAGTATAAAGACCGAGAATTATTACTGACACATATTTGTTTGAATCAAACCCTAAACCAAAATTGAAGTCCAGGTCAAAGCATAATCAACATACCTCACTTAGGCAAATCAGCAAATCGGCAAATCTTCGTCGATCGTTCAACCTTTTAAGTGTTTTCTCCTTTCTCAAAGACCAGAGCTCTCTTCTTGTCGATTGTTGCTACGGCAAATTGATAATGCAGAAAAAAGGTACATAAAAAGGTACATAAAAAAAAAGTCAAATAAGATACATAATAGAATTTCTCTACTTTTCACCAGAAAAATGATTGATTACCTGTGTTGCACGGTTGAAGAAACCGGTAATCAGATTCTGGTGGCGCTTGGACAAACACGGGTAGCCCTTATTGTTCTTTAGAAAAGACTACATACAAAATTAAAACAAGACTGTTAGGTCAAAGAAGTAACAAACATTATCATAACCATGAACACAAGATATTATATGCAACAGACATTTGTATGCAACAGAGCTGCACGAACAGGTTCTCCAAACCAACGCCGAAGAGAATTTTCAGATGGTAGTGAGCCCCTGCATCAACCGAATGAGGACACTAACTTGCTGGTTCGTCCATGTGACATTCCCCCGATGTTCACTCCCCGTAGCAGTTTCTTTTCCCTTCCTTGTTCACCGAAGCAAACGTGTTTAATCGGGACATTTCAGCTCAGATTTTAGTACTCATCATCGCTTTATTTAATTTTTTAATCGGGACATTTTAGCTCAGAGTTTAGTACTCATCATCGCTGTATTTAATTTTCTAATCGGGACAATTCAGCTCAGAGTTAATGTGCCCTCATCATCGCTGAGTGGAAAAGTGTAGACTCCAGCTACGGTTTAGCGAGTACTAGCAACACGCAGAATGTAACTACCGCTACTTCCATAGTAACACTACCCATTCACTGTTCTTATCATTATAATTTCCGATCGAGCCAAGATTATTTGGGTAACACTACCATGAAGGCGGCCGTTACAGTCTACGCGTGGGTAGAACTCCTAAACGTAGGGTTTCATACAGCTTTATTTCCACAAACATTGGGCAATTTTAGATAAATTCATCAAGCAACAATCAGAAACTGGAACAACATGGTTAACATCCATTGGCAACTGAGGCAGCGTTCGGGACAGTCACGTTCAAATTCATTCCCAAAGGTCAATCACGTTCAAATTCATTCCCAAAGGTCATACACAAGCTCAACAGAAACCAATCGAAAGGCTACCAATCGAGGCAAAAAAATGGCCAAACGTTCGAAGAGTACAACCTCATCAGAAACCAACCAAAGGCAACATTTCCTATCATTCTCGTACGACATACAAGCTCAACAGATACCAACCAAAGGCAACAGGCAACAGACACCAACCAAAGGCAGAAGTTTGAATCACCAGCATGCTCCCAGTTACCAAGATACAAGCTCAACAGATAGCAACCAAAGGCAGCAGTTCGAATCACCAACAATTCAAATCAGTAACAGAGAAACAAATCAAAGGAAGGCTACTACTTTCGTTTCCAATCTCAGTCCAAAAGAACAGAGAAAATACCATCGACTCATCAAAAGCGGAGACAACACATGCAAACAGAACAACCGCCGTAAGTACAATCGGAATTAAAAGAGAACAACCAACCTTACTCAGGTTCCACAGGCGTGAGAAGGCCGTGAAGTGAATAAACCAACGGCGCATCCACCGAAAGGGAAGCAACGTACGCTACCGGTGGACAAAACCAAAAGAATGTCACACCAGATCAGTCATAGGAACGAAAACCAAACACAAGGGTTACGAACCCTAAAATTCAGGCGCAAAAGGATCAACCAAAGAAGACAGGAGAGGAGGAGCAAATCGGAACTTACCAACCCAGAGGAGATGACCGAGGTCGAACCAGAGAAGACAGGGGAAGACGGAGCAAACCAGCGGGAAAGAGAAGAAGAAGGTAAAGAAGCTGCTCACCGTCACTTACCGATGTCGAAGCAGACAAGATAGAAGAGGACGGACGGAGAGAGGAATGACAGAAGAAGGAGGTAGAGGAGAGGAAGAAGGAAAGCCTTCACTTACCTGGTGCGCGGGGGAGCGCACTGACGTCGCCGGTGGCTAACAACAACAACCACCAACCACAACCAGAAGAACAAAGCCGGAAATCAACAATCGAGAATCGAGTTGGAACCAGCAGAGAAGAGAGGAGGAGGAAGTGCCGCGGCGCAGGGCTTTTTTGCCCAAATGACCAAAGCTGGTCATAAAAATCTATCATAAAAGGCACCCATAAAAGCTGTCCCGAATGAGGCCTTTATAACACGGATTCATCAAGCCGTGTTATAAAACTATTCAACATAAAAAACGACGACTTTATACCACGGCTATTCTGAACCGTGTTATAAAACTGTCGACTTTATACCACGGCTACAGGCAGCCGTGTTATAAGATCAAATTAAATTTGGTTATTTTTCTTTTGGCGGGATTTTTAGCGCCGAAAATTGATCTTATAACACGGCTATAAATGAGCCGTGTTATAAAGTCTCGTTCCTGCAGCTCTTATAACACGGCTACAGGCAGCCGTGTTATAAGATCAAATTAAATTTGGTTATTTTTCTTTTGGCGGGATTTTTAGCGCCGAAAATTGATCTTATAACACGGCTATAAATGAGCCGTGTTATAAAGTCTCGTTCCTGCAGCTCTTATAACACGGCTACAGGCAGCCGTGTTATAAGATCAAATTAAATTTGGTTATTTTTCTTTTGGCGGGATTTTTAGCGCCGAAAATTGATCTTATAACACGGCTATAAATGAGCCGTGTTATAAAGTCTCGTTCCTGCAGCTCTTATAACACGGCTCAACGGCAGCCGTGTTATAAGATCAAATTAAATTTGGTTATTTTTCTTTTGGCGGGATTTTTAGCGCCGAAAAATTGATCTTATAACACGGCTATAAATGAGCCGTGTTATAAAGTCTCGTTCCTGCAGCTCTTATAACACGGCTCAACGGAGCCGTGGTATAAAATCCTCGATTTTCCGCCAAAACAAACGAAACTACGTCGTTTCAAGTTCTCTTATAACACGGCTAAAATGAGTCATGGTATAAATTCAAGAGAGCCGTGTTATATAACATTATATAACACGGTTAGACAAAAGCCGTGTTATAAAGCCCTGTGTTATAAGACTTTTTTTCCACTAGTGATATTTGTGGTTGTTTTGAAAATTGTTGTTTGGAGTGACGTTTTGACATTTTTTTGTCAAAAATGCCAAACTCAAAAATGACACATTTATACTACAGAAGTACCAAGTCCGAACGCAGCCTTAGACTTCTACTCACAAAACCCATAATAAAAACTTTTTTCCTAAAATTGTACTGAAAGCCCCTAACAGGTAGATTTCGGGTCGTTCACTGGTTTCACATCCCGAGAGATGAAAATATCTCAGCACACTGTGTTACGAACCATGCACGTTGTATGCAACAAGTCGGGTTCATGGTCTCCGGATAATATTTGAAAAATTGTACTAAAACTATGTTCTTAATATGTACCTTGCCTTTAGTGGTAGGATTTGATAAAGGCACCTGATTTGCCTTTATCATAAAGGCAGCAATATATGTCATCGATATAAAATTATATATGCCATGGGTATACATATATTAGCCATGATATATATAGATAACAACCATCATATAAAAACTGTAACACCCCTAAAACCGGCCTAAGAGTTAAAGGCATTACACGCCGCGTATTACTACCTAATAACACAAGGCTCTAACGCTTAACATTCGCAAACAAGGCCCGAAACAACACTTCCATAAATACTTGTGAAATAACTGTACTGAATACATTAAACCATAAAGTAATCCTCAAAAACCGAAATGAAACGTCAAAAAGAAAGTAAGGCCCGAAGGCTACAACTCATACAATCGAATGTTAACAAAAGAATAACTAATAAGCCAAGGCTCCAGAACTAGAATGACCCTCGCTGATCAATCTGCAAAAATGTTAAAAGTAGGGGAGTGAGCACACAACTATGCCCAGTAAGCAGCGACCGTCATCAGTAAGGTCGCTCAAAACAATTGAAATCAGAAGGAGGAGAAGATAAACATTACATCCACAATTCCCAAATAGTCAGAGGCTTTCAGAAACAGAAACAAAATGGAACACAAGAGTTCCCGGTTCAGAAACAATCAGAGTTCACAAACAGATGGGGGACATAGTACAATGCACACACTCAGAAGGGTCGAGCCATAGATCATAACAGATCTCTCGGCAACGCAGAAATGACTCGAAAGAGCCAAAGGGTTCGTCAACCCCACAGAACAGAAAGGGAATGACCCACACTCAGAATGACGTCTACATGGTATACCGGAATAGCTCGACCCAGCCATTCACGGCTCAGAAACAGAGTAAAGTGTCCCAAAACAGAAGGTTTGCAAAAACAGAAGCAACCTTGCATGAGAACATGCCAAAACACTTATAATACAGTAGTAGGGACTTAGAGGAGTCCAACGCCACAAACGGCACTCAAATCGGAGTTCAGACGGAGAAGTTATGCAGAAAACAGAGTAGTGTCCCAAACTTGTGTCCGGACATCGAAGTTCGGACGCAAGTCGAGACTCAGAAATCAGAATAGTCAAATGTCCGAACTTGTGTCCGGACAACAATGTTCGGACACAAGTCGATTTGAAATCAGACTGAGAATTTAAGAATGTCCGAACATCAATGTTCGGACAGGTTTTATGGAAAAGTTACGCGGAAGGTCCGACCTTGTGTCGGACATCGAAGTTCGGACACAAGTAGAACTAAAATCAGAGGAGAAACTAAGGGTGTGTCCGAACATCGAAGCTCGGACAGATGTTCGGACATACCCCAAACCTTGAAAATCAGAAGGACAAAACACTGTCCGAACTTCAAAGCTCGGGCAGAAGTTCGGACAGTGCGAAACTGCAATTTCCAGAAATTGAACAGAGTTGAAAACAACGCAATTCGACACCACGAATCGCCAATTCATAACACACACCAATCAGTCATAAATACAGAAGACCATGGGGGTTTAGCCATTTCAAAAACGCAATCAAACAATAACACAATCAGAAACACCTCAAATCAGACAATAAGCCTTTCAACACCCCATGGCTGAACTTCCAAACCGAATCAAGCAACCACCTACCTCAATTCGAAGTGCAAAAATCCGCAGAGCACAACAGCAACAACACCGAACGATTGCCCACCAGACAGAACCAAACAGCCACTGAAATTGACAACTCGAAATCAGAGAAGCAAAAGGAAAAGGAGACCGAGAACTACAGCCTCAATTCTGCAATCCAAACTTGGATACAAGGACACAGAATTCCCAACCCCTCGCGACGCAATAGTCTCACAATTCCCGAATCCGAACGTAGAGGCACAATCGCTGAAGCCACAACACAATCAACAATCCAAAATCAGAAATCTGTAGAGAAGGGGAACTTGCTCAACTAACCAATCTGAAACTAAGAATCAAACCTGAGGGCGGACAAGAGGCCTACACAGCAGCAAGAATCTTCACCCGGACAACAACGCAGCACCAGAATTCACAGCAGAGGAGGAACTATAGAGAGAGGGAGAAGGGAGAGACGCTCGTTCAAACCACGATGAAAGACGCTCCTCACGAACTGACGTGATTACCAATGATCAGGGAAAGAAAAGAAAATAAGGAAACCTTTTCGTTATTAATCAGAATAATCAATTACCTTAATTCATTAGCCAAAATACTTCCTTGTCACTGGCAATTAATAAAACGCCGCCGGTGTCCTAACTGATAGCAAATAATTAATCCAACTTAGTACTATATTGTAGCAGACATAATATAAGGTATGAACTATGGGTTATAACAAAACTATCTTAATATATAAATAATTGTTAGTAATAAATTTAAGTGAATCTTAACGTTTATGAACAAAAACTTTCTTATGGTGGTTTTAGGATGTGTGGTGTAGGGTAATCCTTGTTTAACTCGTTTTATATTTTAAAATGTCGTCATTGACTCGACACATTTTAAAGGTTTGTGGTAACGACCTTAAACCCTTCACTACATACCCTAAATAGGTTTTCATTGTTTTAGCTTTCCTATGGTGGTATTTAAGATCTATGTTGACTAACATGTTCAAGTATATGTACAACTAATAATCTTTTATTTATTAGTTTAAGCTTTTACAAAAATCGTTGCCATAGACATTAAGATATGTAAGCCATGTATACATAAATATGTATGCCATCGCTAAATAAAATATTGGCCACGGTTGTATATCTTTAATATTCATTGCTTGTATAAAGGGTTTATAGTTTAGGGTCTTACAATGCTTGTATCATAAACCCTAAAATGTTTTCGGCATTTTTTTAATTGATCATATAGTAGTTTTTATGATTTGTGGTATAGGGTAATGTTGGGTAGAGTAATCTTAAAAAAATCATTTTTGAGGCTGACTACTGAGTCTGTAGCTTATATTCTGTCGCCAACAGACTATGAGTGCATTTAGTTTTGTACTACAATAACAACTTCTTTAAATATTATTATTAGTTATCTGGTGGCTATCAGTTTTCATATAATAGCTAATATTATTCTATAAAAATGACTAATTTTTTTCTCTGTAAACTGACATTAATAACTTTATATAAAGACAATTTGATAATAATACATCATTGCGTTTTTTTTAAGGAAATATTTAGCACGCCAGAAATCCAACCTGTCCAGTCCACCGTGTTCCACCACCGTTCCCATTTGAACAGAACGTATCTTCCCTTGCAAGCCTCGGCCCTAGCACCGAGCCGCTCTTTGTTTTCCCGCTGGAGTCACGAGACAGGAGCTCACTCTGTTGGATGTGAGTATCACTGATAGTTTTGTTTTTGGTCTCAAAATCTGCTTCTTCGGACCTCTATAGAATGCACATGCAAGAGTTTCCTTTCCGCAAATTTCCTTTTCTTTTTTGGTTATTTTACGCGGCTGTGACGCAACCTTCCGAAATTTGAAGTAGTAATACTGGTTTAGGTTACTAGATCTTTTCAGCTGCTTCTATTTGATTTTTCTAAGGTAAAGGTTTAGTTCACATGCTCAATCGGACTTTTAAATTGCTTCGACTAGGGTTCAGCTTTGTTCCTGAGATCGTTTCCACTGGGTGTTACAAATGTCACTTTGTTTTGCTTTCTTATCTTTGTTAAGGGGCGGACCGAGGCGGCGGTTCCTTACCTCATACGATAATAAAAAAGATTTTTTAAAGTATAATTTTAATAAAATAAAATTAGTGAAACTTATAATAATTTAGTGGTAGAGACATGTTCCATTATATGAGGTTGTAAGTTTTATTATTGTTGACCTCTTTTTAAGTTTTTAATGTTAAGTCTAACCCCATTAGTTAATATGTTTTAATCATTTAAAAATGATCTAATTTACAAATACTATCTACTTATTTAAAATTTAAATATTAGTTTAAAATTTGATATATGTATATATATATTAATGCTCAATAAATTCATGACTACACATTTATATATCTTCGAATTTGATATATGCTAATGTCAAAAGAAAATTTGGACCCCATGAGATTTGACTTCTGAGTCCGCCACTGTTGTAGCATATATATTTATGGTTGTAACTACTTGGCTGCCTGCACGGCTGCACTTTATTGGTATTTGGCTTCCCACAACCCATCACTGTGCAGAACGACCTACTTTTAGAGAGTGGATATATTAACGTAAAAGAACCAAGAAGATGAGCTGAATGTTAAGGAGCTTGTTACCTTGGTGCGCTTTCTAATTACTTCCTTGTCTTAGACGCCTGAGAGAGCGTTACCTAAGAAAAAAAAGAATAATTGAAAGCAAAGTGAACAAGGGCTTATTTGAGCTTGAGGGTTTTTGTTTATCTTTGTTTTTTTTATGTATCATCCATGACATCATTTATTTTGATGTAGATGCATGATTGTTCATAAGACCCATACATTCATGTAAGGTAAAAAAATTCACCCGCATATTATAGTTTAGTCTCCATCAGTGTCTTCCTTACTGTTGTTGTGTTGCAGTTACTGCTGAGATCGTACATCACTATTTTCTCATGCTGTTGATGACAATTCTTACGTGCATAACTAATCACTGTTGGTCAGGATACACTCCCATGCACCGAAAATGAAATATGTACTTAACTGAATTTATGTTCTTAGAATGAATTAGTTGCGATAAAATTGAATAACTTGAACATGTTATGTTTGGTAGATTTTTTCTGAGATTTTGTCGATAACAGACTTACGTATCTTTACTTGAAATGGCTTGTGCTTGTTTCCATTCTGACTCTAAAGAACTCTCGACTCAATCATAAATTCTTTGGTTCTACTTAGGCTATTGATGAGGTGAGTAATTAGTGATTATCAAACCTTAAAAGTCTGATTTGGTACTCCCTCCGTCCTGAATTGACCGTCCTGTTTACTATTTGGATATGTCGTTTGACTTCAATTTTTAACATATAAGATAAATTAATTTTGAAATTTTAAGTTTTGCATATGATTCCTTACATGATAAACTATATGTTACAAAATTTAGTTTTCTAAAATTATTTTATCTTATATGCTTAATATTGAAGTGGAAAAACGTGCCATAAAGCAAATAAGACGGTCAATTCAGGACGGAGGGAGTTATTTATTTTCAATCCTAGATACAGTGACATTTCTGATGAAATTCTTTTTATCTGATGGAGTACCCTTCTTGGAAACCTTATTATCCTTCTTGATGCCACTAACCAACCTTATATTGCTCGATTAATGCTGAAATTGTCTGAATATGATTATATGTAACTCTGGTTTATTATATGTGATTCTTCAATGCTGCTGAAATTGGAGTATATAATTCTCATTTTGTTTCACAGGTGCAGTTGTTATTGACATGGATAGAATTAGTATTCTTCCAGATCATGTAATTGATAGAATTCTCAGTTTATTACCCTAGTTGACGCGATAAAAACTTGTGTCTTGGCAAGGGCATGGAGATACAAATGGGTTGGCCTTTCCAAGCTTGTATTCGATGAGGCATTTTGGGATCACATTCCAAATGGCAACGAAGTTGAAGTTTATGCTGCCGTACTTCTACAACATATTGGTCAACTTCAGGAACTTAATCTTTTCGTGTGGGAGTCAGATGTGAAGAGTGAAATGTTGAAAGCATCTATTCAGTTTGCACTGAGAAAAGGTGTTAAGAGTTTATCTCTAACATACTATCACATAGATCTGTCATGTTGTGTCTACTCTTCCACTCAATTGACACATTTGGAGCTTGACATGAGTTGTAAATTTTCTCCTCCAGCTGTATTTCAAGGGCTGCAAAATCTTGTTACCTTCAAGCTAAACTCTGAATACAGTACTAATGATGCAGATAAGATCAATAATTTCATATCCAAATGCCCTAATATCAAGAAGATTTGGTTTAATATAATCGTTGATGGGAAACTACTATTCCATGCTCCAAAACTTGAATATTTGAATGTCCGTGGCAATATTTCATGCATATGTTTTCAGAAGGCCAAGAGTTTGAAGTATATGGATCTTGAAGTTCTAATATCTGAAAACGATTCCTGTACTAAAAAATGTTGGATGACCTTCGGCTGTTTGGTTAAACTTCAGCACCTGTACATGGGTTACGGCTTACTCAAGGTCACTTATTTTGTTTCCTGTTTTCTTTGTAATGTTGATCTTTTATTACACAATGTCAATCGATGATTGTTTAACATATGTGTGTTTTATTCTTCATCTTTATAAAGCACTTGGTCTCATCTGATGCTCCAAGAATGTGTCCACAAAGGCTTGATCAACTAAAAGTTCTGAAGTTAGGATTTGTAGAGTTGCATAACTCTAAAATGCTCCATGGACTTTTTTGCGTGTTTGCAAGTTCACCGAACTTGTGTGAACTTTCAGTAAGCTACACTTAGTATAATTGAGTTTGGCATTCCTTGATGTGATGCAGAATAGAATCCAATATTAACTTGTCTTCTTTCATTTGCAGATGCAAATTTTTGCGGGTAATTGTGATTATAGTCAAGAGGTGGAATTTGAATCTTATGTGGACTTGTACCGTGGCCACAAGTTCAAAAGTCTTCATACTGTCATTGTGAATGTTTGTACATTTGGCTCCAAGCTTGATATAAAACTGCTTGGCTTTCTACTTGGTTGTTCTCCCTGTTTGGAGATGATGTCTATCGATTGTAGCTGTACGGATTTAGTCAACTTCTTAAAGAAGGTGATGAGACTGACTCGTGCATCACCGAAGGCGAGCATTGTAATTTTGTGACCATGGAATACAAATTTGGGACTTATAGCTGGCCACCGTGGTTTGTTTCATTGTATCTGGTGGTTGATGAACTTTTGAGTATGTAAGCTGCCCAAGGATGCTTGTTTTTGTCCTTTTTAGTAATTATGCTTCATACTTGTTTGTCAGAAGGCTTAGCACCTGGAAGTGCAAACTTTGAATTTCTTCGGTGGATGTGTAATCTGGTGTCTCTAATTTTTAGTAATTTGACATTGGAGATGAATGCTGCACATTTCCTTAGGTGTTAAATTGTACCAGCTATCTCTACAATTATGTTATACTTGGTGTGAAACTTTTATCTCTCTTTTATCATGTGTATGTCATTGTTTGAATTAGGTGCTTATTATTCCCCTCTTAGCCAAAATGAAATCCTTTTTTTCTAGTTGGATTGAGACGTTACTTTCTGCTGGAAGCACGCGAAGGGTCTGGTAAAGTAAGAACTTTCAGATCATGAAGGGTTTTAACATGTATATTGGCACCTATTATATAAGGAGAAAACCAATTAGGTTCTATATAGTGAAACATCCCACGAGTTACAATTCTTGAGAAATTACATTTTTAGGAATGTTGATGAAATACTTGTGTACAGAATGATGTATATGGCATTGTGAATGATAATACCCAGTAAGTCATTGGGTTGGGCCATTTGATCTCTTGTGCGGCCCCTTATCTCACAGAGCCATAAATTTAGACTTCTACTCGTGAAACCCATAAGGGCATCCACAATGGTGTGGAATCCACCCATAGTGGTAAAAAAGAAAAAGAAAATGATGAGGTGGAGGAGAGAAGATGTGAGAGGGGTTCTTAACTAAGACACCCTCTTTTTAGAGAACCTAGGTAAGTAAGAGAGAGATTGTGAGAGAGTGTAATAAAAATATTTGTTAGTGGGTGGAATCCACTTTCCTTATTGTGGATGCCCTAATAGAAACTTTTTCCCTAAAACTGTACTGAAAGCCCCTAGTTTGCTAACAGTTAGGACGGGTTCGCTTTTAGAAATCAAAGTCCGGAAAGTTTCGATACGGTTGGTTCAGATCGGTATTAATATTAAGAGTAAATTACTTATAACCCCTTGAGGATTTGGGATATTACAATTAACCCACTTATGTTTATCATAATTACTGGTAACCACCTCGAGGTTAAGGTATCTTTGACTACGAGCCCCCAAACTATATCTTTGTTATAAGGAAGTTAACTACGTGTTGACCTATCAGTTTAATCACATTAATAATGTCAGACTGGACAAAAAGCACTACTTAATCTGTATTGTTATTTTCCTAAAAATGTCAACCTTGCCTCGAAAATGCATCTATAGTGGGATGAGAGAGAGTTAGACGATGTTGATTAAGCAATTTTATTGTCCAGTCTAGCATTATTTACGTGATTAAGTTGATAGATCAACACGTAGTTAACTTTCTAATAACAAAGTTATAGTTTGGGGGCTCGTAGTCAAAGATACCTTAACCTTGAGGTGGTTACCAATAATTATGATAAACACAAAGGGGTTAACTGTAATATCCCAAATCCTCAAGGGGGTTCTGAGTAATTTACTCTAATATTAATGTATCAATGCGTTTTTTAAACAAAATATTTAGCACGTCATAAATCCAACGTAAAGGTAAAAGTGGCAGTTTGGTTCGGTTGATTTCAAACCGTTCAGTATTTGATTCGGGTTGGATCGGGTTGAGTGAATTCGGTTTGTTCGGGTTAAGTTTGGTTTGTTGAAATTTTGGATATGTTTCGATCGGTTTGGGTGACTTTCGGTTTGGTTGACTTTCGGCTAAGGTGACTTCGGGTTGGGTAACTTTCGGTTTGGGTTAGCCTATGGTTTATTCGGTACTTTTGGGTCATGGGTCTAATTCAGGTCAATTATTCAGTTAAATTCGGTTGAAATTACAGAATCAAGCAACTCAATGATCATGCTATATAAATTTGACTTCAATCAATCTCAACAAGTATGAATGCATATAAAAGATTAATTTAAACAAATAATTATAATTTGTATCATGTTATACATTAGTAAAAACACTTAACATAATTATTGATGTAGTTTTATTTTATTTAGTAGTTTCATTATTTAAGAGGAGTATAAATAAGATATGTTCGTGGATAGTTATTAAATTTGTATCAAAGTGTGGTAACTTGTTTTTTAATCTATTAATGGGGACTATTTCGATGAGGGTATTCTCTTTTTTTAATCCAATTACAACTTGACATGTGGAATATTATATTTATATTATTTTTTAGATTTTAAATAAAGTCTTTTAATTTATTAACTAGTCCTTGAGTTAGCTTAACTTAAAGGGTTTAATTGAAAATGGAAACAATTTACTAAATATTTAGAAATTAGTAACTCCCACCTTAATGTCAAATACATCAATCATCTATTTTTTTATCTTCATCAACTTATATAATATAAGATTTTACTTTAATACAATTTTTGAAAATATAAGACTAAATTTACTAGTGATTATGTATCGTTGAATAAAACATTTATAAACAAAATATATACATTATTCTACATTTTAGAAGAAGATAAGTTAATGTAAAAGATAAATTAAAGACATATTTATATTTCATTAAAAAATAAAATAAAGAAAACACTACTAATGTTATGGTACTAGAGTTTTTGGTATAATGGTGGTATTGTCAGGCATTGTTCAGTGTTGTAAGATATATGTGTTAAATACTACTCCATCCGTCCTGAATTTACCGTCTTGTTTGCTTTATGGTACGCTTTTCCATTTCAATATTAAGTGTATAAGATAAAATAATTTTATAAAATTAAATTTTGTAATATATAGTTTATCATGTAAGGAATCATTTATAAAACTTAAATTTTTAAAATTATTTTATCGTATATGTTAAATATGGAAGTCAAACAACATGTTCAAATAGTGAACAAAACGGTCAATTCAGGACGGAGGGAGTAGTTTATATTCAAATTAGAGATCTGGTATGAACATTTTGTTTCATCCTCATTATCTCATTTAATTAATATAATATATTCTTTTGCATCACATTGGATATATTCATTCGGGTCATACCGGATTTGGTTTGGGTTCAGTTGGTTTCGGTTAGGGTCACTTCAGATTTCGGGTCATCGACGGGTTATGGGTGACTTTGATTCGATTGATTTCGGTTTGGATGACTTTGGTTCGGATGGTCGTGGATTGTGGTTCATTCTCGGTTTGACAATAATACAGTTTGGTTTGATCCGGGTCGATTTGTTTCAGATTTCAGGTCATTTTCCAAAGTTATAGTTTTCAGTTGAGATTCAAATTCAGATTGGATCGGTTCGACTTTTCGAGTTCGGATCACTTTTGCCGGGTCTAATCCAACCTGTCCAGTCCATCGTTCCCATTTGAACAAAACGTATCTTCCCTTGCAAGCCTCGGCCCTAGCAGCGAGCCGCTCTTTGTTTTCCCGCTGGAGTCGCGAGACAGGGGCTCACTCTGTTGGATGTGAGTATCGCTGATCGTTTTGTTTTTGGTCTCAAAATGTGCTTCTTCGTACTAGAATGCACTTGCAAGAGTTTCCCTTCCGCTTTTTTCATTTTTTTAATTGTCAGAATTTCGGGGCTGTGACGCAAGCTTCCGAAATTTGAAGTAGAAATACTGGTTTTAGGTTACTAGATATTTTTCAGCTGCTTCTATTTGATTTTACTAAGGTAAAGGGTTTAGTTCACATGCTCAATCGCCTATATGGGACTTTTAAATTGCTTCTACTAGGGTTCAGCTTTGTTCCTTTGATCGTTTCCACTACATGTTACTTTGGTTTGCTTTTTTTTTTTGTCTTTGTAGCATATACATTTATGGCTGTAACTACTTGGCTGCCTGCACGGCTGCACTTTTTTGGTATTTGGCTTCCCATGTAATGTAATTAGTGAATTGATTATTATTGCTCTTGACTAAGCAGTGTATAAATACATACAATGTGTACGTTGAAGTAATAACTAGTTCCTAGATCTAAGGGGTTAGTGGAGAACTATTAGGTTAGTTGAGAGATAAGGATGGAGATGGTTAAGTAGTGGAGAGATATTAGGAAGGTAAATAGAATAATAATTGTGTTAACTATTTTCCTTAATATGCCCCCGCAAGCTGAACGGTCGGAGGTTGAGTTCGAGCTTGGAGATGTTGGTGTCAAACTGTGCTCGTGGAAGTGCCTTGGTGAGTACGTCCGCAAGTTGGTCAGTTGTCGAGATGTGTTGGATCCGAAAAATGCCGGCTTGCACCTTTTGCCGAACAAAGTGGTAGGCAATGGCGACGTGTTTCATGCGGGAGTGAAACACCGGATTGGATGACAAGAATGTAGCACCCATGTTGTCGCAGTGAATTGTCGGTGGGGTCACATGGTGCTTTAATTCTTGCAGGAGTGAGAGTAGCCACAAGACTTCAGAGGCGGTGTCGGCAAGGGCTTTATATTCTGCTTCGGTGGAGGAGCGGGCTACGGCTTTTTGTTTTCTGGAGCTCCAGGAAATTGGTGTGGTGCCGAGGTAGATGAGATATCCGGTGGTTGATATGTAATCGTCATGATCACCAGCCCAGTCTGCATCAGAATATGCATGGATAGTGGGGGACGGATGCGGCCTGATGTGGATACCGTGTGTGAGGGTACCGGCGAGATAGCGAAGTAGGCGTTTAAGCGCTGTCCAATGTTGAAGGGTGGTGTTTGCATGAATTGGGGAGCCGGTTAACAGTGAAGGCGAATAAGGACGGGTGAGGCCGAGGTATTGTAGGCTGCCAACTAATTGGCGATAGAGTGTGGGGTTGTCCAGTAGATTGGTGTCACTACGAGTTAGAGGGTTGTGGTGGATGTGATAGGGGTGGGCGAGGTTTGCAGTCATCCATACCAGCTTTGGTGAGGATGTCTTAGTATTTTATTGATTGTGAGAGAGAAAAACCATGAGTGTGGAATGACCTCCACCCAAGAAAGTAGGAGAGGGGACAGATCTTTTAAGGAAAAGCGGTTTGAGAGTATGGTGATGAGGCGTTGGACAGCCGCGGTGTGGTGCCGGTGATGTTTATATCATCGACATAGACAAGGAGAAGAAGAGTGGTTGGTTGTGGGTATAGATAAAGAGGGAGGTGTCGGACTCGGAGGGGTGGAAGCCCTGAGTAAGAAGGAAGGTTTTGAGTTCGGTGTACCATGCACGTGGGGCTTGGCGAAGTCCATAGAGAGCGCGGTTGAGGCGGCAGACATGATGTGGTCGGTCGGGGTCAACGAATCCGGGTGGTTGGGACACAAAGACTTCTTCATGAAGGGAGCCTTGAAGAAAGGCATTGTTGATGTCTAACTGGCGCAATGGCCAGTTGTTGGAGACGGCGAGGGTGAGGATGACGCGGACGGTTATGGGTTTGACTACCGGGCTATATGTTTCGTTGTAGTCCCAGCCGGGTCTTTGGGTGAAGCCTTTGGCGACGAGGCGGGCTTTTAAACGATCAACCGTGCCATCGGGATTATATTTGGTCCGGTATATCCACTTGGTGCTGACGATGTTGTGTGACGGTTGAGGGGGGACGAGAGTCCAAGTGTTGTTGCGAAGGAGAGCGTCGTACTCCTGTTGCATTGCCGTGCGCCAGGATGGGTGTTTGAGTGCCTGAGTGATGGTGCGGGGCTCGGGCGGGGAGGAGGTGGTGGCTGTGAGATTGAGTTTCTGAATTGGTTTGGAGATACCGTGGGATGAGCGTGTGATGGGGCGTGTGGGCATGATTTGTAAGGGAGGTGGTGTGGTGGGATCATGAGAGATCGTGGATGGTGATTGTGGCGGAAGAGTGGTGTGGGGATGGGGGGTGACGGAGTTGGGCTGGTAGGCGGGAGCTGGGGCGAGGTTTGATTGGGCTGGGGAAGTAATGGGGCGGGTGAAGTAGCGAGTGGGTTGGGGAGTAGTGGGCCAGGGAGAGGGGGGGTGGAAGTGGATTGGGCTGGGACGGGGTGTGGGGGGGGGGGGGGGGGGGTGTGGGGGGGGGGGGGGGGGGGCGAGAGGGATGTGGAGCGAGATATCTGTCCAGGTGGTGGGATCGAGTGGGGTAGGTGAGTCTTGGGCCGGTTGGTGGGCCATAGTTTTGTAGGGGTAGACATCCTCGTTAAATGTAACATGCCTAGAAACATACACGCGGGTTGTTTTTGGATCCAGACAATAATACGCGTGCTGACTTGTGGAATATCCTGCAAAGATACAAGCAACAGACTTGGGGTCTAGTTTGTTAGTTGTGTAAGGTTTTAACCACGGATAACACAAGCAACCGAAGCTTTTGAATTTCGTATAATTCACAGGTTTATTTAATAAACGAAAATACGGGGTGTCGGAATGAAGGGTGGGAGTGGGTAGTCTGTTGATGAGGTACACGGCGGTGAGCATCGCATGAGGCCAGAATTTTATGGGGAGGCCGGAGTAACCGAGCAGGGAGAGACCGGTTTCGACCACATGGCGGTTTTTGCGTTCCGAAATGCCATTGTGTTCGGGGGTGTGAGGTGGGGTCGTGAAGTGACTGATGCCGTTAGTTTGGAGATAACTGGTGAGACCGACATATTCACCGCCATTATCGGTGTATAATATTTTTATTTTCTTGTCGAAGAAGGTTTCCACTAGTTTATGAAACTGTGGAAAAATAGTGGAGACATCGCTTTTGCGTTTGATTGGATATAGCCAAGTGTAGCGAGTAAAGTGGTCAACGAATAAAACATAGTATTTGAAACCGTTGTAAGAGGGAACAGGGGAGGTCCAAACGTCGCTAAAAATTATTTCGAGTTTGTCAGAGGAATGTAAACTGGAACGAGCAAAATGAAGTTTGTGACTTTTATTCAACTGGCAAGCAGTACAGTCTTTTTGTGCAAAATTGGAAATACAAAACCGATATCGTTTTTGTAAATATTGGAAAGTAGATGTGGATGGGTGGCCCAGACGGTGATGCCAGGTGCCGTTGGATGTGGAACTTAGGTGATAGGCCGATGGTGGTGGTGTGGGCCACGTATAGACGTCGTTGGTGCAGGGCCTGGTTGCGAGGATATCACCTGTGGTGAGATGCTTTACAAAGAAAGAGTCGGGTAAGAATGTGACGGAGCAATTATGTTGGTAGGTGAGTTGTGAAACAGATATAATATTTTTAGTCATTGAAGGGACACACAGAGTATTAGGAAACTTAAAAGAACACGTAGAGCCTGATAGTAAAAGAGTTCCGGAGGAGGTAATGGTCAAACCTTCACCACTCCCCATTTGTAATTCATCGGGGCCGGTATATGGGTATGCGGGTGTGAGGTGCGCCGGGTCAGTAACGACGTGGTGCGAGGCGCCGCTGTCGAGGAGGAAGCCAGGCGGAGAGGCGGCGGTGGTGATGGTGTTCGCCTGAGGAGTGCGGGGCGGAGGTGGTGGCGGTTGCGCGTTGGGGAACTGGCGCTTGAAATCGTCACAGACAGTGATCCAGTGTCCTACTGCCCGACACCACTGGCACCGGCCGAGAAAGGGTTTCGGGGCGGCTTGGGGACTGCGGGTGTGTTGGTGTTGGCGATTGGAGGCGGTAGGCGAAGCGACACCAGGAGGCGGGGATGCGACGCCATAGTGGGGGAGTTGCGGGCCGCGAGATTTGCCAGGGTAGGAGCGGTTCTTGGAGGTGGCCACGAGGGCGGTGGGAGAGGCGAGACTGGCAGCGGCGGTGTTGGTGAGTTCCAGTTCGCGAACCAGGAGCTTGTCGTGCAGCTCCGCGACGGCAATGGTGGAATCCCGCGCCTGGATGGCTTCAACGATTGCAGAGTAGGAATCATCGAGGCCATGGAGGATGTGAGCAACGATGTCATCGGCGTCAACTGGTTTGCCCAGCTCGGCCAGAAGATCGGTAGTGGCGGTGACTTGTTGTATGTACTCTGAGATGGTGTGAGTGCCTTTGGTGGTGGTACGCAGCTTCTGTTTGAGCTGATTGATGTGCCCCTTGAAGGGATTAGCGTAGGTCGATGTTAATGTGTCCCAGGCTTCCTTCGTTGTTTTGGCGCGGGTGATGAGCGGGGCAACCGGCGTAGTGAGAGTGCCAACAAGGGCACCAAACAGCAGTCGATCTTGACGATGCCACGCTGTGTATTCTGGATTGGAGGTGGTGGACTCAGCGGTGGTGGTGGTCTTTGGCGGGGCGGTGGAGGAGCCATCAACGAATTTCAGAAGGTCGTAGCCTTGTAAGATGGCTTGCATTTGGATTTTCCAGGTAATGAAATTCTGTGGTGTTAATTTGATGACGTTGGATAGATTGACAATGATAAATGGTTGGTTAGCATCGTTGGGGTTGGTGAGGGTGGTAGAAAGGTTGGCCATCGGAGGATGGTGGGTAGAGCAGAGACGAGACAGAGAGGTGTGGGTAGATCGGGATTAGGCTGATACCATGTAATGTATAAATACATACAATGTGTACGTTGAAGTAATAACTAGTTCCTAGATCTAAGGGGTTAGTGGAGAACTATTAGGTTAGTTGAGAGATAAGGATGGAGATGGTTAAGTAGTGGAGAGATATTAGGAAGGTAAATAGAATAATAATTGTGTTAACTATTTTCCTTAATATCCCACAACCCATCACTGTTCAGAACGACCCACTTTTTGAGAGTGGATGGATATATTAACGAATAGAACCAAGAAGATGAGGTGAATGTTAAGGAGGTTGTTACCTTGGTGCGCTTTCTAATTACTTCCCTGTCTTAAACGCCTGAGAGAGCGTAACATAAGAAAAAAATAGAATAATTGAAAGCAAAGTGCTGAAGGGCTTCTTTGAGCTTGAGGGTTTTTTGTTTTTCTTTGTTTTTTTTCATGTATCATTCATGAGATCATTTATTTTGATGTAGATGCATGATTGGTCATAAGACCCATACATTCATGTAAGGTGAAAAATTTCACCCGCATATTATAGTCTCCATCAGTGTCTTCCTTACTGTTGCAGTTACTGCTGAGATCGTAAATCACTATTTTCACATGCTGTTACAATTCATACGCGCATAAGTAATCACTGTTGGTCATAATGCGCTCGCATGCGCTGAAAATGAAATATGTACTTAACTGAATTTATGTTCTTAGAATGAATTAGTTGCGATAAAATTGAATAACTTGAACATGTTATGTTTGGTAGATTTTTTCTGAGATTTTGTCAACAACAGACTTACGTATCTTTACTTAAAATGGCATGTGCTTGTTTCCATTCTGACTCTAAAGAACTGTCGACTCAATCATAAATTCTTTGGTTCTACTTAGGCTATTGCTTACTTACTGCAGATGAGGTGAGTATTAGTGATTATCAAACCTTAATATTCTGATTTGTTATTATTTATTTTCAATCCTAGATATACAATGACAATTCTGATGAAATTCTTCTTATATCTGATGGAGTACTCCTCTTGGAAACCTTATTATCCTTCTTGATGCCACACTACAACCTTATCTTGTTCAATATATGTGATTCTTCAATGCTGCTGAAATTGGAGTATATAATTCTCATTTTGTTTCTCAGGTGCAAATAGGACAGCCTGCTGAGAAGAAATCGTTATTGCATGTCATGGATAGAATTAGTTTTCTTCCAGATCATGTAATTGATAGAATTCTCAGCTCATTACCCCTAGTTGACTCAATGAAAACTTGTGTCTTGGCAAGGGCATGGAGATACAAATGGGTTGGCCTTTCCAAGCTTGTATTCGATGAGGCATTTTGGGATCACATTCCAAATGGCAAAGAAGTTGAAGTTTATGCTGCCGTACTTCTACAACATATTGGTCAACTTCAGGAACTTAATCTTTTTTTGGGGGGGAATGATGTGAAGAATGAAGTGTTGAATGCATCTATTCAGTTTGCACTGAGAAAAGGTGTTAAGAGTTTATCTCTAACATACTATGACATAGATCCGCCATGCTGTGTCTACTCGTCCACTCAATTGACACATTTGGAGCTTCACACGGGTCGTAAATTCTCTCCTCCAACTGTATTTCAAGGGATGCAAAATCTTGTTACCTTCAAGCTAATCTCTCCATACACCACTAATGATGCAGATAAGCTCAATAGTTTCATATCCAGATGCCATAATATCAAGAGGATTTGGTTAAATATACGCGTTGATGGGGAACTACTATTCCATGCTCCTAAACTTGAATATTTGGATGTCTTTGGCAATCTTTCATGTACTCCTCCTGTTCAAAATAAATGTCGTTTTAGACTTGAGCTTTATGTTCAAATTATTTGTCGTTTTAGACTTTTTGTATCTTACTTTCTATTTTTGCCCTTTTCACATTTTCAATTATTAATGTCATTGAACTCTACTTTTTTTGCTTTGTCAATAAAGTATACTTGTTTTTTTATTTTTCCCATATAAAAGTAAGGACATACTAGTCATTTTAAACCCTTTCTTAAAATGTGTGAAGATATCTAAAACGACATTTATTTTTAACAGGAGGGAGTATATGTTTTCAAGAGGCCAAGAGTTTGAAATATATGGCTCTTGATGTTGCAATATCCGTAATCAATCTTTGTACTAAAAAATGTTGGATGACCTTTGGTTGTTTGGTTAAACTTCAGCACCTGTACATGGGTTACGGCTTTCTCAAGGTCACTTATTTTATATCCTGTTTTCTTTGTAGTATTGATCTTTTATTACACAATATCAATCTATGATTGTTTAACATAGGTGTGTTTTATTCTTCATCTTTATAAAGCACTTGGGCTCATTTGATGCTCAAAAGAATGTGTCCACAAATGCTTGATCAACTAAAAGTTAACACCCCTACTAGTTCGGTTCCTAATTATCCTATTAATGTCGCACATAATAAATAAATCGCAGCGGTAAATAACAGACTGTCGCTCTAATGGTGTCACTGTTATCACTCGCCCATACGGGTGATAACGAATTACCTGATAATCAACTTGCGAAACGTATTCCCGCAGTGACCACAAGAGATAGATAGTAGTACTTAAAAAATTTAGAACAAATCCAACAACAACCGATTATTACAGACCGTACTCGTGAGCATCTAACCAAAATACACCTCGGTTTGCACAACCCGAGTCCAAAACAACATTAGTATCAAATCGTACCAAGTTTTAACCAACAGTAATATCACAACCGTCGCGCCCCGCGTCGACCCACCATCTAATCTACTGAAATAAAAATGGTTTGTGGTATGGAATCAGCCCCTGCTGAGTATGTTATCACATGCCCCGTCATGCCTCCTCAAACCCCTCAATTAATTGGTCGAGAGCATGAGGTTCGTTACATGCAATACCGTTTTAATATTTAAACTGTAAAACATTTAACAGTAATATCCATACAATAACACAACCATCAACACAAATAATATAACCACAAGTATAACCAATGAACAACAAAGCGAAACAACGAGAATGATAAACAAGTATTAATTCTCGTCCATGGTGTAGAAACCAATATTGTTCGCCACTGTACAAGTCTCAACTGTATTAAGTGTTCAGTTATACCTAGTGACAACGTCTCGTTAAAACGACGTGTCTCTAAATTACCTATATATTATGGCGGGTCACCCACGGCAGTAGCCACTCTAGCGGTAGAGTCTCCGACCAACGAGCCATTCTAGCTCACGGGAAATTTTCTTGATACTTACGGACCCGTACGCAGACATCCTGGTATCGTTTTTGTGATCACAGCGCGCACCAAGAGCCACGTCCTCTTGGCTTTGTTATCTTTCGTTAATTAATCATACCATCGCATCGCATTACCAATTTTTTTCTAACACAGCAGACTAAGGTCATTAGTCCAATCCGGAGTCTGTAAACTCGGGATCCAGTGTTAGATACGAGAGCGGCGTTTATAAAGGCCAATGCTCCGTATAAAAGTCTCGGATAATATGTATATCTTATTACCCTAGTACTACAACGTATTTCTGATGATTCTTATATTTCATATAAGATAGCACCATAGCCGCTAGTTCGTTTTATATATAGGTTCATATATACGAACCAATAATGTTAACTCAACAACAGTAAATAATAAGCAGCTATAAATATACAGTTCATGCATATTAATTAACACATTCAGACAAACAATCTTATCACAGATCACACAGAAGTCTGAACTGAGGAAGCCCTCAGAGACAATCAGAGACACATAACAACATACCGTTCACCCTGATTGTATTACGGTGGAGTATGAATCAGCAAGATCCTATGCTCCGTGTGTCGTCTCTAACAGTCTAAACAATACAACGCTACTGATTAGCATCCCGTATAACAACATGACTCTACAGTACCCGTAACCGTCACTAACACCTCCTGGTTAATCCCCCGTTATTAACTGTCAACGTTTGTCAGGTTTTCGGCTTAACTCGAGATTGGAAAAAAACGTTATATTACATGCGTAGTCTTGTCTCGTATATTATATACTTTTGTTGAACTTGTTATCGCATGTAACTTAATGCATATTTGTATATCATATAGTTTGTTTCTTTATTGCATGTATGATTCTTTGTCATGTATTATACTCTCACCTTAGTATTTATTTTTCTAAGGTTTGTTTTTTTTTTTCCAAGTTCAATGTGGTATAATTCATATGTAAACAATACTTTGAATTATTAAATCCTTATTATCCATGTATACTCCTAACATTAGAATTCCATATCCAATGTTTGTAATTCTTTTCCTTTACCTTACATCATTTTAATTATGAAATACATGGTTATTGAACCATATTATATTTTTCCACCATAACATATATTTATTTATATACATGTATTATGGAACTTTATTATATGGTAAGTCTTATAATATATACATTCTTTTTAATGAATACCTCTTATATTATAAATGTTATAACTCTTATAACATTAAAAACCATATTATAAATTTCATTTAAAAATGTTAATATTTCCGAACAGCACCTATTTCTTAATATTTACAAAATCCACCACATAATTAATATAATGTTATATTATAGCTATATAACATATATTATGACATTTAAGTCATTAAAACAATTATAACCTATAGTTATATTGTTATAAATACCAAACAGCCCCTTATATTCTCGGCTTTCACTATACCACTAAACTTCTATAAATCACAAATCAACCCCAAATACATTTTACACTTATAATAATACCTTATATTATAATCCTTAAACCTTAATATAATTATAACCTATAGTTTTTAAAGGCTATAATTTTCGAACAGACCCTAGGACTGTTTTAATTAAATTCCCACCACCAAACTTTGTATATTTACCAAATCTTCCCAATTTATAATACATAGTTTTCTAATGCCAAAAACTATATTATACATATCTTTATAAAATCTTATATATAACTCCAAAAATTACCAAACTATACCAAAAGGTTATAAACATTATTCCTAACCTTATACTTTCTATAAATCTCGGTTTTTACCCATTTGTTACCCATTTGTAACAATGTTATAAAATATCATATATTATACTTATATAATTCATATAAACTCCAAATTTAACCAAATAAACTTCTAAAATTCCTAATAACTTAAGGACTGTACTAAATCCCATTTAGTACCCCAAAGTTTCAGAAATCACATTATAGCCCCATCTCTTATAAATCTTTTACAATTTAATAACTATCTTAATATAAGGTAGTATTTTAATTTCTTAAATTCTCCAAACTTGGTCAAAGTCTCCTATATAGTCAACTTTGACTTCTAATACCAAATTGGACCCAAACTTCGGTAATTACCAAACATACCCATACTTTTCTATTTTTACAATTTTGACACAAAACTTTATAAAATGTTATAATTTTTATTAAATTCATTTAAAAACCCTAAATTCCCTAAATTAAGCCCACGGCTTTATATTTTACCAATAATTACGGTTTGGCCCCAAACTTAATTATATAAGCATAAATCTAACTAAATAAGCTTATAAACTTAAATTAAAATGGCCTAATGACATGGCCTTATTACAACTTTGCTTTATAACATAAAATTACACATAAATTGCTCAAAATATAGTATAAGCTCACGGCCTGCTGTAGCTTAATTATTTTTCCACATAATGTCATAATTTGACCATTATGTTAATTAAATCTTAAATGACTAGCTTAATTTATCTTAGTCATTTTTTTCCATTTTTAGGTTAATATAACCCATATATTAACTCCACTCTCGGCATAATTAATATATATGCTAAGAAATCATAAAATCATAGTTTTAAGGTGTTTATACCTTGATTTCTCCTTGTATGACTCGGCACTTGAGGAAAATTCACCACATCATTTAGACATGTTTAATACACCAAAATAAGATATGGTTATACTCCAAGCTTGAGCTTAACCATAAGGAACAATTAATGTAAGATTTAAGGCAAAAATCACCTTAAAAATGCAAGGGAACTTCCAAAGGGATTCGGCCTGAATTAAACCACCACAAGGTGTTAAATTCACCATATAGACATAGGAAATAGCTAGACAACAACAAGCTGCCTTGGTATTAGGTTTTACCTTGGAAAAATGCCTTAAAGAAGGGTATTTGCTTTAGATCTCGGCCACCCTTGCTCCAAATGGCTAACCAACTGATGAACATGTAAATATGAAGATTATGAGTGTATAAACTCATAAAAATCAAGAGAAGAAAATCGGATGGAGAAGGAGAAGCTTAAGGTATGTTTTTACCTTAAAATGCAAATTTGGGAAACCTTGGTCCCTTAACTTGTCTCAGCCGAGTTTGGTTGTTGTTAAGGTCTAAAATACTGAGAATAAGCCATAGGAAGTGATAAGTCACGAGATCTAAGTGTTGGTAGTGAAGAGATGAAGAAAAAGAGCTAAAATAAGCCTTAAACCATTACCTTAGGAGCTTAAGAGATTGAATTGTCTTCCTAACTCAAGAACAGCTTGAGAGGGTCTGGAAACTGAGTGAGCTCGGCTGGAATGGAGCAAGAGACAAGGGAATGATTGAAATGAGCTTAATGGATTGAAAAAGTAACTTTTGCTTATTTTATGTTTTGTAATGACTAATGACTCATCAAAGGGGATAAGCATCGGTTATTGGAGGGGAAAGGGGTGGTCTCACACGGTTTGGAGGCTGATTCAATCATGGAGCAATGTGTATAGTTTAACCATAATATTAGAAAGGTAAAAGGTAGTCTCCTTAATTAAGGAGTGGTGTTGGAGACTTGTCCCTTGTATGTGCAAGTGGTGAATTCAACCTCTTGCTTGTGGCTGCCGATTCCATGTGGTCCAAGGGGTCAACTTTGACCTCTTGACCATTCTTATTCAATGTTGACTCAAACGGGCCCCCTTTTAGGGTTTTATTAATATTTTAATATTAAATTTGTAAAAATTTGTAAATTTGGAATTAAATTCCTAATATGATATAATGTGATATATTATCATATTTAAAGGTAATTATAACCTTTAGCCCATTAAAAACCAATTTAGAAGGCAATTACACAAAAACGTGCTTTAAGGTGTTTTAGTGCACATTTTGTGTTGCAAGGTGCTTCTGAGCTTAGTTTTCTTTGAGAATAGTTTTGTTGTGTTCCTTACTTCATTATAATACTTAGGAATCCACTTTGGATCCTATTTGAGGTCATACAATCTTTATGGTGCTTTAAAGCACATTTTTGGCTTTACCGATCTTAAGGCATGTTTTGCCTTGTTGAGATCTTTAGATTGTTCCCCAATAATATTTAGATGTTTATTAACCTCTTAGATCATTTAGATCATTTAATTAAGTTTTAAAGGTTAGGGGTATTTCAGTCTACCCCCCTTAAAAAGGCTTCGTCCCGAAGTCCTTAATCATCTACAGTTCACCTAAGGAATCAAGTTCCACTAAGTAACCAAACAGTCCATCGCTAGGGAGTAACTCCCACTAGGTTCAGACCTAGTCTATACATACAGCATAAATCAAATAGCCAAACTCATGGTATAAACTCATTCGTATCACAGCACTAAACAAGGTGCACATCCAACTCATTAACAAAAGTACTCAGCGGTACTTTATATATATTCTCAAACAGGTGCACTAAGGCACATACATAAGATGTATTAAACATACAATCATCCAAACAAACATGTATGACGTAGCATACCAACAAACAAACATGTATGACGTAGCATACCAACAAAACACACCACCAAAACAAGACCTAATGCATAACATATGCGCAAGCCAAGTGGTGTCTACCCCCCTTAAAAAGGGTTTGACCACGAACCCGTACAAGTATCACAGCTACTACTCGAAGAGTGCGGGATACTTCGCTCTCATGGAGTCCTCTAACTCCCATGTAGCCTCCTCCACCTCATGGTTTGACCTGAGAACCTTGACCATGCTAATGGTCTTGTTCCTAGTCTGCCTCATCTTCGTATCGAGAATGCGGAGTGGTACTTCCTCATATCGTAGCGGGGTCCAACTCTAAAGTCTCTGGCTGTAACACGTGCGATGGGTGGGGCACATACTTCTTCAACTGTGAAACGTGAAAGACGTCGTGCACCCTCCCGAGCTCTGCTGGCAAATCCAGTTGTAGGCTAACGGGCCCACTCGCTCCCTAATCGCATAAGGTCCAACATACTTTGGGCTCAACTTGCCCTTCTGCCCAAACCGGAAGATCCCCTTCATGGGTGACACTCTGAGGAATACCATGTCGTCAGTAGTGAACTCAATGTCCCTCCTCTTGGTGTCTGCATATGATTTCTGCCGGTCCTGAGCTGATTTCATGTTCTTACGAATATGTAGGACATCCTCCTTAATCTGCTCTAGGTACTCAGGTCCTAGAAGTGTATTCTCGCTGGCCTCATCCCAGCATAGAGGAGTCCTACATGGTCTACCGTATAGTGCCTGAAACGGTGGCATCTGTATCGAGGAGTGGTAGCTGTTGTTGTAGGCGAACTCTATCAGATGTAGTCGCTCTAACCAACTCCCCTGAAAATCTAAGGCACATGCTCTCAGCATGTCCTCCAGCGTCTGGATGGTCCTCTCACTCTGACCGTCGGTCTGCGGATGGAACGCCGTACTAAGCTTCAACTTTGTACCCAAGGCTTCCTGAACCTGACCCCAGAATCTAGACAAAAATCGAGGGTCCCTATCAGACACAATGGTCTTTGGCACCCCATGGTGCCGGATCACCTCCTTCTGGAACAAGTCCGCTAACTTCGGGACCTTCTAGGTATCCTTCATAGCCACAAACTTTGCCACCTTCGTCAGACGGTCCACAATGACCCAAATCGTGTTCAGTCCTCCCTTAGTCGGTGGGAGACCGACAACGAAATCCATCGAGATGTCCTCGAACTTCCAGCAAGGAATAGGCATAGACTGCACTAAACCGCCGGGTCTCCTATGCTCAAACTTAACCTTCTGACAGGTCAAGCATCTAGTCACGTAGTCAGCTACATCCTTCTTCATCCCGCTCCACCAGAAATGGACCTTTAAGTCCTTGTACATCTTCGAAGAACCGGGGTGGACGGATAAGGACGAGCAATGAGCCTCCTGGAGTATCTTCTCCTTCAAATCTGGAGAAGACTCTGGAATACATAACCGGCCATTCAGTCGAATCATGCCATCATCACACAGTTCGAAGTCATACTTCTGGCTCTCAAACAACCCTCTAGCATTTCCTGCCTTATACTCTCCATGTACTGATCACTCTCCTGTGCAGCTCGTATATCATCAATCATACTGCTCGCTAATAGCGTAAATAATGAATGAGCTCTGCGGCTCAGGGCGTCGGCTACTACATTCGCCTTGCCCTCCTTGTACCTCAGTCTATGTCGTAGTCCTTCAAGAACTCGACCCATCTTCTCTGTCGCATGTTCAGCTCCTTCTGAGAGAAGAGATGCTGTAAACTCTTGTGATCAGAGTAGATAGTGACTGTCACACCGTAAAGATAATGTCGCCAGATCTTCAAGCGACTACTGCGCCTAACTCAAGGTCGTGTGGGGTAATTCACCTCATGCTTTTTCAGCTGTCGGGATGCGTAGGCAACTACCTTCCCGTGCTGCATAAGCACAAGCCTAGACCGGTTCCAGAGGCATCACAGTATACCTCGAACCCATCGGTGCCCTCAGGAATAGTAAGAACGGGTGCCGATGTCAGGAGATCCTTCAGTGTCTGAAAGGACTGTCGCACTCTGCAGACCATAAGAACTGGGACTCCTTCTTCATGAGATTAGTCATTGGTTTGGCCACCTTGGAGAAGTCCTTCACGAACCTTCGATAATAACCGGCCAAACCCAAACCAGAAAGCTACGGACGTGTAACGTCTTCGGCCTCGGCCAACTCTTTACTGCCTCAATCTTAGCAGGGTCTACAGATATCCCGCTTGCTGATATAATGTGTCCTAGAAATGACACGCTGTCCAACCAGAACTCACACTTAGAGAGTTTGGCATACAGCTGGTTCTTTCTCATGATGCTTAAAACCTACCTCAAATGTAACTCATGATCCTCTCTGGTCTTCGAATAGATCAGGATATCGTCGATAAAACCACAACTGAACTATCAAGCTGTTCTCTGAAGAGACGGTTCATCAAATCCATGAATATGGCTGGCGCATTCGTCAGTCCGAATGGCATAACGGTGAACTCGTAATGTCCATACCGTGTCCTGAAAGTTGTCTTTTCTATGTCGTCCTCTGCAATCCTAATCTGGTGGTAGCCAGATCTGAGATCTATCTTTGAGAACACACTGGCCCCTCTCAACTGGTCAAATAAGTCATCAATATGTGGCAACGGATACTTGTTCTTGATAGTGACCGCATTAAGCTCGCGGTAGTCGATGCAGAGTCGCATACTGCCGTCCTTCTTCTTGACGAATAATACTGGAGCACCCCAAGGAGAAACACTAGGTCGAATGAATCCCTTGTCGAGGAGGTCCTCCAGCTGTAGCTTCAGCTCCCTCATCTCAGCCGGTGCCATACGGTAGGGTGCCTTAGCAATAGGGCCCGTACCTGGCAATAAGTCGACGGCGAACTCAACCTCACGCACAGGCGGCATGCCTGGCAACTCATCAGGAAACACATCGGGAAAGTCTGCCACGACTGGAATGTCTAATCCATCTCGTCGCACTGTCTCGTGTCCTGTACATAACAGAGGAAGGCTTGTCGGCCCTTCCTAACGTCCTTCATCAGGGACAATGCTGACACGATCTTGACAGTCGGCTCTCTCCTCACACTGCGGTATGACACTGTCTTGCCGCTCGGCCCCTTCAGTAGTAGTCGATGCTCTGCACAATGAAGGCGGCCCTTATGCTTCTGCAGCCAATCCATGCCCACTATAATGTCGAAGCCCAAGTTCTTAAACTCAATCAAATCGATGGGAAAAGTCTCATTCATAATGCTGATCTCCGACCCTAAGTACTGCCTGGTGCAACCTACTTTCTCCTTCGATGGAAGGGTGACTGAAAAGTCAGAAAGCTGTTCGGGGGCAGCCCCCAGCTTCTTAGCAAATGCCGAGGAAATAAAAGAATGTGAAGCCCCTGAGTCGAACAATACGGCAGCACTAACACCATCAACAGGAAAGGTACCTGAGATCATCTCTCGTATCAGCATCGAGTCTCAATAAATCAGTAATCTACTGTCGGTTGTAATTGTCATACCTGTGATGACATTACCGGACTCCTTGGCTTGCGCCATATCTAGATGCAGATGGTACCCTCCTTTCCATCTCCGTAGCCTGAAGTTATGAATTAACGGTATCAACAAACTGAACACATATACTTGAAAGTACAAGACTCTTATTTCATTCATTCAACTGTTTTATACAAGGTTACACACTTAGCCACTGTTATTACATCAGTACTGTCTGAAAGTCAAATTTAAACGGCCAGGTCGGATGTGGGTATCATTTACTAGAGCTGGTGGGGCGGTATTGAGCTTAATGCTCTTAATACCATGGTATACAAGCCTCGCCTCTCCACCAAATACCAACACATCCCCAGACTTGAGGATGATCTTGCTTGCTAGATCCATCCTCTTCTGGTCTCCATAGATGAACTCAGCATCATCGCCGATGGAGAATGACACAACCGGTATTCCTCTGGTGATGGACTCGGTCGTCTCATCACGGTCCTGGTGCATCCCAAGCTTTCCTCCCTGCTCGTAGTAGTTGATGATGCAAACGTCAGGTGTCATGTCGGGTAATGGAAAAGTCTCACAGTCTTGAGCAATATCCATTGCGTTTCTCACCAAGGTTAGGAAACTCTCAGGTATCCTAGGTATAGATACGCCACCTACCATCCTCACCTCTCGATAAACCCTAGCTTGTGGATCCCAATCTTTCCCTAAGCACATCATGTGTAGTTTCATTTTAGAACCACTATTAAATACAGGGGTATAAAATCCTCCTATGCCCTTACCCAAAGCTCTACACTCATTCACTATGGCGATTTGCTCATCTAGGGTTAGGAATTCTCTGAGAAGTATCATGCCCGGTCTGACCACATGACACAACTCGCTAGGGTACTCCCGTCTTTCTTCCACGGGTCTAGGTGATCTCTGTCTTGTAAGTGTGGGATAGCAGATGTCGAAGTCTCCTAAGAGGTAACAGGTTTCCTAGATAAGTTGTTTATCTAAAGCGGTAATTAAAACACGCATTCATGCTAAGGTAAAGCGTTTAACACTTAGTCATGCTCTCATACAATGGTTAAGGTTTCAAATGCTAACCTTCACCGCGCTGGGTACTAGTGCCAGCGCCTGAAGCTCCCGCTGCATTCAGCACACGGTTGCCCGGCGGGTTCCTCTGGTTCTGGTTCTGCTGCTCGGCTGCTGCTGCTGCTGCCCCCTCTGGGCTTGGGGCGCCGGCCCCCTCTGGCCACCTCGAGCTCCACCTCCTCCAGTAGGTGCGCTCTGAGTCCCCTTCGGGGGCGGTACGCTCGGCTCTCTGGATTAGCAAAGCACTCGAACGACCTGTGGCCTTTCTTCCACAATGGTGGCAGTCCACCGCTTGCCCGGTGCAGTCAACACCCGGGTGGTCTTTACCACAGCGCTTGCAGTGAAAGTGGCGCTGGGGTGCAGAACCTATTATCACACTCATTAATACAAGGATGGTAATGGATAGTATAATACACAACTCATTCACAAGGTTAGATCGCTTACCCTTAGGGGGTGCAGATCTAAGAGGCTGGACATCGTAGGTAGGCCCGGTCAGCATCGGGACCTTCTCTTTGCCCTTCTGGCTGGCCTGCTCCTTCTTCTTCTCCTTCCAGGAGAACTTTTTCTTCCTGTGATCGTCAAAGTGTCAGGAATAGCAGGTATAAAAGCAGGCAGCAAGTAAGTAATTTAAATGGATTAAATAACTTAAAGGTGGTTCTTACTTCCAACCCTTGCTGCTTCCGCTTCCAGCCTCAACCTCCGCCGCCTTCTCGGGGGCCTTACGCTTCTGCCCCTGGTTGTCCTCCCGGCTGTTCACCAACAGCTCGGTCCGAGAAGCAGCCTCGTAGCATTCCTATAATATCAATGAGTTCCCCGAACTTGTAATAAATCAAACTGAGTTACAAGGTATAATCTGTCAACTAATTTTACCTGGATCGTAGGGTATAAGGCAGCACCCATGGCGGCCTTGATAGCATATCGCAACCCGCCTCTAAATTTCTCCACTTTCACAGTATCAGAATAAACAACTCCTGGGACAAAGTCCAAGAGCCCAATAAAAGAGGAGTAGTACTGATCTACAGTCAGACTACCCTGCCTCAGAGCCTCAAACTCTTCCCGCTTCCTTGCTTGCTTCAAATGAGCAGGATAGTACTTCTCTCTCAGCAATTCCACAAAGCCTGTCCAACCAAAACCCTCTATAGCGGTGTAGTGTGCCTTCACGGACCTCCACCAAGTGCTGGCGGCGTCCCTCAGATGGAAGGCCGCTATACCGACCCGGTGCTCAGCAGGCACATGAATGGCATCAAAGGCCTTCTCGTGCTCAACAATGTATCTCTCCAGGACGGTGGGGTCAGCTACTCCGTCATAGTAGGTACTCGTGTCAGCAACGCTCTTTAGCCAGTTTGGCTCTCTAGGTGCGGGTACGGGTGGGACTACAGGTGGTGCTCCTATCTGGACACCCCCATCAGGGCTAGCTGAGCAAAGACGGCAGCTACCGTCTCAGCAACGCCCACGGCTGGGGCCTCAGGAGACCTCCTCCAGGCCCGCCGCCTCTTCCACCACCTCCTCTGCCTCTGCCAGTCGAACGTCTTCCAGACATCTGAAGAATTCAGAATCAAAGTCAGCTCTTGGTATAAATACCGTACTTTTCCAACCATAAGTTCACATAGCCCTGAAAGGCATAAAACATTGTCCCCGACAATCTCCTAACTCATATCATTTACAACTATCTCCTTGGTACTGGTGTGTGAATAACCTAAGCTCACGGTACTTAAACTACTATCTCTTGTAATCAGAGCGGTACTCCGCTCTGATACCACTTTTGTAACACCCCTACTAATTCCTCTCCTAAAAACAATTAATCGCAGCGGTAAATAACAGACTGTCGCTCTAATGGTGTCACTGTTATCACTCGCCCATACGGGTGATAACGAATTACCTGATAATCAACTTGCGAAACGTATTCCCGCAGTGACCACAAGAGATAGATAGTAGTACTTAAACAATTTAAAACAAATCCAACAACAACCGATTATTACAGACCGTACTCGTGAGCATCTAACCAAAATACACCTCGGTTTACACAACCCGAGTCCAAAACAACATTAGTATCACACCGTACCAAGTCTTAACCAACAGTAATAACACAAGTCGCGCCCGCGTCGACCACCAGCTAATCTCCTGAAATAAAAATGGTTTGTGGTATGGAATCAGCCCCTGCTGAGTATGTTATCACATGCCCCGTCATGCCTCCTCAAACCCCTCAATTAATTGGTCGAGAGCATGAGATTCGTTACATGCAATACCGTTTTAATATTTAAACTGTAAAACAATTAACAGTAATATCCATACAATAACACAACCATCAACACACATAATATAACCACAAGTATAACCAATGAACAACAAAGCGAAACAACGAGAATAATAAACAAGTATTAATTCTCGTCCATGGTGTAGAAACCAATATTGTTCGCCACTGTACAAGTCTCAACTGTATTAATGTTCAGTTATACCTAGTGACAACGTCTCGTTAAAACGACGAGTCTCTAAATTACCCATATATTATGGCGGGTCACCCACGGCAGTAGCCACTCCAGCGGTAGAGTCTCCGACCAACGAGCCATTCTAGCTCACGGGAAATTTTCTTGATACTTACGGACCCGTACGCGGACATCCTGGTATCGTTTTTGTGATCACAGCGCGCACCAAGAGCCACATCCTCTTGGCTTTGTTATCTTTCATTAACTAATTATACCATCGCATCGCATTACCATTTTTCCCTAACACGGCAGACTAAGGTCATTAGTCCAATCCGGAGTCTGTAAACTCGGGATCCAGTGTTAGATACGAGAGCGGCGTTTAAAAGGCCAATGCTCCGTATAAAAGTCTCGGATAATATGTATATCTTATTATCCTAGTGCTACAACGTTTTTGACGATCCTTATATTTCATATAAGATAGCACCATAGCCGCTAGTTCGTTTTATATATAGGTTCATATATACGAACCAATACTGTTAACTCAACAACAGTAAATAATAAGCAGCTATAAATATACAATTCATGCATATTAATTAACACATTCAGACAAACAATCTTATCACAGATCACACAGAAGTCTGAACTGAGGAAGCCCTCAGAGACAATCAGAGACACATAACAACATACCGTTCACCCTGATTGTATTACGGTGGAGTATGAATCAGCAAGATCCTATGCTCCGTGTGTCGTCTCTAACAGTCTAAACAATACATAACGCTACTGATTAGCATCCCGTATAACAACAAACTCTACGGTACCCCGTACCGTCACTAATACCTCCCGGTTAATCCCCCGTTATTAACTGTCAACGTTTGTCGGGTTTTCGGCTTAACTCGAGATTGGAAAAATGTTATATTACATGCGTAGTCTTGTCTCGTATATTATATCTTATTTTGAACTTTGTTATCGCATGTAACTTAATATACTTGTATATCATATAGTTTGTTTCTATATTGCATGTATATTCTTTATCATGTATTATACATCTCACCTTAGTATTTATTTTTCTAAGGTTTGTTTTTCCAAGTTTAATGTGTATAATTCATATAAAATACTTTGAATATATAAATCCTTATTATCTGTATACTCTTAACATTAGAATTCCATATCCAATGTTTGTAATTCTTTTCCCTTTATCTTATATCATTTTAATTATGGTAATATGGTTATTGAACCATATTATATTTTTCCACATAACATATATTTTTTATACATGTATTATGGAACTATTTATTATATGGTAAGTCTTATAATATATATTCATTCTTTTTAATGAATACCTCTTATATTATAAATGTTATAACTCTTATAACATTAAAACCATATTATAAATTTCATTTAAAAATGTTAATATTTCCGAACAGCACCTATGTTCTTAAATATTTACAAAATCCACCACATAATTATATAATGTTATATTATAGTTATATAACATATATTATGACATTTATGTCATTAAAACAATTATAACCTATAGTTATATTTGTTTTAAAATACCAAACACCCCTTATATTCGGCTTTTATAACCACTAAACTTCTATAAATCACAAATCAACCCCAAATTACATTTCATTGTTACACTTATAATATACCTTATATTATAATCCTTAAACCTTAATAATTATAACCTATAGTTTTTAAAGGCTATAATTTTCGAACAGACCCTAGGACTGTTTTAATTAAATTCCCACCACCAAACTTTGTATATTTACCAAATCTTCCCAATTTATAATACATAGTTTTCTAATGCCATTAAAACTATATATTATACATATGTCTTTATAAAATCTATATATACTCCAAAAATTACCAAACTATACCAAAAGGTTATAAATATTATTCCTAACCTTATACTTTCTATAAATCTCGGTTTTTACCCATTTTACCCATTTGTAACAATGTTATAAAATATCATATATTATACTTATAAATTCATATAAACTCCAAATTTAACCAAATAAACTTCTAAAAATTCCTAATAACTTAAGGACTGTACTAAATCCCATTTAGTACCCCAAAGTTTCGGAAATTACATTATAGCCCCATCTCTTATAAATCTTTTACAATTTAATAACTATCTTAATATAAGGTAGTATTTTAATTTCTAAATTCTCCAAACTTGGTCAAAGTCTCCTATATAGTCAACTTTGACTTCTAATACCAAATTGGACCAAACTCTCGGTAATTACCAATATACCCCATATTTTCTATTTTTACAATTTTGACCAAAACTTTATAAAATGTTATAATTTTTATTAAATTCATTTAAAAACCCTAAATTCCTCTAAATTAAGCCCACGGCTTTATATTTTACCAATAATCGGTTTGGCCCCAAACTTAATTATATAAGCATAAATCTAACTAAATAAGCTTATAAACTTAAATTAAAATGGCCTAATGACATGGCCTTATTACAACTTGATTTATAATAAAATTACACTTTAATTCTCAAAATATAGTATAAACTCACGGCCTCTAGTTAATATTTTTCCACATAATGTCATAATTTGACCATTATGTTAATTAAATCTCTTAAATGACTAGCTTAATTTATCTTAGTCATTTTTTTCCATTTTTAGGTTAATATAACCCATATATTTAACTCCACTCTCGGCATATTAAATATATGCTAAGAATCATAAAATCATAAGTTTTAAGGTGTTTATACCTTGATCTCCTTGTATGAGCTCGGCACTTAAGGAAAATTCACCACATCATTTAGACATGTTTAATACACCAAAATAAGATATGGTTATACTCCAAGCTTGAGCTTAACCATAAGGAACAATTAATGTAAGATTTAAGGCAAAAATCACCTTAAAATGCAAGGGAACTTCCAAGGGATTCGGCCTGAATTAAACACCACAAGGTGTTAAATTCACCATATAGACATAGGAAATAGCTATACAACAACAAGCTGCCTTGGTATTAGGTTTTACCTTGGAAAAATGCCTTAAAGAAGGGTATTTGCTTTAGATCTCGGCCACCCTTGCTCCAAAAGGCTAACCAAATGAATGAACATGTAAATATGAAGATTATGAGTGTATAAACTCATAAAAATCAAAGGAAGAAAATCGGATGGAGAGTAGAGAAGCTTAAGGTATGTTTTTACCTTAAAATGCAAATTTGGGAAACCTTGGTCCCTATACTTGCTTCAGCCGAGTTTGGTTGTTGTTCAAAGTCTGAAATACTGAGAATAACCCATAGGAAATGATAAGCCACGAGATCCAAGTGTAGGTAGTGAAGAGATGAAGAAAAAGGGCTAAAATATGCCTTAAACCATTACCTTAGGAGCTTAAGAGTTAGATTTGTCTTCCATGCTCAAGAACAGAGCTTGAGAGGGTTTGTAAGAGCTGCTGCATTGGCTGGAATGGGGCAAGAAGCAAGGGAATGATTGAAAGGAGCCTTAATAATTGAAAAAGCAACTTTAGCTTATTTTATGTTTTGTAATGACTAATGACTCATCAAAGGGGATAAGCATCGGTTATTGGAGGGGAAAGGGGTGGTCTCACACGGTTTTGATACTGATTCAAACAAGGAGCAAGTGTGTATAATTTAAACCATAATATTAGAAAGGTAAAAGGTAGTCTCCTTAAATTAAGGAGTGGTGTTGGAGACTTGTCCCTTTTATGTGCAAGTGGCGAATTCCAGCTCCTCTTGCTTGTGGTTGCCGATCCCATGTGGTCCAAGGGGTCAAACTTTGACCTCTTGACCATTCTTATTCAATGTTGACTCAAACGGGCCCCCTTTTAGGGTTTTATTAATATTTAATATTAAATTTGTAAAAATTTGTAAATTTCTGGAATTAAATTCATAATATGATATAATGTGATATATTATCATATTTAAAGGTAATTATAACCTTTAAGCCCATTAAAAACCAATTTAGAAGGCAATTACACAAAAATGTGCTTTAAGGTGTTTTAGTGCACATTTTGTGTTGCAAGGTGCTTCTGAGCTTAGTTTTCTTTGAGAACAGTTTTGTTGTGTTCCTTACTTCAATATAATTCTTAGGAATCCACTTCAGATCCTATTTGAGGTCAAACAATCTTTATGGTGCTTTAAAGCACATTTTTGGCTTTACCGATCCTAAGGCGTGTTTTGCCTTGTTGAGATCTTTTAGATTGTTCCCCAATAATATTTAGATGTTTATTAACCCTCTTAGATCATTAATATATCATTTAATTAAGTTTTTAAGGTTAAGGGTATTTCAATTTGTGTATAACACACTTCCATTAATCGCATCTAGTAGTTGTAATCGTCGGCGCTCGGGTCGTTGTATTAATATTGGGGCATACTTTTAATCCCTATCTTTAGGTCATCATCTTGTGATTCTGGTATTTGAGTTTACTGTCGCCATATACGGCTTTCGTTTTCAATGTAAAGTCTGAGTTACGGTCGAGCCGTGCATTTTATGTATAATATAGATAGATTTCTTGGTATTATTGGTTCACCAATAGTCGGTAGTATATACACGATTACTAGCGTCTGTTCATCAGGTATACCATAGTAGGGTTCCCGCTAGGGTTTCAAATCAAGGTACTGTTTCCTCTCAATTGAACATGTTCTTGCGGTTGTGAGTCAGCTCATGTGAGTATTAGTATAATTTTTCTACTGTT
The DNA here is from genome assembly GCA_023374045.1 of Limonium bicolor. NCBI lineage: Eukaryota > Viridiplantae > Streptophyta > Magnoliopsida > Caryophyllales > Plumbaginaceae > Limonium > Limonium bicolor. The sequence continues at coordinate 54,842,368 of CM041778.1, forward strand.
TATATACCACCATGTTTGTAGGTAGGTTCCCATTTAATATATTGGGTTTGAATTCATAAAGAAAGACATGTAAGTCGATATTTCATTCCAGATGGCAATTTGGCCATAACCTAGAAGGTAGCTTGAGAATACTTTTATTATAAGTAATTGTCTCTTGATCTTATATTTAATTTTTTAACATGGTTCATGGAATAATAATAGTTAGTATTTCCCTCACAACTGACTATTTTTTTGACATACGCGGAGTTGTTTTAGCTATTTAATCTCCTCAGGGTAACCTGGACAACTTAACTCTTAATTTACACCTTCTATAATTCATATCCTTCATTAATCAAATTTTTATATAAAAATTAAGGATAAATATTTACGTATCACAGAAATATTTGTGACCACTTGTAAGGAGTCTCAGGAATCATCCAACCCTGACGGGTCAGCATCAGTGTTGAACTATCCTTCCACACCATTTTGTGTTTGGTTTTCCCTTGATCTGACCAGGATCAAGTTCGACCTCCCACGTCAAATATCAAACAATCACATAATTGTCATTTTCAAAATTTTATCTTATTAAACCTTATGACGTGGTGAGTACTAATATAATTATTCCAATAACTGTTATAACCTATACTTGAATCTGGTGTATTCCTTAATCCCCGGAACAATATTTCTTTGATCAAATCATCAAGCGGGGAAGCCAGTTTTTCCTCTTGGCATAAAAGGTAAATTCTTATTAAAGCATCTAGGCTCATACTGTCTAATAAATATATCCATCAATCATTTCAACTCTTAAATCCATCATACAAGTAATAAGTTCCATCATGGACTTGCATACCTTAGAATACTCTCTTCTCTTTAAAAGGCTTATCTATTATCTCACTTATCAGGACTTGATTATTGCCTATACTTGATTATCATCACTTGGAGCAAAGACAGTCACAGTTAGACTTCAATGAAAAGTTTTCATAATTCCATCCACAATTACGGTTCCATAAAGTACTATTTACTCCGCCTTAAAACTTGGCTTTTCTTATTTCATCTAAACTCCATAAATCAGGTGAACCATATGTTCAGCCTAGGTTAAGTATCTCTTAGTATTAGTACCATCTCAAACTAAGGGTTTCCAGTTTGAATCCTACGGTTTTGTAACAGGACAATCAAGCTTATTGTTTATTTATATCTCTTAGAAACGTGGTTAATCCACAAACTCAATGGCTTCCAAAAATAGGTCAATTAGGTGTATCAAATAGAGGGTTTAAAGAATCATAAAGACTGGTATATAACGTTAGGAAAGTTCATGTATAAAACACTTGTTACAAGCCAAGGGGTATGTTTTACTACCTTTAAATTTAATTTCCTCTCACTTTTAGTGTATATATTAATTCAAACTCTTAATGTAACTTATACTATCTTCACTGTAAGTGTTAAGGAGAGTTATTCGTTACCATGTTTATATTACAATTTATATCACATAGGGGGTTGACCTTATTTGTTTTCTTGCACTCTTTATTCGCATTCGTAACTTGAGCTGTCATAGAAGACATATACTCGTATAGAACCATAAGAATAGTGTAGGACATGTGCCTCCAAAATAGGGTAGGTATATTTAATGGTACTTAGCCCTCTGAAATGTATCAATACTCCTCAACGTTTTAGGTTTACAACCTCCAAATTATATGTATATGTGTAGCATTTAGTATTGCTAATTAGGTAGTTCTCCCGACTTCAGAAAATATAAGTTCAAAGTTTGTTCTCTCCTCTTTATTAATTAGGAGTCCAGCACTGTCACTATATTGATACTAGCTGAGACCCTTGGTATTTGCTCAGGTATTTACAACCCGTGCTTATCCATGATGGATGTTTAGTTATATGTTTTGAGATTCTGTTTCTTTATTGTCATATTTCAAGGTTTCGCATTGTCTTCTCTCGGAGTTAATAGGGATTGTAAGATTCTTAGTCCCGCACTGAGCGGTAAGCTCGGTGCCTGGGTATCCCATAAAATTTCAGTGTTTGCTCTTTACGTGAACTCTTTTGACAACTCATGTAGTCCTAAGTATTTTGTTAATGTATTCCTTTTCATGACATCTGCTCGTCATTTAGGCAGGTCGTACTTTGTAGTTACTGTAAGTTTGGACAGTTGATCTCGCCCTTCGGCGGTCCAAGCAAAAATTAACTTACTATTCCTCATTGTACTATCTCACATACTGTATCCCAAGGTTAATCTCGGTTTAATACTTTTAATACTCTTATTCCCATGGTACACTAATCTGGATTCCCTATCAAATATTAACGTATCTCCTGACTTTAAACTAATCTTGTTCGTATTATCCATCCTCTTCTTATCACCGTATAAAACTCCGCATCATCTCCTATGGAGAAGGATATAACTGGTATCCCAATCCTTACCCATACTCATCATATATAATTTAAGTTTTGATCCACTCCCATATCCTGGAATATAAAATCCTTCAAGGCTTATCCCCAAGTTCTACATTAATTTATAATAGTTATTTGTTCATTTATAGTTAAGTATTTCTTGAGTAGGATCATGCCGGGTCTAATTACTTGGCGTTATGCCTCTGGATATTCCCGACCTTCGCTCATAGGCTCAGGTGATCTCGGTCTCATAGGTAAGGAAAAATAATGTCGAAGTATCCTATTAGGTGAGAGGTTACCTAAGTCAGGTCTCTCTAAATTTTGATACTTTCTAACACATACAGGTCTCATCGACTGATAAATATAAACACACATTCATGCATCATGCATTAGGTTTAAGTTCTAGGCTTACCGGTTTCGCGCTGAGCGCTAGCCTCAGCGCCTGAAGTTCCCACTGTGTACAGGGTATTTCTTCATGGAACTATCTCCTTTCCTTTCCAACTCCCGGATGAGGATGGCTGTCCTGCCGGTCCTCTAGTATAGGTGTTGTTCTGCGGCGCCTGGCCTCCTCTAGGTCCGCCCGCCTCAATAGCTGGTGTTCTCTGTGAACCTCTAGCTCCCTTGTATACTCGGCTCCCTGGATTGGAAAAGCATTCATACTCTCTGTGACCTACCTTTTTGCAATAGCGGCACTCCACTTCCTTCCTGCGCAATCTACGCCTGGGTGATTCTTTCCCGTTTACAGTAATAGTGACGTCGGGTTGACTTATTGCCTCTAGGTGGTGCTGTTCTTAGTGGCTGAGCATCAATAGCTGGGCCGGTCAGACGAGGGACCTGCTCCTTCGTCTTCTGACCATGGAAATCCTTCCGCCGCTTCTTCTTTTCAAAGAATTTCTTCCCCTTCTTGCAGTAACCGCCAGAGGTTGCTCCATCATCATCTCCTTCAGTACTCTTCCTTTTCTTTCTTCCTACGTCGGAGTAGTCGACTCCTGGTATATAGTCCAACAAACTGGTGATTCGTGCATAGTACTGGTCAACTGTTTGACTCCCTTGGATTAAGGTCTCGATCTCCTGCCTTTTTCTCTGCTTTAGGTGTTCGGGGTAGAATTTCTCCCGTAACACTTCTACAAACGCTGTCCATCCAAAGTCCGGTGTAGCTCTACGGTGGCCCTCAATAGTCCGCCACCAAATGTCAGCTGCGTCCGTCAGGTTATACGCGGTGATGTCAACTTTCTGGTCTTCTGGAACTCTGACAGCCTTGAACGCCTTCTGATGCTCTGCAATGAACTTCTCCAGTGCGGCGGGGTCCGGTTCCCCTGAATAAGTTGGTACTCTCGCGTCTGCAACGCTCTTCAACCAGTTGGTTTCCCTGGGCCGCGGCGGGTGGGGTATGGCTCCCGTAAGTTGAGCTCCTAGCTGCTGCGCGTAAGTTGCCATGGCTGCTGCTAGGTCTGGTACCTCTGGAACATCCGTCGGTGTCTCGCCACTGCGTCCACTGCTGCCTCCACACGGTCTTCCGCTTGTCGACATCTAAGATAGTATACTATTATTTCTACTCGGTTGCTACACCGTCATACACAATCACAGACATGTAAGTAAGCTAATTGCTAGCAATAAAATGTCCCTAGGGTTTTTCTTTCTAAGTCGCGAATCCTCGCAGACGTTTCCCGTATCCCAATATTCCTATGCTCATCCTAGACTCAGTATCCTTCATCAGAGCGGTACTCCGCACTGATACCACTTTTTGTAACACCCTTAATCCTAAACCTGTAATAACGTCGCAAGTCGTGGCATAACAAATAACAATTCGCAGTGGAAAATAAAACTATCTACCTTGGTGTTACACGCCGTTACTCACCCTTGTGAGTAACAAGGCATCCTTACTCTTTCCAACAATACAGCTCCTCACGTTGTGATGAACAGATACTGAGCACTCTAATTATTACAAACCAAATCCAACTAAATGAGCAACTATCTGAATACAACAATCTCCTTGAAACAATACAAAGTAAAATAAAACCAAAGTGTTTATTGAAACACATCAGCTACCCCCGAGTCCCTCGCTCCGGCTTGAGTCTTCTTCAATAACCTGGAATTTTTGGCCCATTGAAGGGCTCAGCAATCGAAATGCTGGTATGATAAATGTAGTCTTAAATCATTTGGATTCCTTAAGTCGTTTTAGCCATCTTGATATTAGATTCATTACATAAAATATCGGTTTACAATAACAACAGTAATAACTGTAAACATTTAACAATCACATATCAATTCACCTGTAAACATCAGTGTACAATAGTACACATCACCAATAACCACACAACAATAATCCATAGTAATAACCAATAAGCACACATCAATGAACCATAACAATCACCAAACAAGATACGCGTATTAAACTGTACTTGTTAGTTAGCCACCTGGCCCTTATCCTTTAAACCAATCACTTAACCTTTTCCAATTAATTTCCATCTCAAGTGTCATGTCAAGACAAACCTTAATAACTTATTAATGGACATTAGTCCCCGGGGTTCCAATGGAACCGTTACCAGCTGACCTTATGGCCCTGGATAATATATATATATATATTGACCGATCCGGTCGAACCTGTGCACCGACGGCAGTGCCTTCCGCCATCCCCGAATGTGGCTGATGGATTTCCTTTGAGTGACTCCCCATTGAAGTCTCTCGTAGTGATCACAATGCGCAACCAGAAAGTCGAAACTGTCTGGATTCCTCTCTTTATAAGTTAGCCCTTTTGTCAATGACATAATAACCAATCCTTGAGTTAAGACTATAACAGTTGACCATCAGTTAGGTTCAATAATACCTAGAGGTCAGTTAGTCTTGTTCCAGTTTAGATGTATAAACTTCCAGTCATAAGACGTTCGCGTAAAAATACAACGCAACAAAGTTGAGCAATGCAGTATACTATAGCATTCACATAAAATCACAGATATCGCTCTTAAACAATTAACACATAATGTCTGGACCTTAGGATAATCCTTAGGACATTCAGACCACACAATTAACATACCGTTCACCAAGTAACTGCTAGCTTGACATACTCCTGTTCAGTAGTCCCTCCCCGTACGTTGTTATTTAAACATGCAATACCGGGTAGTATTAATATAACTATTCATTAAATATTATAGTACTGCCACTTTAGTGTTTATACTCGTTGTATAATAACTTTGTATGTTCTTTTATTTCCCCCTGTTATTTTACAGTGGCTCTAGATAGTTCAACAGTTCGTTATTTTATGTGATATTCACGTGTGATAATGAATTCCCACTGTACTGTATATCTTTATTTCATTAATCATACATCCATAATTATTTTTACTTATTCTTTATATTATATCCCTTGGTCATTTTTATTATAACCAAAATTATTTTATAAACTTTATATTATACTCCATAATATACCATAATACATTATATTACCTAGTTTTTCTTCCTTTCCTTATTAAATTACAAAACCAACCTTATTAATTCGGTATTTATATTTTGTACCCAACAACTTTATAAATTACTTAATAACCACATATAGTTTCCGGTAATCATAATTTGAACCCATTAACTTTTCAACTTACCCAATAACCATATACTTTTATAATTTACTAAATACCCATATTAATTTTCGGAAATTGTAAAACAATTATATTAACTTCTATAAATTACCATATGACCACTATTATTTTCGGTCTTGACTTATACCTTTCCTTTGTTTACAATTTAATCCCAAAACCTTATATAAGTTACATATTAACTTATAAACTATAGTTTTAACTCCTAATTACCTTAAATAACCGAAAAGCCCCTTTATAATTTTATTAATTACGAATTTGCCCTTTAACCATTTCGGTTTGTAAATATATTCTCTATATTCACCTTTTAACCCCAAACTTTATATAAGTTACAATTTAACTTATAAATTATGGTTTTAATATTAAATTCTTTTAAATAACCAAAACAACCCATATCTTTCTTCAATTTATATTTCCGCCCCATTTAACTTCTATTTTTCATATATACTTTCATAATTACATATTCACCCTTAAACTTTTATAAACTTATATTTTATGTCATAAATCATTTTAACCCAAAGTTTTTGGTCAACACTTTGGCCAAGACTTAATTTCATAATTAATACTTTAATATACCCATAAATTCACTTGTAATTCGGCTATACTCCCAAACTCCTCAATAATTACAAAATAGCCCCAAAACTTTATAAAATGTTATTTTAACACTTAACCTCCTATTTAAATTCACCAAATTTCATAATATTATTCCCTACCTTATATTATATCATAAATATACCAAATTAACCCTTAAGCTCTCGGTTTCTATATTTAGCACACCAATCTTTTCAAAATTTACATTTTAGCCAAATAACTAAATAAACTAGCCATTTAAACACTTTTAGCTATTTTTAATACTCCCAAAATTTATAATATAAGTTAATATACTTATATATTTCGAAAATCACCAAATAATATCTTTTATTCTCGGCCTTAATATATTTTACCATATAGTTTCCAAAACTTGATTTAAACCTTATAGTAAATACATATAAATGTATATAAGCCATATAACACTTCTAAAAATTATGCTAATGACTTAGAATGATTATAAACTCGAAATAGAACAAATAATTCTTAGATATTTTTGTTTATATATATAAATGCATCTTAATTAATTTTTGTGACACATATTTATACCTTAAGGTAATAATCTTACCTTATATGTTATAAATTATTTTTCTTGATATTTTAATTCCATGTTTTCGGCCTTAATTTATTTAGAGGTTGTACATAATTTTTATACCAAAGTTTGAAGCTTAAATCAAGCTTAAACTTAATAAACCTTAATTATATATACTTACTCCTTAAATCAAGACAATTCTTGTACTTGATTTCTCCTTGGTTTCCAAGCTCTCCAAGTGCTATCTTGATGATGAACTTTCGGCTCCTTATATATATATAGGAGATCCATTTGTTAGACTTCCAACAAAGATTTATAAGTAAGATTTGGAGTAGTTTTACAAGAGTTTACCTTAGGAATTTTTCAAGGAATTTTTGGTAGACCTTGAGATGATTGTAGATCTAGATTTCCTTCATGAAATGATGAAGAGAACCTTGGTTTAGAAGTTCATAATTTTCGAAAATACCTTAAGGAGTTTACTTAGGATTTTCAACATGAAAATATACCTTAACTTGATCTTGTTGTTCCTTGTGTTGTTGTTGAATCTAGGAGCCTTCTTGAAGTACTAAAGCTTGGTGATTTTAGCAAGGATTGCTAAGGTGATTTCTTGCTTCAAGACTTAGAAGATTTAACTAGGAATTTACATAGAAATGGTGTTAGAACTTAGATCACCATTAATGGAGCTTAGAAGCTCTAAGGGAAAACTTAGCAAATGAAGAAGAAAAGAGAGAGGAGAAGAGAGCCTTACCATCGGCTGGGTGTGAGCAAATGGGAAGCTATCTCACGTATGGTATAAGGAAAGAATGAAAGGAATCAACTTGGAAATTATTGTCATTATTCTATGATTTGTCTTTGATTATTTGATTTCATAATTTGGCTATAAAAGTCTCTCCATTTAGACTAGACATACGGTTGATTGGAAGAAATAATGGAGCTTATTTGACAATGGAAACTAGAAGACAAGACATGGTAGATATGTGTCTCCTTGAATTTTCTAAGCTACTTGTCTTGTTCCTTCCTTGTATTTACGGTATTATATGAGCATATATGCACCGATTTTCTTTGCCTCTTGAGACATAAGAACATGCTATATTGCTAGGTAATTAGGTAATGTATTTCTTTAGCATTTTTTTATGTTTAATTAACCATGCTAATGTTGTCTTCTTCCCTTGTAGGTTGGCGGCAATGGAGCATGTGGGCAGCCCTTAATTACTCGTAGTTTATAAGCAATTAGTGGTATAGTTAGGTTTATGTCTTTTATAGACTAATTAATAAGGCAATCAGCATAGATTTTCCTCACATGTAATCTGCACCATCAAGCCAGTACATGGGTTGTTTCATTGTTGTATTACATTATTGCTAAAGTAGATCTAGTTGTCTTATTTTATTTCATGACTTAATCTTATACTAATCCTTCTTGCTCTTTGCAGGTTCATACGGTGGATTAGCTTCTCCTGACTGTAATTGATTGCTATATCATCATATAATACATGCTAAGATGACTCACCATCCATAAGACAATTTTTAAACCAAAACTAGTCAAAATTGACATGTAATGACGCACACAATAGGGCTCAAATGGGATTGATTTTTCATTTGATTTTTGTTACACTATATTTTACTAAGACCATACTAATATGTGTAATAGGTTCCAGAATTTAATTGGTACATTTATACCATGGTAAAAGATGAAAGTCTTAAGGTAAAAATGCTGATTTTAGGTACCTTTTTGACTAAAAAATAGCCCCTGGTTGTGCTATGATTTTAGCACTGGAATTAATTGATTTAGATGGTAAATTTATCCCTTTTAAATATTATCAACTCGTGGCTCCTCAAAAACATCAAGGCAATTGCGTAAAACGCATTTTTGTGACCCCCGAAGGTGCGTTTTTGTGCTTTAAGGATTTTTCTGAAAATTAATTAGTCGCTATGAGTTCCAAGTGTTTATTGACATTTTTATAGTCAATAATAATATGTTAAGGTGTTACATTGAGTTATATGGGGTTATATAATCTTGTGACTCAATTTTCGGGCTAACGAGACACTCCCGGGTTAAAAAGGAGCGTCAAGAAATCCCCCCGAGCTCTTTGTTTATTTTTGAAGAAGTATCTTGAGAATTCTCTTTAGAATTATGAATAATGATTTTAGGAGCTCTAAGAATAATTTATATAGGAGTTCGTGCCACCTCAGCACTCCTCTGGGCATTCCCGGGCCTTTATGGGGCCCACATCGGGAACTTCCAAGAACTTTGTATTTAACTGGGAATTTAGCATTAGAACTTCATCTTATATATTTATTAGAGTGTTATAGTGTATTTGGAATGAAATGTAAAGCTTTACTCTATTCTATAAAGTATTTCCGGGACTTTCGGGCCTTAAGGGCCTTTAAAGGAACTCCCGGTCATTTTGTATTTCCTCTCTGTTTTAACTGAGGACTTGTGTTTTAAAGGTCATAAAATGATCCTTGTTTAACTTCTTATGAGTGTTATAGTTTATATAACTTGGTTAGCTTAAGGTCGGGCTTTAACGCTCGTTTATGACCTTAAGGAGTTTAGGTGCGTTTTAACGCCTAACTGTTTATATTCTTTTCTCGGGGTTTAATAATCCCCTCAAATAATATATATTTCCCTTTATTTAATTATTTAAAGGTTAGGGGTATTTCATATAGCATATCCGATGATGGGATAGTATACGTTTTTCACTCATTAATAATATTCAGCCAACACACAATTACTCTCAATAATCAAAGTTGTTAAGTTTCTATTAGACGTGGTCATGGGGAAGGAAGACATCTTGACTCCAGAAGTGGTACTAGCAAGCTGGTACGATATGTACAGTTGTTGGCTCCTGAGCACCGCCATGATCATGTCATCTTCTTTCTTCCTCCATGCTGGCCTGCCCTCCTCGTCTCTTCCGTTCCTCCTTTCAGCACTTAATCCTTCGCAAGACACTCCATGGCTGAGTGAACGTGTGCTGGCTGCTAGACTCTTCGCTGATCGGAGTGATTGATCGCTATTATGGGTACATTTCGTTACTTTGTGCTTCTAATTACAGCCCACTTATAGCACGAACTGATATATTCCGCTGCAATACTTATAATTAAGATATAACGGTGACGCATGTGTTCCATGCACAGCGCATTCTTTGTCCGGCCATGCTATTTGGAAGCTTAACGGTGGCGTAGCCTTTACATTCCAGATGAGATGACTTGCTTACTGGCTTAATGCAGACAAAGATAACCTTCTTCTCTTTCTCTTCTTTTTATAAAATCCATTTAAGGCTCCTCTCCAATGTCTTCCTGGGCAGCAGGGCCGAGAGTTTGGCAAATACTATAGCATCTCCGCCTTAAATGATCCTAGGACAGGTAACCCTACTTTCCTAGCATTCGTTGATTTCAAAATATTCATTTTGATGTATAATTCGACGAAGATTATTATGTTAATTTGGAGGCTCATACAGTTGTTTTCATGTTTCTAATTTATCCTTAGGTTGCAAGTACTTGTATTCTGACAATTCATCTTCCTGTCGAGTCTATCTAGTTTCAACACGTTTTGGCTTATTGATGCTTGTGTTCGATCTATTAGAATATGGATTCATATTTCCTTGCTCTTGTTTTATCAGATACCCTACCTTATTGTATCAAGATCCTCCTTGAGTCCGCTATTCGTAATTGTGATAATTTTCTGGTGAAAAGCGAGGATGTTGAAAAGATTCTAGATTGGAAAAAGAGTTCCACAGAGCGAGTTGAAATTCCATTCAAACCGGCTCGTGTTTTACTCCAGGTGTAATTTGTTGTCTAGAGAGGTTAAATCATGGCTTCGTGTTACTTCACTGATTCTCAACTCCTTATTACCAGGATTTCACTGGAGTCTGAGCAGTTGTTGACCTTGCTTCTATGCGGGATTGCATGAATCGGCTGGGGAGTGACTCTAATAAGATTAACCCATTGGTCATGTTCTAAAATTATTACTATTTGATTTTTTCCACATGCTGTAATTTGTGAGTTCTTATATAGATGTCATTATCCATGTTGCAGGTCCCAGTGGACCTTGTTGTTGATCATTCAGTTCAAGCTGATGTAGTTAGGTCAGAGAATGCATTGCAGGCAAATATGAATCTTGAATTTGAAAGGAACAAGGAGAGATTCGCTTTCCTTAAATGGGGTGCATCTGCATTCAATAATATGCTAGTTGTTCCTCCTGGGGCTGGCATTGTTCATCAGGTGACATGCCCTTCTGTTGCCATAATTTTTGAAGTTACTTGCTTTCAGTGAGAAGAACATTGCACTTTCAATGTTGAATTTACTAGCCTGCTCTCGAAGCCCTAATTCTTGAGTAGTATTATTTATTGGCAGTGACTCGATATAAGGTGATGCCTTATTAAGTTGACAAGATATGACTAACTTGCAGGTAAATCTCGAGTATCTTGGAAGAGTAGTTTTCAACAGTAATGGTATATTGTACCCTGACACTGTCGTTGGTACTGATTCCCATACAACCATGATTAATGGCTTGGGGATAGCTGGTTGGGGTGTTGGTGGTATAGAAGCTGAGGCCTCAATGCTTGGACAGGTAGTAAACCCTGTATTTTTCCTTCTAGTATTTATGCCCCTAAGATGTTTGTTATGTTAATACATTTATTTAGTATTATAAGGATGATTGGCTTAGTGAACCTCTTTATTTAGTTGATGTACTTATTTTAATACCAAACAACATTGACTTTTGGAGTTCTTTGTGCGCTCGACCATTTGCAGCCCATAAGCATGTTGTTGCCTGTGGTTGTTGGTTTCAAGTTATCAGGTAGATTACAGAATGGTGTCACAGCCACTGATTTAGTTCTTACACTGACACAAATGCTAAGGAGACAGGGAGTTGTTGGAAAGTTCATTGAGTTTTATGGTAAACATATATAACTACATCCACGTATGTGGTGACCGTATCTTTCAAGTTTGTCGATTTGGATCCTGATAGCTGGAAAACCCAGAAGCGGTTTAAGATGTTAACCTGTAATTTGTCTGTAGGCGATGGTATGAGAGAACTCTCCTTAGCCGACAGAGCTACGATTGCCAATATGTCCCCTGACTATGGTGCAACCATGGCATTCTTCCCTGTTGATCCTGTGACTCTACAGTACCTTAGATTAATAGGACGCAGTGAAGAAACTGTGAGAAAAAACTCGTCCTTTCTGTTTAGTTGGAAATAATGCTGAAAGGAATGTCAAACATTGTTGGTTGCTTCTCTTAATTCAGGTGGCAATGATGGAAGTATATCTGCACGCAAATAAAATGTTTATTGATTACAATAAGGTATGTATTGATCCTCCCCTTCTTGTTTGGCTTACCAACATTGCATTGAATGTATATCACTTGTAAATTTTAGGCTCAAGAAGAAAACGATTATAGTTCCTACATGCATTTGGATCTTGGAGCTGTTGAGCCTTGTGTTTCTGGACCCAAGAGGTTTTCAAATTTGTCAAATGTCGCCTGATTCTTTATTCTGTCGATAAATCCCCTCATCTGGTTTACATATCTGGTTGCATCTGTAACAATCAATTAATCCCCTTGGATGCTTCACATGGCAGGCCTCATGATCGTGTTCCTCTAAATGGCATGAAAACTGACTGGCATTCTTGCCTTGATAGTAAGGTTGGATTCAAGGTAAGAGGCTAACTACTAATTGCCGAACCTTTTGATTTTTTTTTTCGTAAGATATTTTCTTGGACCTCCTTTGCAGTATTACCTTATGTCTGTTGTTTTTTATGCTTGGGACACAATTCACAACTGTTGGTAGGGCTATGCTGTGCCCAAAGAAGAGCAGGGCAGAGTGGAAAAGTTCTCTTTCATGGGACTACCTGCAGAGCTTAGACATGGTAGTGTGGTGATTGCTGCGATCACTAGCTGCACCAACACATCTAACCCTGATGTCATGACTGGGGCAGGACTTGTTGCGAAGAATGCTTGCCAGCTTGGGCTTACTGTGAGTGAAATCTGGAATAGTTGAAAGCTTTCTTGGGGAGTTTGAAACTATTTATGGTCCCTGTGGGATATCATATCATTAGGCTATTGAATTGATATCAATATTCTTCTCAGGTTAAGCCATGGATAAAGACTAGTCTGGCCCCTGGGTCTGGTGTTGTTTCAAAATATTTAGCTCGAAGGTGGGTTAGGATAATGTCAAAATAAATGATATATCAAGTCATGATTACATGTTCATTTTGTAATTTCCGCTATTCGATCTCCTCACTGGTGTAATTACCATGAAATATCTGCTGTATGTGTTAATAGTGGGCTGCAAGAGTATCTTGATAAGCTAGGCTTCCAAATTGTTGGCTACGGTTGCACCACTTGCATTGGAAATTCAGGGGAGCTGGATGAGTCTGTTGGAACTGCTATCACTGAAAACGGTTCTTATTTTTATCTTTTGCATTGCTGGTTTTTTGCTCATATGTTAATGTTGCTGTAGGTTTTGGGTATGAAAACTTCCAATTGAAATAGAATAACCCAACAGCAATTCAACTTTTTTCAAAATCTATTCAGATATCGTTGCAGCCGCTGTGTTTTCCGGTAACCGGAACTTTGAGGGTCGAGTTCACCCATTGACACGTGCTAATTATCTTGCCTCCCCTCCTTTGGTGGTGGTTTATGCTGCTGGAACGGTATATACTTGATTATGTACTTCATGTTGATCAACAGATAATAAGGGCAGTGTTACTGTTACCTAGCTAGTTGATCTGTGCAATATGTATAATCTCGCTTGAATTTGTTGAGCCATGTGCCATATAAGTTGGTCCATGATGTGTACTTCAACTTCCAGGTTGACGTTGACTTTGATAAAGAGCCAATCGGAACAGTTTCGGATGGCAGAAATGTCTACTTACACGATCTCTGGCCATCAAATGAAGAAATTTCAGAGGTTCTTCTGTATACTAGTACTGACTAGCTAGCACCTACATTCAAACAAAAAAAACCAGATCCTTTACTAAATTACACATTGCTCTTGTTCCAGCTCGTTCAATCACATGTTCTTCCCGAGCTGTTCAAGACCACCTATGAATCTATCAACAAAGGAAGTCCAGAATGGAACCAGCTTCCAGTCCCATCTTCCACTACATACTCATGGGACCAAAACTCAACCTACATTCGTGAGCCGCCTTTCTTTGAAGACATGACTATGGACCCTCCTGGGCCTCACAGCGTAGAAGACGCTTACTGTCTGTTACATCTGGGCGACAGTGTGACTACTGATCATATTTCCCCGTCGGGTAGTATTCACAGAGACAGCCCGGCGGCTAAGTACCTGGTTGAGGTTGGGGTTGACCGGAAGGATTTCAACTCGTATGGAAGTCGTAGGGGGAATCATGAGGTCATGAGTAGGGGTACTTTTGCAAATATACATCTGGTTAATAAACTATTAGGTGGAGATTCAGGTCCCAAAACTGTTCACTTTCCCTCTGGGGACAAGCTCTCTGTGTATAATGCGGCAATGGTAAGTTTTCTTTGCCCACAAAGTGTTTTTTTGTCATATGTTGGGATGTATCTGATACGTGATATTCCAGAGGTACAAGGATGCTGGTCAGGACATGATAATCCTGGCAGGGGAGGATTATGGAAGTGGAAGCTCTCGAGATTGGGCCGCTAAGGGGCGCCTTTTGCAGGTTACTTCCTGCTGTTAGTTAGCTAGTTGTTACAGTACAAATCACATTAACTTTGCTAGCTGCTGAGCAGTTATTGTTTTTGTCTTGTGGATTATAGGGGGTAAAGGCTGTTATTGCCAAAAGCTATGAAACAATTCACAGAAGCAACTTGATAGGAATGGGAATAATTCCTTTCAGTTTCAAACCGGGTGAGGATGCTGATAGTTTGGGGTTAACTGGTCATGAACAATACACCATTAACCTCCCCGATAAAATCAGCAGCATAAGGCCTGGTCAGGATGTTGAGGTCACCACCAGCTTGGGAAAATCATTTACCTGCACACTGCTGTTTGATACTAAGGTGTAGTCTGCGTGTTATCCCATCTAGTCATCTTTATAGAGTGCATCTCATCCTATCTTATAAATCTTTGTTGTTGTTGCAGGTGGAGTTGGCTTACTTTGATCACGGAGGAATACTACCGTATGTTATTAGAAACCTTGCCAAGCAATCGCCTTCCACTCCAGCTTGACTTTTACCAGCACTGCTTTTTGCTTCATCCTTTCCCTTTTGGTTGAGACTAGTATAATTTATGTAAATATATTGGAAGAGGGAGAGATGTAGCTGCAGTGTATTGTCATACAAGCATACTGGAACGGAAGAGTTCTCAATGTGTTTTGGGAGACTTGCTCATTTCATGAGCTCATAAATGAGAATGTAGTAGAAGTATATTTCATGTGCTTTATCAATGATTATCATGCTCATTTTTTCACAGTAGTTAGTTTTTTAAGCTTTGCTTTATTGGTGCTTTTACACATTTCTTGTTTAACACATGAGGAAAGCCTAGCTATGAGCAAATTAGACAAAAAGAGTAACGTATGGAAATGAACAAAACTGAAAACGGAGCTAAAACGAATAGGATAGAACAAAAATAATGATGCAGAGAGCGATTTCTTTACAAGACTCATCCATTGGGTCAAAATTGTAGTTTGACTTTGGACTGGCCCATAGAACCAACCCATTGGGTCGATTGGGCTTAAGTTGCACTCGTTTTCTTCTTCTAGAGGCGACCACCTTCGAGAACCCCAATGGATCGGTTGGACGGAAATATTGTCCAGAGTTTGGGTTATAAAAGCCAAGTCTTTCCATTCACTTTCTCAACTCTCAACTTTTAAGGGTGGAGAATAGAAGAGAGAAAGTGAAAAGAGAGTTTTGGGAGCTAGAAGTAGAATGAAAAGAGTTGGAGAAATTTCATACCATTGAAGCCATTGAAGCTCTAACCTCTCCTATGGCTATTTCTTCCTCTCTATTATTTGTGCTCTAATGGAGAAATAGACTCCTTGTATCTAGGGATGAGGAGTTTGCCCCAAAATCCCTCAAAACCCTTATTTATTGTACTTTTTATAGCTTTATTTTAGTTCTTGGTTGCTAATGTATGATGATATTGAGTATTTATGGCTCTTAAGCTTGTCAAATCATGATTTGTAAGATTTGCTTAGGGTTTTCTTATAATTTTGTGTGTTGGATTAGGTAGGTTTTACTCTAAATATGTTGATATGAGCTCTTGAGATAGATTTTAGGATGCCAATAAGTCTAGCATTAATGTGGGTTTCTATCAATATGAGATTCAGAGATAGAAACCTAGACCAAGGAAACTAAATCAATGTAATTTATCAAAGTGATTCTGAGATAGATTTCATTGCAACTTAAATGGAGCTTGTGCAATGCAATCAATTGACAAATGACAATGTACTAGAATTATCCTTTGGTTCCGACTCAATTGGTTAGAATTAGTATCACCATGATTTGGCTATTAGTTAATTAAGTGTTTCTGCTGTTTAGTTATGAGTTCATGAATCGACAATTGGTGATTAAGGATGAAAGGGCAAAGATCTATCATGGGGTACATCTATTTTAGTTAGTTAGTTGGTTGGTTTTACAGCTTTTTGTTATTTCCGTTTATAAACCCAAACAGTAAAACCCCAAAAATGTAATGCATTTATCTGTTTGTATATATTTTTATGTACATTACTAAATCAGTGAGAAGCTAGATAGTTACCAAGTACTTGTGAATGCGACACTTGTTGTACTACTTCAAATTGGGTGCACTTGCCTATAGTTTACAAATTATATTTTATATATATTGCACAACAAGTTTTTGGCATTGTTGTTAGGGATTTCGATCCAACTATCTTGCTCATTATCAGTTTAGTTCTTGTACCTATCTTTTAGTTTTCTTATTTCCTCCTTTTGCGAATAAATTTTTGTTTCTTTTCTTTTTAGGTACTTTAATCTGATGGTTGGCCACTGTAATCAAGCAGGAGGTTGGTATGGATAATCTTATGGTGCAGAGAACTACAATCAAAGGATTGTGTGCCATGAATGTGAAGGGGACCATGAGAATTCTCAATGTTCGGTGGCAACCGTCAACTTGAAGGACCTTATGGTATATTTTATTTCATTGACCATTGCAAACACCTTAAACATGAACTAGCAAAAGCTCAATGTAGCAATGCAAGAACTCAAAGCAAGTATGCAAGCTCAGATAGCTCAAACAAAGTAGCAACTTGGAAGTGAAGCGGTTCATGAGACAAAAAAATATACTGAAGACTTGAGCTACCTTTTCTATTCTCTTTTGTTTGAGCCAGAAAGTCTACCACCACTTTACCCCTTCTCTGGGTATGAAGACGGGCCATTAGAGGAAAGCACCCCCAAATGACTTCAAGGAGCCCTTTCCTCCCTCTGAAGTTGATTATCACCAGGGCCCCCCCTTTCTTCTTTACCAAGACATTAAGGATGCTTACATCTTCGAAATTGAGGAGGAGGAGTCATCAACTCTCTCTAAGTTCTTCAAGGGGAGTGCTCCCATCGACTTCAAGGAGCCGATACCTCCCTCTAAAGTTGATTTTCACCAAGGCTCTTCCTATGAGCCTCACCCCAGAAGATGAGGATGTCTACATCCTTGAAACTGAGGAGGAGAATCCATCACTCTTTGGTCTTCACTTGGAGGATCAAAGCCATCCACGTCAGTGCACAAATGATGTAAGGTGGAAGCTCCTTGTACCAAGGAAACAACCTCAACACCTCCACCAGAAGCAAGATAGGTGGAGTTTATATTATCAAATCCTTAGTGTTAAGGTAACATTTCCTTTTAATCTGAGTCATTCACTCACGATATATGATGCCCATTCGTTGAAGCCAACTTCAACGTTTAGATCTGATTTTAGGTGACTTCACGGTGGTATGGTCTAGCCTAAGACCTTAAATATGGGCAGCTCCCTGGGAGGCAACCCAGATGACTTTTCTCTTATTTTGCTTTTACTTTCAATTCCCGTCTGGTCTTTGACTTTGCTAACTCTTAATCCTGTTTGTAGCTGGTTGTTTTTAGTATCTTATGCAGGTGCAAATTTATGCCTACACTGCAACCAAGCTGCGTTGCTGTGAGGATAAACATCAAGTGTGAGGAGTCTTAATGCAAGCGACAACACTATGAGGGGATTACTAGTTTCATTTTGTTTCTCTTGCTTTTCTCTTAAAAATTGTTTTTGCCTGGTTCTACTATTAGGGATGGCTATGTGCTTGAATGTTGTTTTATTTCTTTTTGTTCTCTCTCTCTTGTTTCACTCCCAAAAAGGTATTCTGAATCCTCATTCGGTATTTAGCCCAAGTGTGGGGGAGTGACCTTTTCGGTGAATATGCACTTAAATGTTAAATCCTTATGCTTATCTTATGTTTTCCCAAAACAAAAACTTGGGTCCATGTGTTGTGGTTGTTCTCACTAAGAACAAATGTATTTATGAATTTTGGGATAAAACACTTAAAATTTTCTTTTTGACGGTTTTTAGGAGCATTTTTTAGTAGTTTGGTCAAATGATCTATAATGGTTTGATTTTCATTGCTTAAGGGTTCAACTTCAATGTGTTTTTTCTTATGCGTTGCTAAAGGGTGCTTCTTTGTGAAAATCTATAAAGTGTTATTGTTGTTATATATGCTTCATAGTATTTATGTTAATTTATATAATGACTTTATCTGATGAGTATGCTTTATATTTTTCACAATGGATGATCACCCTATGGATGACCCTGTTGCAGAGTTTCACATGACTGGAGAAGCTGACAGTAGAAGAGACCAAGTAAGCGGGTCACAAGAGGCGGAAGAAAAAGAAGAGCGGTTAGTTAGCTGCACGCGAGACTGAGGCTGGCCCTTCACAGCAAACTGAAGAGCCGCCAGTTGCCCCACCAAAGGCCAAGAAGCCAAAGAAGAGAGGTCCCACGTGTGCGCTGAAGGCTAACAAGGGCCTCCTACAAAACTGGAGCAATTCAATGAGTACAACCAACATCACGGCAATTGGAATAATGACTTCACCGCTTACAGTAGCCATTTGGTGAAGTCATACTGTAACATAAACCACAACTGGAAACAAGTGCCTCAAGCATTGTAGGATTCCATGTTTGAGCGTCTTCAGGTAAATCTCTACATTATTAGTATAATGTTATAAAATAATAGAATATTTATGTTCATTTTGCTAACTGACTAATCATTTATGTATGCTCATTTCTCCGTGGATCCCGAACTTAAAAAAGATGTGTTGTCATCGATGTCGAAACAGTTCCGGGACCACAAGAATAAGTTAGCTGACAAGTTCATTTACAAGATGCCTGCTCCAGAAGATCCAGATGCTTCAGATCATGATCTTGGCGGTGAAAGGCCACCATGGGAGATTTATGAAGGCATCACCGAAGAGCAATGGGTACAATTTGTTGAGTATCATCACACACCGGAGTTCAAGGTGCATTTTATTGTCATACATACATATGTTACGCTTTCTTATGTCTTTTTTGTAGGGGTGAGCATTTGGATTGGATAATTTGGATTTATCCAAAATCCAAATTAACCGATTTTTTTTTATTTTTAACCGAATTTAAAATTTCGGTTATTCGAATATCCGAATTATAATTCGGTTTGGATTTCGGTTTGAACCCTGTAAAATTCGGTTAACCGAATTATCCAAACTTTTTTTAAGAAAACACCTAAATCTTTCCTTAATCGTTAATACTCTTTAAACATGACAAACAAAACGTCAAATTCAAAACCCTATCTTGCATTGCTCCAATCCTTCAATTATATAATGTCACACTATTCTTTTTTCGTCAAATTTGTTATATATAACTGGTTGTTTTGGAACATCGTTGATCGCTGTTCACCCCTAGTTTGATGTAACTAGTCTAATGTTTGAGTGAGTTCTTTCTGTTTCTGTTGTGATGAATTGGCAACTAGGGAATTCACAATTTTTTAGCAGCTTATGGTTATTACTGCTGCTGATGACGAACATGAAACAAAAAAATGTGTTTGTTTTTTTTTTAAAAAAAATTCGGTTAATTGAAATCCGATTTATAAAATCGGTTTTCGGTTAATTAAAATCCAAACTGAAGGAAATTTTGGATTTCAGTTTTCATCTTTAAAAAATTTTGGATTTTGGATAATTTGGATTTCGGTTAATTCGGTTTTGATCAAAATTTGGATAATTCATCGCTTAGGTGGAAAAAGTATTGCTCAACGGGTACCAGAATGGGAGCAAAAGGGATATCTCCACGGATAGCTCATTGGATATCAGTGGCAGAAGAATGAAAGTCTAGGAGTTAAGCCACATTCCGAAGGGCCCGACTCCCGAAAATCCTCAATACGACGACACCATGAGAGCAGTTATTGCTCAAATGGTAAGTAATATCATTTCATTTTTAGTCAAAGTGGTCATTTCATTTGTATACAAACTTATGATAAATTAATAACTATATTTGTGTGTTGTATTAGGGTGACTTAAGCTCTTAGCTCACCCAGGGCACTTGGAATTCAGAGAGGAATGATGATCCTCTTACACGCGCTCTTGGAAAGAAGGATCATCCAGGTCGTGCCATTGGGTTTGGTGGGCACGTTGGTATCCGCCAGACATTTGGCGTACCTGGGTCTAGAAAAGCACAAGGGAGGACGATCAGCTACAAGGAGCACCTGAGAGTGATCTCTGAAATGGAGCAGAGGATACCCTAGTTGGTGAACGAGAGGATTTCTCAGGCTATGTCTAGGTATCAGTCACAGATGCCTAGCAGCCAAGAGGTTTCTCGACCACCAGTTGAGTCACTCATTCAGCAGTAGAGTACACTAGTATTGGGAAGTAGTGTCCACTCGGCTGAGCCGTTTCCCCATGCATCTCTAAAGGTTAGACCAATATTTAAATTGAATATGTGACGATTAAGATTTTTCACTTGATCACTAATATCATCATAGAACTAGGATTTCACAATTTTCATCTAAACAAGTTCCACATTACATTCTGGCACCCACTGAGTGCACGTTGTTTTACAATATGGAGATGGAGAGGTCATGGTGGCATGGGGTAAACTTTTCCCCTCAACTCTAAATGATATTGTGCATGGTGAACCACTCCGACAGTACCATGCACTGGTGCTTCTGGACGACTTTGTTGTAGAGCATGGTGACGTCTGTTTACCGGTGCCGATCCCACAGAGACCTACACTGCGTTCTGCACAAACTACGACAGTGTAGTGGCCAGTTCTATTGGTCAAACTCCCTGGGCAGGTAATTACTTTTAATTGTTGCTCTAAACTATTGATAACCAATATTCTTTGCATCCATATACTTAATTAGTTAATATCATAGAAAATGAGTCAACCAAAGACTGATAAGGGAAAAGGAAAAAGAATTGTTGCACCTGTTCAATCGAAGGAATCCACCAATTTCATGGTTAGACCTTATTTGGTGGAGCAAAGGATATTGGCTGGCTTGTCAACTAATATGAAGGTTCTACAATCGGTGTTGCTGCTGACGTCACCTCACAGTGATTCGGTCACTGTGGAAGATGACCAGGGGATATTTCACTATCAAGTTGAAGCAGGAGATACACATCAATTTGAGATATATATGTCCGACTTCAAGGAGGTTTTCATGAGGGATTGGTTAAATGTGTCGATTATCAAGTCAGCCGTCATGTGAGTGACTTCTACCTTTTATAATTTGAATGCATTGATTGGTGATGAATTAGATGTTTGAATATAAAGTAAATAACTGATGTTATTGTCTTCTTGGTGCAGGCATGTGTATAATAAGGCGATTGAAGTCTACCAAGATCACAATTTCGGATTCCTGTGTCCTTCTATGTGCTGTGAAACCCACATGACAAGTGACATTCAAGGCCTTATACAATATCTGACAAATGCCATCTTTGAATGTGCAAACAAGTCATTTATTATGCTGCCATATAATCAAGGGTATGCTATTTGACTATTTCTCTTAGT
Source organism: Limonium bicolor (assembly GCA_023374045.1). Lineage (NCBI taxonomy): Eukaryota > Viridiplantae > Streptophyta > Magnoliopsida > Caryophyllales > Plumbaginaceae > Limonium > Limonium bicolor. Next base: position 54,864,383 of record CM041778.1, read on the forward strand.
ATAATCTATTTATATATTGTTCTAGTTGTTTAATGATTTCAACACATTGTTGTAATTTGTCAACAGTCGACACTGGTCATTGCTTGTGCTGGTGATGAAGCGCCCTGAATCTTACAATTTGACTCACTTGGTAGGGGTGCCAAGAGACCGAAGATCGCCAACGCAATATTGATGTAAGTTTGTTATCTTAAACAACAATTGTTATTACTTAACAATTGTTTCAAAACTTCCTACTGATATTTAAAACTGTATTGCTGATGTATATAGTTCCATGAGAGCTGCATTCATGACAATGCAAAAACAAATGAAGAATAACATCCCTTGGAACCTAGTCAAGGTACTCCTAATTGCTAAATTTGTGTGATAATGTCAATACTAGTTTATAATTGTCGATATGTGTGTATGTATAGTGTCCGGTGCAGCCTGGGGGTTCGGAATGTGGATACTATGTCATGAGATTTATGCATGACATAGTAGCAGCGTCGTCCCTTTTACCAGCTCACTCGTTAGACAAGGTATATAATATTATTTGAAAGTCTCAGTTAAGCTCTTTACATGTTGTTAGACTTGTAGGTTTTAAATTAATCTTCATTTTTTTTTCAAGACTTATGAAGAATTGCTCCAAGGTGGTCAATATGAAGATACTCAAATAGTTGAGATGCTTGAGGAATGGTCGGAGTTCGTCTGCACAAGTTTAATCACTTGTTGATGATGAAGATGATTTGTGTACTTTTTCAATTATGTAATTGCAATCCTGTACATTTGTGGATGGTGTATTGGTAGATTTAAAGTGTAATTTGGTTATTTCTTTGTAATGCAAGTGTTTAAGTGTTTGCATTGGTTCGTTTACTCTCAAATTGTGGTGTGCCGTTGATATTGGGCGCTTTTAGAACTTTATGAATGTGTACTAGAGCGCCCGTTGTGAAGGCAGCTATATTACAGGTCTCATTGAATCATTTAGTGTGTTATGGTGAATATATACGCTAGAATGAAAAAGGGGGCTATTTCGGCGGTTCTAAGCTAAGAACCGCAGAAATAGATACCTAAGTAGGGCCTATCTCGGCGTTTTTAGCATACAACCGCGGAGATAGACCCTGAGGCGGTCCGTCACATAAAATGTTCCGGTATTGACCGCCTCAGGGACTGTCCCAAGGACCGCCCCAACGTCTATCTCGGCGGTTGTGAGCTAAAAACCGCCGAGATAGATGTGGTTAGTTGTTGATTTTGGCTAGCCCCTATTTCGGTGATTTATTGTTACAACCGCCGAGATAGGTGTACCTATTTTGGCGGTTCACAACTGCCGAAATAGACCCTTTAGAACCGTCAAAATAGACCCTTTTCCTACTAGTGGTGGGTCGTGGCTCACTTGGTTTGGGCTACTTTGTCTATTATTTTACTTGTTTATTTAAGTCTTAGGTGTTGGGTGCCGTCAAAGAGCTGGTCGGAGCTCAGAGCCCTTATGGTAAGTCAGAATTATACCATGGTCTATAGGTATCATTCAGGTGTATACGGGTGGAGGTTACTCTACGGCATTTACCAACTTACTATCTTTGAGGCTTACCATAACCCAACTACGTACTAACTCTGTAAATGAAGTGAAAGTTGTTTGAAAAAAAATACCTCCAAATGCTAATTAAGAGACCGTGTTTAATTAGATGACACAAAGAAAGATATAAGGCAAAACTTCATCGGTTTTAGAAATTTAGTTCGATTTCCATCCCATTTAAATGGTCTACCGCAAACAGTTAACCTTTACTTCGGTACGGTTTTTCGATTAACTGTGTAACCAGATATATATTTTCTCAATGCACCATCAGTAAATAAATTTAACAATGACTAAATTAGAATGTATCCATTTGATAAAAAAACTAAACATATATATGTTCCTTTCTTCAACCTGTTACCCTCATGATAGTTGAAAAACAAAAACCGACACTTTAAGATCTTTCATAACCACATCAAAGTTAGAACATTGTAGTATAAAAAATGGGAACAACAACAGTCGAATGCTCAGTCACACAAAAATTGCAATCTAATGTCAGTGTTTGATGACGAGGAAGATTTGAAGAATTTATGGCTGCCACCTGCAACAACAATTTGTTTGATGAACCTGTAAGATTTGAAGACCAGAGAGATTATATCAAGAAGAAATTGAGCATAGGGAAGAAGGGGAGATTAGACTAGAGAGTACTATGCTACACTTACCTACGGCTGTTGGTGCCTCATGCCGAGGTATTACTTAATTAGTTAATTTATTTTAGGCTTTTAGATATTAGAGGAGATGAAAAGGTGTTCACATTGAATGTTATATAAAAATTTTAATTTGTAATTATATATTAATTATTTGTAATTTTTTTTATTTTCTTATATATATTCAGTTAATTGCGGCTGATCTGGTGGTTAACCGACTAGAAAATAGTATTATGTTACCGAAACTGAAATCAGTCATTTTATCCAGTTCAATTAAGCATACCACATAACATGTACAATTCACTTCAATTTAGGTCAGATACCGTGATTTCAATTATTTTTTGGGAAACCCTATGCAAACTCCTCTTTGCCTCAAAAAAAATTAGGTTTTACTAATATTGTTAATTATAATTTGAAATGGAGTATATATTTTTTGGGCAGAACCACTTTTGAAATAAAGTATATCTTGTTCAAAAAAAACTATGGAGTATATCAATATGGTGGTCATAATCGGGTCGGGTTAAGCAGAACTCTCCGGAAGTCAGGTCTTTTGCACAGCCCTTTCTCCCCCGAAGATTTGAAACCGGCAAAACCTTCGAACGCAACTCGACCACTTTCGTGTCTACTCGCAGGGTTTCCTCTTCTCCCCCTGCTCGTACTCGCGTAGCAAATACAAGAAGCACGCCATTTCGGCTCTGCTCGGTCCTCCCGTCCGTCTCTCAACTTCGTCCTGCTCTGGTTAGCTGCTGCTCAGAAACTCCTAGGCATGCCTTTCGGCCACTGTGATATCCGCGGATCTTTCTTTTGGTTTCTATGCTTTTTCTCAGCTAGTGCTGCAAGTCGTTTTGTCTATGTAGTTTTTTTTTTCCGAGATTTGTTTCTAGAATCTAGAGAACTGAGATGCATGATGGGTCGAATTGTTTGTTGTCCGGAGCGCTTCGATAATGTGGAAAAATATTTGAAATCTTAAGCTACTTTTGTTGCCTTCTGACAAATTTAGAGCAGATTGAATTTATGGTTGCGCTGCTTGTCCAGACAATGTGTATGTTGATCTGGATGCAGTAACTGGTGAAAGAGCTATCTGACGGTGATATTGCTTTATGTTGTAGGTTTCCGGGTTTCAAGCTTGAACGTTAGTACCCACTGTAGCATCTATGGGGGTATGGCGACTCCTGTTGCACTCACATTTACCTTGTCATTGCGGTGTTTGAAATAGTTTAATTGCTTTATCTACGTCTCAGGCTGAAAGAATACTCAAGGAAGATGCTTCGGAGGAAAAGGGAGAGCGCGCCAGAATGGTTAGTTCGTGTTTTGCTCTCCTTGGGCTTAGATTGGTGGTAGGGGTGGGGGATATATGTATATGACTAGAGAAGCCGTTCCTCCCTGACATATTAACCATATGCTTCAAAATTGTTCTCTTAGATTTTTCATATCTTTTATCAAAGTGGTATTTACTAAGTTTTCTCTTTTGACTAGTCATCCTTTGTGGGTGCGATGGCAATTGCTGACCTGGTGAAGACCACACTTGGACCCAAAGGAATGGTATGTGTTTCAGCTTTTCAAATCCTTATACTTTTGATGAGCTGATGGAAAGCTTACCACTGTTGTTTCTGCATTTGTAATACTTAATATGGCATCTGACCTACATAATCAGTCAATACATACATATGTATATAAATATATATATTTGTTGATCATGACTCTGCTGTAAATTATTGTGTGAATAGGATAAAATCCTGCAGTACTGGGCGTGGTCGGAGTGTTACCGTAACAAATGACGGGGCGACTATCCTGAAGTCCCTTCATATTGATAATGCTGCAGCTAAAGTGCTAATTGGTATCCTTTTTCTGAATTAGTATTAATATTTTCAGATTAGTATGTATCTGACTAAATTATTGACTCCAAGCTTGCAAGCATGGCCTTACTAGCTTTGTCTCCTATATTTCACCTATTTTTCCGGAAACAGTTTGCTCATATTTTCACGGATCAACATAGTTGCCCATACAGACTTAACTGGAAATTGTATACATGGTTCTTCTGTGTGGTTTTGTTGGTGATAACGGATCATAATCACATGTCTTACTTGTTGCTGTGAATAGTATTAGGTTATTCATTATTCAATTGTGTGAGCTTGTTGTAGCTTCTTTGTCCTTCAATACAACTGTAGATATCTCAAAGGCACAAGATGATGAAGTCGGTGATGGGACAACTTCTGTTGTGGTGTTAGCTGGAGAGCTGCTGAGGGAGGCTGAAAAGCTGGTCGCTATGAAGGTCCACCCAATGACCATAATTGCAGGTTGGGGAACATTCATGTTTTGTTTTTGTTTGCATTGGTTATCAAAGAATTCCTTTTACTATATTTATCTCACATTTGTTTGTTTGTTGAAGATCTCACTTTGAGGTGGCAGGATTGTCTGCATTGTTGTTTATCAGAGTGGGAGGTTTAGGTTATCATTTCGAACTTTTCTTGTAGCATAAAGGAGTAATTTGTTTATTATGGTGGAATAGTAGTTGCAATGAAACCTCTTTCTAGGATTGTTTATTACTATAATGAAGCTATATGGATCAGAAAGCTTAAACGTACATGGCAACAAATTGACCTGGTTCCTTAGTTTTATGGTTAAACAGATGATTCAAATTAGGAAAATATTTCACTGATGGTTATGTTATTATTGAACATTAGAATCATGATCTGTTATTTGTTTTCTCTATTGGAGAAGGGCTGACAAGGTGCTTGTGTTTACTTGTTGCGTGGTATCTGGTGTTGGTAAACCTCCACCAATCTTATTGGATGAAATCCAATATGGTTACATGAATAAGATCTTAGAAGTGACCTAGCTACTCGAGTCTCTGGTAGCTGAATTTGGTATTTTTTTGGTGAATAAGGTAAATTGAATGCGTAGATTAAACCTTCTTAACGGAGGGTGCAAAATATTTGTTGGGTCTTCCAGATGCCATCGGTCAGTCTATGAGTGATATGACGTGTGATGCCTTAATGAATGCTTCATGATGTAGTGTGTAAATCATTAGAACTTGTGAACCAAGTGAAATGTACAAATGCAAGTGGTACTTTTATGGATATATTAGTCTGTGAAATAATTTTTCTAGTAATTTGAACTTCTACATTCTTCTCCTACTATGTTATAGACTTCAATTTCTAAAATACTTTGCAAGATGTAGGGGTGGCTTTTCTGTATATTTTTCTAACCTTTTGCTACTCATAACATGTGATCCTATATGTCATATTATTCAGTGTTTATGAGAAATAATCTGTATTGAGTCAACCCTATGTCCGTGGGAATGTTTGGTATTCTTTGGGATAAATATTGTGTACTTTATGTTTCAACCTTCCTTCTAATTGAAGAATCTTACTTTTGCTTTGTCATTTTCTGCTGCTTTGTTCTATTGTAAGAATTTCACTTGGGTTCTTGTCTGTTCCTGTGCTGTTATCTTTGATGTGCTCTCTTTTTTAATATCTTTTACATGGTCTTTTGAATGCAAGATGCTATGTTATGAGAACTTGACCTTCCACATTATGTTCTGACACTTTCTCTGATTGCGTTTGTTCTCAGGATACAGAATGGCGGCTGAATGTGCCCGAGATGCTCTGTTGAGGAAAGTGATGGATAATAAAGAAGATGCTGGTATTGATCACTATAACAATATTTAATGTTCTGATATACATTAAATAGTAATTGGCTTTATTTCTCAAATTGATATGGTTTGTATTATTTTGAATAATGCAGAGAAGTTTAGATTGGACTTGATGAGAATTGCAATGACCACACTGAGTTCAAAAATACTTTCCCAAGATAAGGAGCATTTCGCTCAACTTGCTGTTGATGCGGTTATGAGACTAAAGGTAATTAAGCATCATATGTGTTTTTTTGGTATGGTCACGTGGTTATTTCAAATGCACTGACATTCAAATTCCTATATGTTTGAATTGATGATTCTATGTTTTCCACCCGCATTCACATTACACCTGAGAAACTTTTTCGTTACTAATGCCATCCCCTAACCTACACAGTTTTATCCTTTGTATTGACTTATCACTCTACTACAGTTGTGTCATTGCCTTTTGTTAGCTTCTGCTTCTATGCAACAGTTCCTACAAATGTGATAGCTGGTCTTCTCCCTACTACCCCTCTTTCTTTTAGCTCCAGATTGTGGTGTGTGTGGGGGGGGGGGGGGGGGGGGGGGGGGGGTGTTAGAGTGAAAGGGGGAATTGGAAGCCGAGGAAATGACGATGGATATCTTCTCTTATTTATGGCTATATTGCCGCCGCCGAGAAATGGTGAATGAGAGAGAACACTACTAACCACCCTTCAGGTGAGCAGCCCGTACTATAAACAGCAAACTCGATGATTCCCCAAAGTGCCAACTCCCAGCGTCTATATAGAGTTCCCTCACAGCTGTCCCCACTAACAAACAAAGGAACGTAACAAACTACCCCAAAACTGACAGCAACAGAGAATATTTTAACCACCTTTACAACCCCGCATCTCTACGCCTATACACAAGCCAGTTAGGACTAGGATTAATTTTGCTAACAGGGGGGGCAATAGCAGTGAAGGATCATGATTTATGGGAAATAGTGCGGCTTTTGCATATTGAAAACCGGAGTAAACATTGTCAGCTGGTGTTGTTTTGTTAGGGTGGTCAAAGTTACTGCATGTGCCATTCGTCTCTTTATTTTGAATAGAATACTGAGTTATATTTTATGACGGATTTTATTATTTTTATCTGAATGATGCATTTCACCTCTAGAAAGATTGTGGCGCATCAGATGATTTTACTGATGAGTTTAAAATGTGGCAGGGAAGCACAAATTTGGAGTCGATCCAAATAATTAAGAAGGCTGGAGGCTCTCTCAGAGATTCATTTTTGGATGAAGGGTACAATATCTGTCACCGAACCAATCCTTTTTGTTTGCAATTTTCACAAAGATAGTTGAGCTTTAGTACACTGTTTTGTGTTATATAACCTGTATCACTTGTTTTATCCTACCTTTTGAAGGATTTGGTGGAAAATTAGAATATACCCTTCTGTTTCTTCTCTTTCCTGTATAGTAGCAGGTTGGGTTTCCCACCAAATAATTAAACTCAGTTGATTTTGTTGTCTTTGCAGGTTTATTTTGGACAAAAAGATTGGAATAGGGCAGCCAAAGCGCATAGAAAATGCTAAAATATTGGTGGCCAACACTGCAATGGACACTGATAAAGTGAAAATATATGGTGCTCGTGTTCGTGTAGATTCAATGGCCAAGGTTGCTGAGATTGAAACTGCTGAGAAGGAAAAGATGCGTGAGAAAGTAAACAAGATCATTGGCCATGGTATTAATTGCTTTGTGAACAGGCAGCTTATCTACAACTTTCCGGAGGAGCTGTTTGCAGATGCTGGAATTCTGGCTATTGAGCATGCTGATTTTGATGGGATTGAGCGCTTGGCCTTGGTTACTGGTGGTGAGATTGCCTCTACTTTTGACAATCCAGAGTCAGTTAAGCTTGGTCAATGCAAGCTTATCGAGGAAATTATGATTGGAGAGGACAAACTGATTCACTTCTCCGGAGTGGCAATGGGGCAAGCATGCACAGTGGTACTAAGAGGAGCCAGGTACTTACAATTTCCTGGTCAATTCATTACTATATGTTGTAATTTGCATACAAGAAGGCAATTGAGACCTTGTCTGGTTCCTGGTGACCTGACTGATAAATCTGGAAATGGTTAAAATGATCTCCATGCTCAAGGCCTACAACCTTGTGTTTTTAACTGCTCAGATTAGGAGACAATAGAAAAGACAACTTATTGTGACCCTTGTTTCTGTTTGACAGTGAGCATGTCCTGGATGAAGCTGAGAGGTCTCTGCATGATGCTTTGTGTGTTCTGTCCCAGACAGTCAACGATAGCAGGGTTTTATTTGGTGGTGGATGGCCTGAAATGGTGATGGCAAAGGATGTGGATGAATTGGCCAGAAAGACCCCTGGAAAGAGGTCACACGCCATGGAAGCCTTCTCTCGTGCTCTCCAGTCCATTCCCACCACCATTGCTGATAACGCTGGACTGGATAGTGCTGAGTTGATCTCAAAGTTGCGCGCTGAGCACCACAAAGAGGGAAGTAATGCTGGAATCGATGTGATTACTGGAATGGTGAGTCTCTCATATGGTGATGTTGGAACTTCTCTATGAACTATGTTTATTCTGTGTGATGTTCTGGGTCTATTACTAGACATATAAAGGGACAGCTCTTGACATGGTAGATGTTGCTCTCTCTCGTGTTTATGCAGGTTGGAGACATGTCGGAACTGGGAATTTCCGAGTCTTTCAAGGTGAAGCAGGCTATTCTGTTATCTGCTACAGAGGCAGCAGAGATGATCCTTCGAGTTGATGATATTATTAGATGTGCTCCAAGGCAGAGAGAAAATAGAATGTAATTTGTGTGGGATTGTGTATCTCGTGGCTCAGGCAATTTGGTGCTTTGCGTGGACTTGAAATTTTGTAATGGCTAACCCTATGCCCCTTTATCAACTTCTAGTAATTTAGGCCTTCTGTTTTGCAACTTGTTTCTGGAATAGTTGTGTTTTCGTGATATGGAAGCTCTCTTTCTGGCACAATTAATTCTACGCTTTATTCAAGTTTTTTTTTATGTATATATTTATCTGCTTTGTGTGTGCCTGTGTAATCCCTAACTTGTCTGATGTCGTCTTATGGCATCTTACTATTGAAGCTCTGTGCGCTCGGTAGACACCTTAAACAAGTTCAAACGCATGTATTGTGTATCTATCAGTAATCTCAAGTTAGAGGAGAGACATCTTACTATTGAAGCTTTAGGTGCGCTCGGTAGACTCCTTAAACAAATTCAAACGCATGTTTTTTTTGAACTTGATGAAAATGCATTTAGAAAGGAGGTTAAGGATACAATTTGGGATATGATGGATTTAGCAACCGTAAAAAATTTCTAGCCTACCAACTCATCTCAATTGTCAAGTCTACCAACATGAGTTCAAGAGACACTAGCTAAGTTTGTGGAAAGGGATGAAACATTGTTGATAATGAACTGAACATTAGGTTGCGTTAGGCTCTGTCCTTTTAGAGAATTGATGATGAGCAAACAGTAGAATGAAGGTGCACAATTTGGAAACTAAGGTTAATTGTGAGCTTGATGTCTTTTAGGATCGCTTTAGTTTCAATAACTTGTGGTGCCCAGCGCTCGGGGTGTCGCTCAACGACGTGGCCTGAATCTTACCATTAGAATTCTTGTAGACCACAGCGATTTTTGAGTCATTTGGAAAGACGCTTCCATTAAAACAGATTTGGAGCTCGTGCAGGTTAGAGTCAACATTGGAGGAAGATCATGTAAAGGTTGGCTACAAGCTGTGACAAGGGCGGCGTTGCTAAGATATAAGGCGTCTTGATCCATACCTTGGCAGAAGATTATGTTATGCTGGAGCTGACACCTAGCAAGCCAGAGTATCCAGAAGAAGTTGATAACAGATTCCATTTTCTCTCCAACCCATTGAAGACAAGTAATCAAGAATCAATCCCGGAAAGCGTGCTCGTCTTGAAGATCCTTTGGCATATCAGCAAGATCAAAACTCCACCACCTTGACACAACTGGACATGTAAGAAAGACATGTGTTGTGTCCTCAATACCTTCATAGAGAGCAAAGTACATCGGTGTCTGCTCCACAACGACGCCTAATATTGGTTGTACAAGGGAGAATGTTCTAAAGGAGTCTTCACACAAACAACTTGACTCTTTGGGGGAGCTCACACTTATGAACTTTCGTCATGGCCGCACCAATGAGACTATGAGAGGAAGTAGCTGTTGTGTCTTGTTTAGAGAGGAGGCCAAAAAGCAGGAAGATTTGACCGTGAAGAAGTCGTCCTTGGTGCCATTCCAACACCATTTATCAGGTTGTGGACAACTAGGAAAGACTGTGTTCAGGATATGTTCAATGTCGTCCGACAGGAACCTGTCACGAACTTTGTTATTGTCATAAACACGATTCTTCCAATCAATAAGCATGGAGACTCGCCCGATAGCTATGATGTGGTTCGGAAGCTTCAAAGTCCATCGGTTTTCTCCCTTTCTTATCTAAGAGCCAGCGGTCTATTATTTTGATACTTGAGCCATACCAACCACTCTACGGATTCCTTCTAAAAGATTGCTACCCAATGATCTCCAAACCGGGCTTTGCCGAGAGTAAATCTTATCTTAAAGAATGCTCCCATTGGGGAAGTAGTGCATGCGCTTTAAACAATTCGAAACATGAGAAGATGAGGATTATGCGGATTCTCCAGCACTTCTAGCGAGAAGGGCTTTGTTGAATGAGTGAAGATCTCAGAAACCCAAGTCGCCCTCATCCAATCTTGTACACAGAGCATCCCAAGTTCTCCAACAGATGCCCTTTTGATTAAGAGAGCCTTTTACCACCAAAAGTTTCGAATAGTTGATAAGTGTGAAATACATCTATTTTTAGGGCTTTAATTCTTCCCATTTTCATAACAATTCATGTCGTATTTCTCACTTATCATATGTTTTTCCTTAGATTTATGTTTTGATGTGAACTGATACATTTTATGTGTCTAATGCAGTGAAAAGTCTAGGAAATGCATAGAATTTCTCATGAGGATTCTAACACAGTAAACGGGGAGCAAAACAGAGCTAAAACAAAGAATTTAGGCCCCGCCGAAGTTGTGTCCGACCTTGCGTTCGGACCGGCAAGACCGGACAAGTGCCGAGACAAAGCTTAGACGTGTCCGGACTTCCGTCCGGACGAGATGGGTCGGACACGATTGTGAGACGCCCGGGTGACTTAGCCGGACACACATCCGGACACACCAAATAGAAGAATCTCGCGCGGACGACTTCAGAGAGTCCGAACTTGCTCATCCAGACGCAAGTCCGAACGCGGCAAATCAGATGGTTCTCGCGACGTGTTTTTATCTAAATAAAAGATAAATATTTTTCTTCATCAACATCGATCGATCGCTGTACTATATCAGGGACTTCAACATCGATCAGAGAAGACCCACGCCTCCCAGTAGGGGGCTTCATGCTCACCTCCAGACCTTTCAGTAGCACACCATCAATCATTATCATCAGCATACATCAATCTCCATGCCTAGAAGCAGCTCGCGACATCACTCTCTACAAACATTCAGCACTCATACATCCCCACGATACATCCATCACCACCAGCCACTATTCTTCATGCCACCACCATCACTCCATACCACCATGCCACCATCGCCTTCACCCACCACTTCCATTATTCATCCATCGCACCACCACACTATCGACCACCCGACCATTACCATACCACCACCACTTTCTAATATAATTTTTGTTACAGTTTAATGTCGTTCTTTGTTATTTGTGTTATTTTTTATAATTATGTTTGAGTAGTTAGTTTAGCTCCCCGGGTTGGGGTAGCAAACCGAATCTTTATGTTTATTTTGTAATCTTTTCTCTGATTATAATTGCAGTAGTTTAATTCCTGTCCTTCATGTGCTTTAATTCTCTAGCTAATTATCAAAGCTATATTTGTAGTTTTCTAATCAACACGCGAGAGCTGAGATAGATAATAAGACATAGGAATTAAACCTGATTAACAACTAGAAGCGTGATTTCGACTATAGGTTAATCGGTCTCAAATAGAAACTGTTCTTTATGCGATTAGTTGAGTCCGGATTAGAGCATTAGTCTGCTGCTAGTTCTAGCAAGTGGTTAGGATTCGTTAGACTTAGCCGGTGACAAATTAATATAGTTTTTGAGTTTATTGCAGAATTAGGGAAGAGTTTATTAATAGATTAGAAAGTGAAGGTTTGCAGAACAATCTGGGGTGCTTCCTTTTATTTAGAGTTTACTCTTTATTTATTTGTTTAGTTTATTTTACTGCTTTATTATTTTATGTTAGTTTGTTGAGTCTTTCTTTTTATTAAATTAAGCAAACCTGAAAAAGTGACGTTTCCTGTTTTCTTAGTTTAGTTTCTCAGTTAGTAAATAAATTGTCAATTAATTGAACGAGGTCCCTGAGATCGACAACCCCCACTCAATTCACTATTCCGTAAAACGATAGGTACACTGCCTAGGTAGAGATAGTCACATATTTCTGCTAACAATAGTAGCTTGAATCTCCTTAATCTGGGATGAGGGAAGTTGAATGACACTCACAATAAACTGATTTTATAAGGATGCACCGACCTGCATACAAGACAGTACGCGTCAAAGATTGGACTCTATTGTGGACTCGGTCATGGATATAGCCAAAAATTTGTTCTTACTTCTCCCAATAGCACTCGGGAAACCCAAGTAAAGGCCCAAGTCCTCAACTTTGTGCCAAATATCTGAGCGATTTTTAAACGAAGAAACGGTACAAGATTACAGGAGAACATGAGACCAGAATTTTCAACATTGATGCTTTGCCCTGAGGCCTCTCTGAAATCTTCAACGAGATGGAGAATCTGAGAGGCATTGTGAGATTTGGTTCTACCAAAGACAGCACAATCATTAGTGAAGAAGAGACTAGTAATGTTTCACTTTAAATTTTTACAGAAGATACCATGAATCATCCCTGAAAGGTTAGCTGTGCGAAGGCTTGAGGATAAGGCTTCCATACAACAAACAAACAAGAAAGGGGAGAGCGGTCCCCTTGCCACAGTCCGCGGTGCGGAAAGAAGCGCCTTCCAGGGCTTCCGTTAATCATGACTTCAAAGGAGACAGTAGTAATACATTTACCTATAAGCCTGATCCATCTTTCATGGAATCCCACATTTTCGAGAACTCAAAGGATGACAGACCATTCGACCCTATCAAAGGCTTTCAGCCTTTCACCATATCAAGCTTAAGAGCAAAGAAGCCTTTTATGGTAAAATGAGAAGTTTCATCTTATGAAAAACTCATGGGCCGAGAATGTTGTCAAGATAAGTCATTCTGAAACAAATGCTCCTTGGTCTTCTAAGATAACCAGAATCATAGTATCCTTAACTCGGTTAACCAAAACTTTAGAGATGACTTGGTAAAGGGTATTGCATAGAGAAATAGGCATGAAGTCAGCCATAGAGGAAGCACCTGTCTTCTTGGGGATAAAGACAGTCTGCGTATGATTAAGACCGAGGGGCATAGCATCCAAATTCAGAACCACAAGAGTTGTTTCCATGAAGTTTACGCCAATAATATTCTAAAAGGACTTGATGAAAGCACCATTTATGCCATCCGGGCTCGGAGCCTTGTTTGGATGCATATCCTTCAAGGATGTCATGGCTTCCTCTGGGATGAAATCTCTGCCCATGTGAATCTTGTAGTCACGAGGGACTCTGTTTTTAATACATGCCAGTACGTGAGGGTTTAGAGCCGGGTTTGTGGATTGGAACAACTCTTAGAAATAGAGCCTAGCCATTTCCTCGACTTCCTCCCATCCTGAAACCTAGTCCTCCTGATCATTAAGAAACTCATATATAAAGTTCTTTCTTTTCGGAGCCAGAACTCTACTGAAGAAAAAAGCTGTGTATTTGTCTCCCTCTGTAAGCCATCGGTGGTGGGCACGTTGGGCCCAACGGGTCTCCTCGCTAAGAAGAATATCATCGAGGTCCTTACAGAGGTTTTTCCATATAGCAATATTGCTTGGGGTTAGAGGCTTTTGGGCAACATCATTGATTTCTACTTTCAGACTCATGATTCTCGAGTTTGTTGCACAAGTAACCCTGCCTCTCCAGAATTGCAAGGCCCTCCCACATTTATACACTTTATCAAAGAAAGTGTTACTTCATTGACATGGAAGCCATGCCCTGGCAACAATGTCATGACATGCTTCCTCATTCAACCAGTTGTTATCAAAATGAAATGGCGTTCTTCTTCTACCTTGAATGGGGCACCGAATGAGTTCAATTGGTCTATGATCACAGATGCCCCACTGCAAATGAACATACCTAGCATTTGGGAACAGTTGGAGCCATTATGGGGAAGCCACAAACTTGTCCAGCCAGAATTGGGTGTTAAGTCTATCAAAATGCATAAAAGTGAATGTATGAATTTCACCACTAAATCCTAGATCATCAAGATCACAATTGTTGAGGAAATTACGGAAGTCACGCATCTGTCTCCTGCCCCTATCTCTTCTACCCTGTTGTTCATAACCGTAAAGGATTTCATTGAAGTCGCCAAAGACCAACCATGGTTGGTGCGAATCATCTGAGATACGGAACAACAACTCCCATGACCTCCATCTGTCACTTGCATTCAGCCAACCATAGAATCCTGTGCAGCGCCACTGTCCCCCCAAACCGTTCACGATCCAACAATCGATGTGGTGGTTGGTGAAGGAAGGAATTTGCAAGGCAATGGAATCTCTCCAGAAGATGGGAATGCCACCATTTTTGCCAATACTATCAACTGCAAAGAAATTGAAATCCCCAAACCGACGAGCGAAACCCTCCAAGTCACACCTCGATTTCTTTGTTTTGGAAAGGAAAATAATACCTGGAACTTCCACACGAATAATGTCCCGGATCCACCTGAATTTAGATGATTCCCTCAACTCTCTACAATTGATTGAGATGATACTCATAGCTCAAGAAATAAATGCAGCGGATGGTACTCGAACACAAACCCAAAGAGCATCCAAGCCACAAGTGTTAGGTAGAGTCACGGTGGTAACAAAACCAAACTAGAAGTGCATGAAACTATTCGGATGCCCTAAATCGGAGAGAAAATCCAAATTCAAGGAGTGAAGGAGGCGAAATAGAGAGGAAAGACAAACCAACCGACTGAGGAACTGATCTTCACAGTAATTGATTGAGATTGGGCTGGCTAATGATTGAAATCCTAATGGGAGAATATGTTAGGAGAGATGGGGACGACCAGTGACTGTGAGGAACTCTGCCAAGGGAGAGGGATACGCCAAAGAGGTTCCACCAAGGGAGAAGGGGACTCCGCTTAGGAAGACACAAATAACAATTGTATTTAATTAGTAGTCAAAAGTTAAGCTTGTAGTAGTATATATGATCAACAGTTGCTTGTATTCATCGTCTCCTACACAACATATATATATATATATATATAAAGAGAGTTTGGGGGAATGGAAGCGATAATTTTGAGAAGGGAATGAGAAAAGAGAGAAAGGACTGAGACCGAGGTTTTGTTATTTAAAACACCACTTAAGCCTGCACACGGTAATGATGCTCATTAAATACCGTGCCCACTTCTTATTATGTGTTCAAATTTTTTTGTTCCATTTTATGTAGATTAATACGACACATCAAGTTACTTAGTCTACTATATTTCACTTTTTTTATAGCTTGATTTAACCTTCTCTTAGAATTTTATTGAAGTACAATCCTAATACAACCTATGGGGGCGGGGGGTGTCGAACCTGCTATGTTATGCCCTAGATTTTTTTATTTTGTTTTTGATTCGCAAAGGGAGAATAATAACATTCCGATTGTATGTTAGTTCATTTATGACATTATTCTGATCTTTATGTTAGTTTTGTGAAAGGAGGTTTATATTTCCCCCTTTCCTTTTTGTTTATTAATTTCTAATTTAGGAAACGAGTTTTCCTTTAAGTCATTTATTTCCTCCTCCTTCCTCATTTTCTAATTCACGTTCATTCTTCTCCTGCTTCGCTCTGCTCTCCCAAGTAACTTCTCTTTGCTTATCCTCTCAATCTCCTTCTCTCTATGATTCAATGGCACTAGTGCTTTGTTGTCCGAGTTTGTGGATCTCTAGTTGGTGATTTCAAGTCTGGTTGCTAGCATTCATTCTGATTCTTCGCTTCTCCTTCCGGTGTTGGTCCTCTTTCGATTCGATCGAGTGTTCGTGGTTCGAGTGGTGATTCGAGGAGTTTGATGTGTAGAGTTCATAGATGTGAGCATTGCATCAGATGTGAGGTAGGAGGTAGATGGATTCGGTTGTGTGAGTTCTCCCACGCGGGTTTCCGGTTTCGTTTCGTTTTCCGTATATGTTTGTTTGATTCTCTGGTTAGTGGTGATTTTGATTTGTCTCTGATTTGCATTTTTGATGCGTTAAACCCCCTAAGAAAGTGTTTTCAAATTGCGTAAGTTGATATGAAAGTCTATGCTATTACTATAGAGATTTGTGGAATTGTTTTGCCTCTGGTTTGTTTTTGTTTTCTGCAAAATTTGTCATGTCCGAACATGCGTCCGAACTTGTAAGTTCGGACAGCATGCGCGGACGCTTCTGGTTTTACGAGTTCTGTGATGTCCGAACTTCCGTCCGAACATGTAAGTTCGGACGGGGTGCGAGGACGGCTCTGGGTTTACGGTTCGACTTGTGTCCGAACATGTAAGCCCAGACACAAGTTCGGACATGGATTTTCTGCGTGTTTTTGAAGTTCAGTATACGTCCGAACATTGATGTCCGGACGTATGTTCGGACACGTTTGTCTTCTGGTCTTTTGAGTTTCGGCCGATGTCCGAACATGTATGTTTGATACATGTTCGGACAGGCCTCTGATTTTGTGTAACTTCTTCGTTTGAGCTCCGTTTTGATCGTTGTTTGCGGCGTTGGGTTTCTCTTAGTGTGTACTATCTATTTTAGTGTGTTTTGGCGTATGTTTAAGTGTATTTTCATTCCAATGTCTTTGTAATACTTCCGATCGCGGTTTTGCTCTGAAAGAGTGTTTGAGCTTCCGTGTTCTGTTTTCGTATTTGCTAGTCGGCATGACTTTTGTTCTGCTTAAGACTTCTGATCCGTTTCACAAGTTTCCGTTTTCTGTTCTATTATGAGAAAGGCTTCCGCTCTGTTTTGTGAAGCTTCAATTTTGGGACCTAGATGTTTAGCTTCCGAGCCTTGGATAATTGGGTCTGACTATCCTGTAGAATGCTGCGTAGGAATTTCTTCTGTTCTGTTCCTCGGGTTCCCTTCTGTTTTGTTCCTCAGGGTCCCTTGGGTGTTTAGTGACTGACGGGTCCATAGTTGTCTCTACGGCTTTTGCGAGGGATCTACGGATCCATAGGGCCATGGCGTTACCCTTCTGATGTGTCAGCTGGTGTCTAGGATCCCACCTCTGTTTTGTTAAGCGATTTGTTCTGATCTACTTCGTCTGTTGTCTGCTCTGCTCTGGTTTGTGATTTCCTGTTCTGTTTGCTCAGTTTCTGCTTCTCTCCTGTTTTGATTAGCCTCTGCTCCTATTTCTAATATGTCTGACTTCTGATTTGACGAAGCTTCGTCTTTTTTCTGGTTATATTCGGACTCCTGATCCGTTTTGTTAAGCTTAAGTATATGTATATGTGTATGTACAATATAACTGTTTTGAGCATGCCCAGCTGATGAAGTCTGCTACTTACTAAGTTGTGGTTTGCTCACCCCTATTAATTTAACATTTTGCAGGTTTTGGCTTCCGTGAAGGCTTCCGCTTCTACCCTTGCATTTAGTTGCTTTTTAGTTTGGTATTTGTAACTGTGGCTTTGAGGCCCTTGTAGGTTGTTTTCGTTATGTATATTTAGTGTGGCTTCCGCATGTAAGTGTATATATACATCTTGTAATTTGTTATCTGATTAATAAAAGTGCAGTTTTGCATTTGTTATGGGATTCGTCAGAGTAGCCTTGCGTGTCTTAGGTAGTAGGCGCGCGACGTGTAACGGCCTCTCAACCAGGTTGGTTTTGGGGTCATTACATGCAACCTATTGTCACAGTGGAGGATAGCTCACCAACTCGGCTACCTCATTTTTGACAACCTTCTTTTAGAATTGAGCTTTATACAACCACTGCAAATGCTATGTTTGCATGTGACCCCCAACTGAGTCTAAGGCCCTGTTTTTTAAATAACTTGTAAGAAATTTTGGAGCTTTATTTATAAATTTACATATATGTCACTTCAGTTATTATAGTAGCTCAAATGGACACTATTTTCTTTTAACATAATCCATTTTATTTCAACATTATAAAAATATAGAAGAGTAAGACCAAGGGAACATAATACCCAATCTTGAAGCAATACTAGCTCAGAACCCTATTTCTACCCTATTACTATAACCATTGAAAGTATAAAATCCGAAACTGAGCATCACATACTCTAAAAGCCTCCAACTTAGGCCTAAAATAGCCAAACTGATAATAGAAAGTTTTAACATCACCTATCCGAACTGATAAGTAACACCAGCTTTGCATTCTTTCTAACACCATAAGAACAAGACTTTGGATCCAAGCGACATGAGCAACCTACCGCAAGGAGGGGATGCTGGAGTTAGAACCAGTGACTGAAGTGAAGTCGTAACAAGGTAGTCGTACTGAAAGGTTCAAATGAAACTTTGCTCAAAGAAGAGCACACCACTGTGGGCGTCATCACAATCTCTAAACATGATTGCAAATGAGTTGAAAGCCATTGTTTGGCCAAACCTTTCCTCACATAAACATTAACCAAGTACCAAGCTCTCAAGGTATCTCATCACCTTTCAGAACCAGTCATCTTCTGATAAGGCAGTCACATGCACGTAGATTCCAAAACCATATCCATCAAAATTAAAAGGAACCAACCCTTTGCAGTCATCAATACCATATCATATGGAGCTATATACCCAAAAATGAAAGAACATAAGAAGACTAGATAAGTATAAGACCTAACCTGCATACCTACTAGTTCTAATAACAAAATTTGGTGACTTGAGTTGAACAAAATAGAGAAATATTCTAACTGTTTGGAGGTCACCCATCTCATCCCTCCTGGCAGCCCCGGGCTCCCCAGAGGCCACCTATGCATCTGATTGTAAAACGTGTTCCACTCTGGATGAAATAGGGTTTGAACCCGTTGGTGGACTCACTCCTTCTTCTAGTGCTTTTTTCTTTTCTTATTTGTGTCATCAAGCTTGTTAACTACCACAATTCTTCAAGAGATCTATCATGAATGAAAAGATTGAATTTATGTTTTTTTCGCTTGCCACCAACAGATCTTCATCAACTTTCATCAAAACAGAAGCCTCATCTCCTATATTTTTACTATTATCAGCTAGGTCCTCCTTCAAACTCCCCTCCTCACTTTCCTCTTTGCATATCGATTTTTTCTCCATCAATCTACACATGTATTTCCAAACCTCATCAAAATCTTCACCTTCTCCTTTTGATTTTCCAAAGCGCAAACCCGTTGCCTAGAGCCATGGTCCATAGGGGAAGGCTCCTTCACTGGTTTCACTTTTATCTAGACAATCCGGGTTGCATGCAGAAAAAGACCACACCGCAAACAAATAACAAACATGTGCTCTAAGAACCATATCAATACCATACATAGTTACCATAACACATCGTAAAACCAGATTGTTGATGTCAAGAAGAACCTTTACTTGCATAAATTCCCCACCTAATTTTCCTTCATCCTCAATGAACTCAACAAACTTACCGACTCGATCACCCAATCTTCTAGCAAAATCCGTGTGGTAAAAAAGAAAAGGAACATCATCAAAACGTACCCAAATAGGGATCCAACAAAAAAGATGATCCTTGGGGCCTTCCTTGTCACAACACGCTGAAATGCCAAAAGTGATTCATCAAAAGACCAAGGGCCTCTATTCAACACAACATGCAATATATCTTCCATTTGAAACTCAAATAAAAATAGGTCTCGTGCTACCGACCAAACTTCGAGGTCACCATTTATCTGGAAAACCCGTCCTAGAGTATGCTTCATAGCTCGAATATCAAGGCTTTTAGTATAGAAATATTTCCTAATAAGCATCGCTCAAAAGGAAGAATTTGTCCATCTTTAGTTAAATCATTAACGCTAGTTATTTCCTCTTCCTTTTTTGTCATTGAAAGACCCGCACAACAACTGAATAAATCCTCACTGATTCCAAAGGATTAGAGGTCGGCATGCAGCCTAACACCATAAAAGAAAACATTATGGAAAAGAAATAAAGAAAGATGGAGCCCAAAGTGAGAAAACAAGGGAAGCGAGAAGATATTGGTAAATCCAAAGGATGAATTTAGGTAATTTTATCTTCATGTAAACTTGAAATGATTGCCAAGATACACTTGCCAAGAGAAATCAGTTTAGGAAACTGAGATTAGGAATATGAAAAGACAAATGGAAATTGTGGGAGAAGAGAGAGCTCTTGTCAGAGAGAGAAAATAAAAACCATGGTTCCTTAAGATGTACCCAATTTTTACTATCAACTTCGTGAGCAAATAGCCATTTTTGAATTGCAAAGATATGAAGGAGTGACCAGATTACAAATGGACACTATTAAAACCTACTAAATTTAAAATAAAATGGTTAACTAATTCTAACCGTACCAAACTTAATTTTATGAATTTCAACATTTATGAAAGGTGTCTTCAAACAACACCTTAGTTGAAAATGGATTACTGAATTAGGTAGTTCTTTTTAGATAAGCGGGGTTGTGCCTATTAGGAGTAGTAAATTCAGATTATACTTCAACAACTAGAGATGTTGACTGATTCATGTCATTTTACCCAATTTAGGTTCATTTCTATAGTTCTAGACCTTTATTAACAACTATGATTTTTTTAGGAAGTCTGATGTGGCGAGTTTACTGAAAACTCCGCTCGCCATGGTGTTGCGGTTTGTAATGTTTTTGACTCGTCTTCCAAGTTTGCAACTGGGTACTTCAAGTGAGTGTCAGCAAACATTTTTCATTCTTCACCTGGTCTTCTATAACATTTCAAAAGTCAACCTAACTGCATTGGAAAGGCGCTACTGTCAGTTTGATTTGCTAGTTGATAATTGTGAATATACCATATTCTTTATACGAGTATATAGGTATGGCTCTAAAACCTTGTCTTTGAACGTGTTCGTTAGGAGAATTGTTTTCTTTCTCTTCAAAGTGAGGCAGTTGTGTTGATTCAAGGAAAATATTGGTGGGGTTTTCACGACCACAATCATGACGACAATAGTTGAGATGTTATCTTTGTTAGGAAAAAGGTTCATTGTCAGGTTATAATACGTAGAGTCGAAGAGACACAAAATTGATTGAAAGAAAACTCAAAAGGTCAACCTTAGAGAAGTGGGCGTTTGTTGGAATATAACCAAGAATTAGATGCTAAGTTGTTGAGAAATCTGTTCGAGGAGCCTGAGTACCCATAAGTTTGGAGTTTGAAGTTATGGAAAAGTTGAACAAGCTTGAAGTTGAAGCTAAAGGAGGAGCAATATGAACTATGAAATTTAATAATGACTTTAGATTCAAGGCTTTTTGATGAGGATCGAGTTGGTAGCATTCAAATTGTTTTCTTAGAGGCAAAGAAATCCTTTTAGGAAAGGAATATGTTAAAAAGTGAAGTGCCCAAGGAGGTTGCTAAGATGAACATAACATCAAATCACTGTGTGAAAAAACCAAGTGTTTGAGGAAAGTAGAGGGGAGAAGGTTCCTAGAACTTTAGGGTAGATTATATTCTTTGAGAAATTCTATATGTGTGATTAAGATTTTGAAAAAGGGAAGAGAGGAGGGGCAAGGTAAGTTTTATGTGACTTTTTGTTTTGCTTCATTTTGGTAAGAAAGTTTGATTGAGGCTTAGAAAGGAGCAAGACAAACTATGGAGTTAAGTAAGGAGTTTAGGTTCAAGCCTTTCAATAAGGATTGACTTGGCTAAGTTCAAAGTTTTTGTAATACCCCATATAGGCAACTATCCAACAACCTAGCTTTGAATCCATTTGAGCTTGAAAACTAGCCCCTTAAGCCCTTTGTTCTCACTTTGGTTTAAATGTAGAAAACCTTGTTGTTGTAATCAACCCATATGTATCCTTATAAACTACTCATATCTCGATGTGGGATGAGGGGCGTCACATACTCCCCCACTCAAAGAACGTAACGTTCTCGTCACAGGCCTAACATCCAAGTCCCATAGACCTTCTTAGTAGATGTCGGGTGGTCCATCCTGACACGGTCCTGAGTCAACTTTGATACCATTTGTAACATCCCAATTGTGCAACTGGCCAAACACTTAGCTCTCAAGCCATTCGGGCTTGAAAAGTAGCCCCTTTAAGCTTTCGACCTCACTTGGGCTTAAAAGTGCAAGACATTGTTGTTGTAGTCAACTCATATGTATCCTAGTAAACTACTCATCTTAATACTCATATTTAGATGTGAGATGAGGGTATCACAACTTTTTCTTGAAGTTGAAGAAGTCTTTTATGGAAAGGCAAATGTCGAGAAATATGAAGGGCCCAAATTTTGCTAGGAAGAACTCAAAATCATATCAGTGTGTGAAATCCAAGCATTTGAAGGGAGAAAGAAGAGAGAAAAGGGTTGTAATAACTCTATGGTAGAGTTTAAGAATTCTCTATGTATGATTAAGATTTTAAAAGAATGGAAAGAGAAGGGGAAATGTAAGTTTTGTGTGACTCTTTCCTTTGCTCCACTTTGGTAAGATAGATTTAATCACTAGAAGGATAGTAAGGTGTTTTTGATAAGATAGGTAAGTAGTATGAGTATGATTAACTTTTTTCTTTTCTTTTTTACCAAGCTTGTCGGTATTGGCTGTTGCCACCAACTACACAAAAAGTCGATAATCACAAAAAAAAATAAAAATTATCTGCTAGTTTGTGCCAACTTAGAACCAACCTTTTTGCTCATAAGTAAAGTCAAGGAGTGTATAGTAATGTTAATGTTAATCATGATGAAAGATGAGTTTGAGGCTCATTTAGGGATTGGTGTTGAACAATTAAATTGTGAGAAAGATTCATGTTTCATGATCTATAGTATATCAAAAATCATATTAAAATTGTATGTCCATTATTTTTGATGTGAAGGTTGTTCAGATTAATGTTGAAACAGTTAGATTTCAACCATTACCTCAAGTTTGATTGTTTCAGCCGAACACTAAAAGGCGAGCAACTAAAAAAATGGTTGCACTTTCAGAGAAAAAAAGAGTTGTGAGCCGACTAAGCTCTCAGACCCGTGCGTGACAACTATTTCTTCAGTGACAGGTTGGGCTTCACCCATGAAAAATAACGAATCACCTTTACCTTATGACTATAAACATGAGGAAAATCATAGTGAAACATGATGTATTTTTTGCACGAATAGAGCTTGTTCTTTTGCTATATTGACTATAGTGAATCTCTTATTGCACACACCATGGACTAGGTCATTTGATTGAACTATGTAAATCTTGTATCAAGTTTGTCATCTAGTTCTTCATTATTCCTTATAATCACCATAAATGAGCTGATCAACCTCATAAATACAATCACTCTTCAACAATCCGGCTATCGTACAACCGGTTGTATGATAGCACTTGGAGACTTCAATGAGATCTTAAGTCCGGAAGAAATGAGATCTTAAGTCCGGAAGACCGATCCAAGGGAGTGACAGGTACATTAGGCCGAGGTGTTGCTGAATTCAAACTCTGGGTAAGAGACATGGAATTCTCAGAGATTCCAATGCAGAATGCAAAATTCACATGGACCAACAAATCTAGCTGCAGCAGAATCGACAGAGTGTTCATAGATGGAGGATGGATGGTCTGCTATAAAGATATTAGACTAGAGGCGGGTGAGTGGAACATTTCCGATCATAGGATGTTGGTAATACAAACGCCAAATATAAACTAGGGACCAAAACCCTTTCGATCTATGGATGTGTGGCTTGAGCACCCCCAGTTTACTGACTTTGTGCGCCAGAGGTGGAGAATGTTTAAAGCAAGCAGCACCGAAAGTAAACTAAAGGCACTTAAAGGAGATCTCAAAAGATGGAATATGGAGGTTTTTGGTGTAATTAGTGAACAAATTGAGAAAGCAAGGTCAGAGCTGAAAGAGTTGGATAAAAGGCTTGAGCAAGGAAGTGGGAATTACCAAGAGCAGGCCAAAAGACAGTTGGCTGTAGCTGAACTCGAAAAAGGGATGAGAAGAGAAGAAATGTACTGGAGACAGTTGTCAAGGGAGAAAGTGATCAAAGCTTGGACAACAACACCAGATATTTCCATTGTAGAGCCACAATCCAAAGAAAAAGAAAGCTGATTCCTTCACTGATGGTGGATAGTGCACTGATAGAAGATCCGAAACAGATCAGATTACAGGTGAGAAAATTCATTATGGCCTTGTACAGATTGGAAAGAGAACCAGTGGTAGGACCCCCACCAGGAGCGCATCCAAATCTGTCTAGCACAGAGGCGGAGAACTTGGAGAGTATACCAACATTGAAAGAGATAAAGGATGCAGTTTGGAAGTGCGATGGCTCGAAAGCACCTGGCTACGACGGGTACAACATGAGGTTTATCAAAAGAATGTGGGGAATACTAGGAGCAGATTTTGGAAGAGATATCAGAGAATTCTTTGTGAAAGGAAAGATAGCCAATGGTATCAATACCACCCCGATTGTATTGATTCCGAAAAAAGCTACAGCCCAGAGCTTGAACGAATACCGTCCCATTAGCATGGTCGGTTGTCTTTACAAGACCATAGCTAAGATTTTGGCTCTAAGAATCAGCAAGGTGCTACCAAAACTCATAGGTGAAACACAGTCTGCTTTCGTTGGAGGAATAAGTATCCTAGAAGGCCACTTATTTCCAATGAAGCAGTGCATTGGCTAAGAAAGAAAAGAAAGAAGGGTGTGCTATTCAAGATCGATTTCATGAAAGCATACGACTGTGTTTCCTGGTCCTTTCTTGATCAAATGCAAGAAAAAAATGGGTTTCGGTAAGAGATGGAGGAATTGGATAAAAGAATGCCTTACAACAGCGACAATATCGGTTCTAGTTAACGGCTCTCCCACAAAACCCTTCAATCCTGAGCGTGGATTACGCCAAGGAGATCCGCTCTCCCCATTCTTGTTCGTAATAGTAGCTGAAGCTCTTCACTGGTTGATTGAAAAGGCTGTAGAAAACAATAGATTCTCAGGTTTACTGATCGGATAGAGAGGAACAAGGCTGACCCACCTACAGTTTGCCGATGACACCTTGTTGTTCTGCTCGACATCACCAGATGAACTTGTGGGCCTGCGCCGAATTCTGATAGCATTTGCAAACATGAGCGGGCTGAAAATTAATCTAGAGAAATCAGTGACATATTGCATCAATACAAATCCAGAAGAAGAAGCCATGGTGGCTGATGTTCTGAAATGCAAAACAGGAAAGTTACCTACCACATACCTAGGGTGTCTGCTGGGCGCCAACTCGAGAAGGAAAGAGACCTGGAAACCGGTAATAGAAAAAGTGGAAAATAGGCTGTCAAATTGGAAAGCACAGTGCCTTTCGAAGGCTGGACGAGCTGTACTTATCCAAGCGGTTCTCCAAACTATTCCTTTTTACTATGCTAGTCTGTTCGTGATACCGACAGAAGTTAGAAAGGAATTAACCAAGATTCAAAGGAAGTTTTTCTTGGGAAAGAATGTAGATAAATGTTTGGTGCCAGTAGCATGGAAGAAGCTTGCTAAACCAAAGGAACTCGGCGGTATTGGGCTCACAGATATAAAAGCCAAAAATCTTAGCCTCCTATCGAAATGGAAGAGGCGTTTCTCAATGAATTCAAAGGTGTTGTGGAAGAAAACTATTTGCTCTATATACGAACTGGAAGATAAAATATACTGTGGGCAAGCTCAATGGCCCAAGTTCAAAATGAAAGGTATCTGGGCGCTAATTGTTTCAGCTACTGAAGGAAATAAAAAACTCAGGGCCCTTTTCTTGAGCAAGCTGCAGTTATGTTTGGGAGACGGCAAGGATATAAACTTCTGGCAGGACAAGTGGTTAAATATAGACCCGTTGAAAGTTTTTTTCCCGCGGTTATTCAAGCTATCCACTACAGTCAAGCTAAGGTGAACGACATGGGAGACTGGACAACAAATGGGTGGATGTGGAAGTTAAACTGGAGGAGGAATTTGTTTGCATATGAGGAAAGGTTGGCACGTGAGTTGGAGGAGTACTTAGCTGGATTCTCCCCTATGTTGGATCAGAAAGATGACAATGTATGGGGTCAAACAGGGGTGGAATTTACCACTAAAGAAATATACTGGGAGCTGCTCAATTGCGATCAACATACCGGGGAAGGGTACCTCCGTGCGCAGGTAAAATCTGGGAAAAATATGCGGAACCAAGAATTGAATTAACTGTGTGGTTTATCTTCTGTGGGAGTATTTTTACAAGGGAATTTTTATTTGAGAGAGATGTGGTGCCATTTGGTCATAGCTACTGCCCACTGTGCAGCAAAGCCGTTGAGACAACTATGCATATTATGTTTGTTTGCACTGAAGCTGCGAAAGTCTGGTGCCAAATACTTTCCTGGTGGGGAATTAATTTCATGTTCAAGAATCTATAAGAGAGGTAATTCAAGACTGGCTAGCGCTGATCATGGGGCGCAAGGCCACAAAAATCTGGCGGTCAACTCTATTCTATGGCATGTGGCATATTTGGAAGGACAGAAACAACAAGGTTTTCAGGTCTGAAGAGTTCTCAAGCAGCCGCACAACAAATGCTGTCAAGAGAGGGGTATGGAGATGGACCAAGGTGTGGTGGCTAGATATTCCAATCCAGGCAGGGCATTTTATGGAGGAAAACTCTCTGAAGGAAGACTTACAATATATGTAGAACACTATAAATCTTGTACTCTTTTTCCTCACTAGGCTTTTCCCATTGGGTTTTACCTTGTGAGGTTTTAATGAGGCAAGACATTTGTAGCAGATAGAACACTTCATAATCTGCAAAGGAATGTACCTTAAACGAAATGTGCTAGAAGGTGAATAGGGCTGTACGGTGCGGAGAAGTTCCATATGACTGAAAGTAATACAAGTCTACTTATCTAAAAAAAATGATAATAAGGTACATCATTAAATGTGAACAATTGTCATATAAAATTTAACAACCTTTATAATAACTCATATAACTTTTGCATCAATTTGAACAATCAATACATTAACTTGAACAACCTTTGAACTTAAATGAATGGTTATACGATGTTCACTGTAAAATCAGTTAACAATACTAGTGTGTCGTGCTTTACCAACAGAATTACAATACTAGACATATATACTCTTCTGATGTTCCATAGAGTGAAACATGGATAAAATTTACTAAAAAGTAAAATATAACGTCCCGCTCATGTCTCTTTAGACATCTAATATGATGTTAATTTCATCAAGTATTTTAAATTAATTTTTATTTTACATTTAAAAAATCCCTTTCTTGAAAGCTTACACACTTATATAGGTCTACTAATTAAAAAAAGAAAGAAATATAATTATTTACTTGAACCACTTGTAAAAGTATATTATAATTTTGTTTAACTAAATTTAGCTTTTTTGAATTTTTAAAGCAGAGTTTTAACATATAACTTAGGATTAGTTTCCTTTCTAAATTTTGTATGCAAAACTTTTTCATTCAAACAATATACTTAAACTCGTATTGATCGATTACAAATATTAGTACTTAGATTCAATCAATGATGAATAGATAAAGTATAATAAATAGTTACAATAATTTAACATCTGTACCATAGATCCATGCAATATTTGACATTGTAACGAACATTTATTGACAATATTAATATTTTTAGTTTGAAGGAAAAAAAGACTTGTTTCGATTATGGGTCAAAATAACGAACTAATTATACTATAGCATAGATATTTGCAATTAAGTGAGTAACTTTGTATTATTTATTGCTCATATCTCTATTCTTTGTGTTAGAAAGAAACACATAAATTTTTTTAAAAAGAAAGAAACACATAAATTTTTACTAACTTATCTGTATCTTTTAGATATGGTATATTCTGTTTCTATCATAAATAGTATATATTTTTACAGAACTTTACTTTCATTCACGTAGTTGAAATTGACAAAAAACTTTAGGATATTACTCTTATTTTAAAATTTTTTATTTCAAAAATTATAATATTCAAGCAAAACTTGAGGCTCATTTAATGGTATAATATTATTTATTTACATTACTTTTAAGTTAAATTTAGGTAAAAATTGGACAAAAATATTTTTGATGGTGACACGTTTCAACTAGTCACACGAACTAGCAACATAACAAATTCGAGAGGGCAACGCTCCCGAGATTCTTGAAGGGGCATTTCGTAAACCGTTTTCGTTTACAATTTTTCAATAAATTTTGACTCATAATAAAATAGACTAGAAAAAAATCTGTAAAAAACATAAAAAACCTGATGACGGAATCCCTTGGAATCAGACATCGACGCCTGGAAAGTTGGGCCGGCGTCAACGCAGACGAGCGTTGATGGCGGGACCAAAGGGCGGGCATCAACGCGGGGATAGAAGGGCGCACATCCACGGGCCCTGCTGGGTTAGCATCGATGTCTCTCTCCGGGTAGAATTTGTCCCTTTTTCACGATTCTAATAGTTTTTTCTCTTTTCTATGTTACTTTTTACGTGAAATTTAATTTAAAAGTACTTCAAATATTTAAAAGTCTCGGTGAATGAGCCCTAAGAGCATCCACAGCAGCAATAGCTTAAGAAACCTCTTATATAATATATTTTATTTCCTTCCCCCACAGTCTCTCTCCTCAAATCAATTTGTGTCAGTAAGGAGGGGTTCTTAGCTAAGGGCATCCACAATGGTGTGGATTCCACCCATAATGTTAAAAGAGAAAAAAGAAAATGATGAGGTGGAGGAGAGAGGATGTGAGAAGGGTTCTTAACTAAGACACCCTCTTTTTAGAGAACCTAGGTAAGTAAGAGAGAGATTGTGAGAGGAGATAATAAAATAATATTTGTTGATGGGTGGAATCCACTTTTACCATTGTGGATGCCCTAAGAACCCCACACCTTACCTCTTTCCTCCACTTCAACATTTATCTTTTTCTTTTGTTCACTGTGTCAGTAAGGAAACTCCAAACAACTCTGCTTGGATGCCCTAATGTGTCAAAAGTTTCAAGTATATTATGTAATTTTGACTTTAAAACAAAAATATCATTTTGGACTGAGGGAATTGGGCGCGTAGTGACCATTTGTTTTAGTAGGACTAACAAAATTAGTTCTACACTGTTCATGAAGAGCGGAATTAATTTTGGCTTGACCTCGAGCTTGTTTGAACGCCCAGTTTTGTGGAGGAAGTTCCCTGAAAACAAAAACCAGCATCCATTTTGAAGAGTTCATCTTCCCGGTAATCGCAGGCAGTAATGCAAACCGACGGCAGGGACGGTTCCTCTCCCAGCGGAAGTGAGTCCGTGGCGCAGCTTGTCTCCGCCGCCAGGGCCGAGGAACTGCGCCTGCTCGATGACGCTGTTCGTTCTTTACCCTCGGACGCTGTGAAGGAGTTGCTGTCTGTGGGGGTTAGTATGTTGTTTAGTTTTTGATATGGAGTGCTTCCTCCTACCTTCATCAATACCTGATTGGGCTCAACTGTGAAATGTGAACAATCGCCCTAGCTCGGTGAGCTTGAGGTCATGGAAGTGTTATAAAAGTCTTTTTTTAAATGTGTTGTATCCCATTAGTAAGTATCTATGTGACTGTCAATGTATCTAAAATAAGATTGATGAGCAACGTGATCGGGTGATTGACAGCTTTGAGCTATGTAGAGGAGCCAATAATTGCAATTGACAAAAAAATAGCCGCGTTCTTTTATCTCTGTTTAGAATGGTAGATTGTGGCTACGTACGTATCTGCGATATTCCGCTGAGAGCCCTTAATGGTTCAGCTATGTGCTAATTATTAATTTGACTTGAAAGGCCGTATAGTAAATCAAGTCTGTGTTGATCTGTAACAACAAATCTATACATGACATTTTTGTTAGTTCATACAAGTCTAATACGGCAGAGAAAAAGTGGCTTTGTTCAGTAGTAAGTACAGAATTATCTTCCTCATTGTCATTGGTTCTGATTAGATTCAGGTTGGACACTGCTGTTATGATATTATTAGGTATGTGCCCAGTGCATTCTCCGTCTGTTTGGTATATATGGACCTTGTTACTCACAATCAACCGATGTGCTGTCTCTGTTCCCCATTCCGAATCTTGCACACTCTGATGAGGCTAACATGAAAGGTGAGCTCTACCGGAAAACTTCTGACAGTCAAGAAGAGCTCAAGGAGTCCGAAGTTTGCCGTGTTTGCC
This sequence comes from Limonium bicolor, assembly GCA_023374045.1. Classification (NCBI taxonomy): domain Eukaryota; kingdom Viridiplantae; phylum Streptophyta; class Magnoliopsida; order Caryophyllales; family Plumbaginaceae; genus Limonium; species Limonium bicolor. The sequence goes on from CM041778.1 coordinate 54,894,548, forward strand.
ATGGAATTTTGCAATTTATTTATGTTGATGACAAAGGAGTATTAACCAGATATAATTGTGCCTACACGATGGCATTGGCACTTGGTGAGCATATAAAGCGTGAGGGTTACAGGACCGAAAGCTTTTCCCTTGAAGTATCCATGCCACAAACTGTTGTAGACAATGAAACATAGTCAGGTTAGCTTCTTGTGATCTGTCATCTGCATTTTTATAAAATAATTTGTACTTTAGCCTGTGGAGTATTACCCGTTCATCTATTTTTCATTCACGTTTGACTTTTCTGCACTTCAAAAACTCTTCACTAATTGATGACTTTTTCAACTCTTTAAGGTCATATATGAAGATGAAGTATAGTTCAGAAAATTGGTTCCAGGAGAATCTTAAAACTCACATTGTTGCTGTTAAGGATACTCTGAAATCAATAATTACTATTCCTCTCGAGGAGAAGCTGGTGAGCGACCCTCAATTGATTGAGTAGTTGGGCATCTTCATTTTATATGTTTTCCTGTAAGACACCAGCATATCTCCCCTGAAGATTTCTATACTTGATATCTCTCATTTTAAATGCGTGCACCTTCTCTCTGTTATATTTTCCATGTTAACTGGTGAAATATGTTTCAAATTATTGTAAATCTGCTGAATTTGTTGTTACTAGTTTGTATAATCAGGTTTGGGATTGTTCAGTAAGATGCTAAAAGCTCTTATGATGATAGTCCTCTGTAACTATCACTTAAGGTGTCTGACTTCCAGTACAAGTATTTCATTGCAGATAAATCATGGGATTTTGCAGGGTGGTAAATCTGGGTCAAGTCCCTTCCGAGTTCGTTTGACATACTCATCTACTGGAGGTCCTGGGGATGGTAAAGCCAGCTCAGAGAAGGATCACGATGGCAAGAAGAGAAAAATAGGCATGCTGGTTTACTTTTGAATCTGAATTCCTGCATTTGTATTATGGACTATTTGGCCCATGCATAAGAACCGTGATAATGATATAAAGGATTGTACACTTCTATAGAATATATAGTGGTAGATACTTCAGCATTTATTATTATCATATCCCGGTTCTATGCAGCAGTTAATACTAGTTAGTCGTGTCATGTATGGTATGTGCAGACGTATACAAAATATTTCTGATTCTTATGTTCAGACTTCATCATGTCTAATTAGGTGATGATTAGGTGTGAGTATAACACAGAGAAGAAAAAACAGAAACTATCTGGATCAGAAGAAATAGTTTTGGTCAGAAACTGAGGAAAGGAAGATGGGAGGGGAATGTGTAGAGAAAATTGCTGTATTCTATCACATTAATTACACGAGTTTGGCCACTGATGAATATGATCACGTCTGCGCATGAGAATCTTAAACCAGACCAGTAACATATACTATTTTTCTCTGAAACTACGTATTTTAGTAGGAAACTGCTATAATGATTACAACTAGAATAGCTGTGGGACTACTCCACTTAAAGTGGTCTGAGCTAATAGAAGATTTATATAGTCTGATTTATCGAGGTATCTAAATTTTATTATTTGATCGTTTAACCTCTTTCCCATTTTATCCGGGGTGGATTGAAGAGTAGCTAATTCAATTTAGCTTACTGGGTATCTTGTATTTTGTAACATTTAAAATATCTAATGCCATTCTATTTGCTGATACAGGCTTAGATGGAAACAGGGGAATTTCTTGTGGACTAGCTGATGGTGGGACCGAGCAAGTGGATAACATGGTAGATAAAGCAGGCCTAAGTATGGAAAAATGTCATAATAGTTCGCATGATTCAGAATTTTTCAATTCACAGGTAACCATTTGTTGTTGCAACTTCAATGCCATTATGCCTGATGCTCATTATACCCCTTTGACACACGGGTGCATATACTCAGTTGGACATTTAAGCTGCCTACATTACGATTCTAACCCCTTGGTTGATCTGTTAGGTATCAGCGCTCTGCTTCACTTGTTCCTGCCACAGGACACCTGTCTACGTCGGTGGCAGATACTTGAAGGTACTATTTAATTCACATGTGCTTTCTCAGCTTGCTTCTTCTAAACTGCTTTATGTATCTATATTCCTCAATTGCTGATTGGTGGTTAGCTATGCAGTTGAATGGTATATAGTGCATTCCTAAGAATCTCAACTCACCAGGACCGCAATCTCTGTAGACGAATTACTTCTTTGTCTTGCTTTGTACTATTTAAAAAGAATTTTTAGGTTTTGAATGTGCAGGATCTATCATGTACATAATGAGCATTATTAGCTGAACCTAGTAAACATAAATGCTATCTTGACAATGACGAGGTGCATGACTCAAATCATTATGGGTGCAAAGATAAATTGAGATTAGACCTCTTGTTTTGGAAAATGTGAATATTTTCCGTGATATGGGTTATTTAGGAAGCAGACAAGAGCTTAGGCATCCACAGTGGTTTCCACCCAAAATTGTCAGTAAGAAAATAAAAAAAAGTCTGCAGTGGTGTGGAATCCACCACCTTTCTCTTTCTTCGTTGCTTAAATATGGAACATACGGAAATTTGATTTGATTGGTTGTATTACTTCATCGACTGGAAATATGCTTTTGCTTTTAATTAATAGGTAAAATAATAGGTTGTTTGAGTGAAAAGATATACCAGTAAAGTGAAAAGAAATAGTGAGAGGATAAATTAAAAAGATAGCAGGAGGAGTGAGAAGATTAAGAAACTCCCTTATTGTAAGGATGAACAAATTGATAGAGTTGCTTAGACAATAAAAAGATATACTTTGATTACATGGAACCTAGGAATACGTAAAGAAACTCTATCCCATCATGGATGCCCTTAGAAGTCATTTTGGTTCGAGATGAAAAAGTTTCTTTTATTTGATTTATGGGTGTAAGGATATGCTTTTCTATAGAAATGATTATGTTGGATAATTTGATCCAGTATTCTTATTGTTGAACAGACACCATTAGTCTAGGAAATAGTGCATTTAGTATTTCTGTAATTAATTAGGTACTTAAGTCTGTCTAGCATGTAATTAATTGTACTTGTTCAGTTTTTTATATTTCCCAGACAAACACTTCCGAGGTGTCTCTTCCCTTAGGTTATCTAGACCTTTCCAAAGGTGCCTATATATAGAGCTGTATATCTCATTTCTGATCATCAAACACTGAATAAACACACAGGAAACTACATGTTATCAGAGCCTAAACCTATCCCTTCCTCTCTCTCTCTCTGTCTGCCACCAGCTTTCATTCCTAACCCTAAACACTCCAGCCTCCTCTTTAATTTTGGGTTACACTTTCAGCTCTAAATCTCAGCTCCAAACTATTTTTTTTCTAGGTATCTTTGCACCATCTTGGTGTTCTTTTCTCCTGCGGTGCTCTCTGCCCACCTCTCTCCCTAGTGCATCTTCAATCTTCTTGCACTAACTCTATCTTTTAGGTGTCTCAACCCCTCTCTTTATTATTCTAGTGTGAGTCTCTCCACTAAGGATTAAAAATGTCTGGGGGCAGATACTTCAAATTCTGCATCAAGTTACTCAGACCACTCCACCATTGTAAGTGCTGCTGCTGCCGCTGCCCTCAAACTCCAGAAGTTTGACCTACCCCGAGTCCATTCATCCTATCATTTTAATGGATCGACTACCTTGGTTGGTTTAAAACTGGTAACTCTTTTCTGTGGCAAAGACCTTGATAACCATCTTATAAAATCAAAGCCGCAGAAGGGGACAATGATGGGAGTGGCAAGAAAATCAATGCCAATATTCGTGCCTGGTTATGGGATTTAGGAACCCAAATATTAGTAGCACGTGCCTTTATCTAGACACT